>VZZY01013915.1:141522-253781 GCA_013400335.1 Eurystomus gularis
GTGTCCTTCCATGTGAAGGGCCACTGAGGGAGCCATCTCTGTCTGTTGTGTCCATCAGGCAATGCTGGCACCACAGTGGGCAGTGTAAGAGCTGGGCCCTCGGGAACCTATGGCAGGACTGTCTGAGAGAAGACTTCTGAGGGGATGTTGCTGAGTTCAGTGTTGGCCTGTGTGATCAGGCAATTGATGGCAGCATAAAATGATGATGGCTGAACCGGCACAACAATCTCACATATGTAGGAGTCTTGCTTTTGGTCCATTATTGTCTTATCTGTACTGATATCATTAACATCTGCTACAGTTGTTGTGCTGCTTCATCAACATTGATGGCATTCATGCTGACTTCTTTGCTTGCAAAGGCTGAAGCCCTAAGCCCAGGCTGTGGTTGCTAGTAGCTCCCTGGCTGCCAGACCAGCCTCTCAAAGTCATGAACTCTGAGCTAACATCACACTTACACATACATTCATACTGTGTTTACAGAGATGAAGTAAGCTGCACACTTTTTTTTTTTTATTTACCAGAAACATATCCATGTTCAGGTGGCATGAACCCAAAGGAGGAACTTTGAAACCACTTCCTGCTACTGCTGGAAAGAGGCAGAGCCAGGATGCTTCTGCCACATCAGTCTTGGCTGAGCTTGTGAGTCAGAGCATCCCTCTGTCCTGTCTGACACAGCTTGTCAGAGGAAGCCTTGACAGGGCTCCAGGAGAGCCAGCAGTAAAGGTGTGTGGTAGAGGCCACTTCTGTGTACTGACCCCTGATCTTAGTCAGCTGCCATTTGGATCATCTTTTAAGCTGGTTATCTAGTGTCCATGGCAAAAAAAGGGTTTGTTCATGCCTAAAGATACACAAATAGTTCCATTAAGTGAAAAAAAAGATATACAAGCAATGCCTGGAGCTTGCACAGCAATTTCTAAAGTGATGAAAATCTCATTATGATATTGATCCATAGCATCTTCTGTCCTAGCCAAAACTCAAAAGTCATATTAAGTTCTTCTCAGAGAGTTTAGGTACTGCTAACCACGTAGCAGAGGATTTGGAGAGTGTAATAGAATTCCTCCCTCTTTATCCCCCTTTTCTCTCCTCTGCCTTTGGGTGGATGGGCAATGAAGAAGCAGAGAGCATACCTGCAATGCAGGTGCCCCAGGTGGGAGCTCCTTGTGCTCCTCTGTCCCACAAGTGACCTGCCAAGCCCTTCTATCTGAGTTACAGTAGCATCAAAAAAGATTGAAATAGCCACCCTGGTTTTGCGGGTGTGCTGTTTGACGCCTCCTTGATTGATTTCCCAGGACATGAGCAAGCGAGAGAGTTTACATTTCTAGGATGAGTGACATTAGTCTCATTTTAGGTAGATCCCATTAGCCAACTGGTGGTTTCTTGGCAGCCTCAGGGAAATGCCACTTCCTCCTAGAGCTTGGTCTGAGAGCTGGAAATAGAGCATCCTTGATGTGAAGATCCTACAGCTTAAAATAGAAAGCAAGTTGGAGGTCTTGTAAGTAGCACTATACTTCAAGTTGATGTGCTGAGAAGCACCAGCAAGGATGGCAAACCATCAGTCAAATGAAACCAGTGTCTCCAGGGAATCCAAGAGGGAGAAACACACTTTGTCTATTTCTTTAACATTTTTAAGCATGGATAATACTACTTGGAACAGAGAGAGTGGTTTTATCTGTAGCCATCAGGATAAGCTTGACAAATACCATTATCCATCACCTAAAAAGCAAACCTGAAGCCCCAACTAAGGTGAGCGTTTATTGTACATTGTCATTGACCATGTGCAAGCCTCATCAAAGCTAATAAAATTTAAAGATACACTCATATTATTTGTTCAACAAGGATCAGCTCAGGGATGTATTTAAAGAACTTCCAGGGTTCAAAGAACTGAGATAAAGTCAGTGTTCCTGGGCTATCTTCTATTCTCATTACTTACACATTCATTAAGTAAGTTCTTCACATTTTGTCCATCATCTTTTACAATAAAGGCTCTCCACAGCAGCTGTAGACAAGATTCCTCTCCCATTTGAGGGCGTATAATCCTTAGCATGGGCAATATAAACAGGCTCAGCCACATAAAACAAATATGGATTTTGCTAGTATTTTTTCCATATCGAAGAAAACCTACATTTTTTTTTTTTCCCAAACATCAAAAACATTTGGCTGCATATGCAGCCAAGAGTGGTTATATACTGTGTAAGTTTATTACAAGTCAGAATTGTTGTTCATGAACATACTGAATGGATTTTACTACTTTCCCATAATGGAGCCCGGGCTGGCATTGCTTTAGACATTTTACTGCGGCAGAAATGTCAGGCATGCACTCATCTCTCTGACTGCAGTTCAAATCAAACAATCTAGGCTAGACATCTAATAACAAGCTTTGCTCACTCTAGAATGGCAGCTGTGGAAATATGCCTCGGTTTATATATTATTATATGCACAATCTGAAAAGGACACTCCAAAAGCAACAAGCACTGCTCTTTCGTTTTCTAAATGACCGGTTTCAAGCTACTTATTTAACTGAGAAAAACAAACATATAGGACTTTCAGTAAGAACGCCTTCATAATTCAGTTTACCCTGCCATACATTATGATTCATATAACTAGGCTTTTCTTAGTGAGAGAAGCTGGGGGCATATATGGAAACTAATGTTACCAAAACTTGAAAGTAAATTAGAGCTAATTGTTTCGGGCTAATTTATGAAGGCAATATGACATGCCTTGCTGTTTGCAGCTTCAGTGCCAAAATAAAGAACACGCACAATTTATAGTGTGCTTCTTATAGAAAAATTAACATTTAAACATAGCTGCAAAAAATTAAAGCTTAAGAGGTGGCCTGAAGACAGAAAAACAGTTTGTGAGGTCTGCTGCTGCTCTGTCTTCCGGGTGGTTTGCTATTTCCCCTTTTGGAAACCAAAAGCCCCTTTTCAATTGGCATCTGACAACTTTGCAGGGTTCCACAACGAAGATGGGAGAAAGACGCATTCCTCGCCACATGCAGCACTCTGATCTATTGGAAATCAAATTCAAGCATGGTTGGAGATGCCTCCATAACTGGACTTTCAAAATCAGCAAACCAGTGCCTTGAATAAGTAGAATCATAGATCATTTAGGTTGGAAAAGACCTCCAGGATCATCAAGTCCAACCTTCGTCCGACATCTCCCTGACCCCTAGACCATGTCTTGAAGCACCACATCTACTCATTTTTTGAACACCTGCAGGGATGACGACTCCACCACTTCACTGGGCAGTCTGTTCCAATGCCTAACCACTCTTTTGGTAAAGAGCTTCTTCCTGATAGCCAATCTAAACCTTCCCTGGCACAACTTGAGGCCATTACCTCTTGTCCTGTCATTAGTTATTTGGGAGAAGAGACCAACACCAGCCTCACTACAACCTCCTTTTAGGTAGCTGTAGAGAGCAATGAGTATATACATTAGCCTCTTTTTATTTCTAAGTTGCTCCACCTAAATTTTAAATATTTACCCTAGCAAATATTATCCAGCCTATAGATTCCAGAAGCAAACAGCATCATTCCTCCCACCGTGTGTACAGGCTGAAAGGCCTTTGCAAAGGCTGCTGGGTGTCCAAAGCCCCAGACCTACCTTCCTCCGAAACAGCTTCTTATCACAGTAACACAAAAGGTCACAGGAACAGTTTGCAGCCTCTCTCAGCAAAGGGAATAAATGTGCAAACAAAGCCATTAGCAGTTTCCAAAATAAACTCCTATACTCGGTCGCCAGGACTGCAGTGTGCCACATGTGTGCTGTACAGCAATGCTTGTGTCCATGTCAGCTGAGCAGCTGCAAAGAGCGGCAAGCCAAATGAGCACTCTCCGTTTGACCACATAAATGCCACCTTAATTAATTATTCTGGTACTATAAGCCTAAAAGCATTAGAAAGAAGCATAGGGAGATCAAGAGAAGGGTTTTCACCTGTCAAGACACTTCGTTATTGCTCTCCGATTAATATTCGCATCAAACAGGTGTCACTTTAAAAAGGAAAAACAAATTTTAAAAGCCTTCTTGGAGGAGCATATTATTCCTGAAAGGACACACACACCCACGTTAGCAGGGAGCCATCTGTGCCACAAAAATTTCAGCAGAGACGCAGCAGCCAGAAAAAAAGAAAATCAACAGCGGTAAAAGCAAACACTCTGATTTAAGATATGGCAAAAATGTTTGAGTCAGCTCTAACAAAGATTTTTACTGATTATTATTTTCCTTATCAGGCTGGCAGGGACGATTTCCCCCTCTTGCACTCTCCCAGCGCTCCAGGGCAGGTGACCCTCTCCCTCCCCTGGCATCCCTCTTAAGCTCCTACTCACTCCGCTCCTTAGGGCTGTCTCATTCGTCTGTCCTCTCTCCCAGACTTTGTTTTCCAGCAGCTACGGTTCTCCTGTTGCTGGAATAAACAGGAGGAGAAGTCTCCTGCATGACTCAGGCTCCATTTGCTTTGGTGGGAACCCTTAGCCATATCTATGAGGCCTGAACCAAGTCCTCCAAACACCAACTCTTCCAGACCTGAGCTTGCCCTCATCCTAGAAATCTCCCACAGATTTTGTAACATCAAACCAAAGCCATATCAGCACACCTCCCTCATTGTCTTTCTAAAGTCTCCCACTTAATCTCCTACCTTCAGGTTACAGAGCTCATGGTGCAGGAAACATCTCTTCTGGTTTGATAAAGCTCCTGATATCTTCTGGCAGTACCAGCAACTAATATATCCATGTAGAGCCTGGTTTGAAACAAGCATGCAAACAGCTGAGGAGGAATTAAATAATTGATAGTGACAGGTATTAATGGGGCAAACAGATTTACAGAGGCTGCAATTATACCCAGGTTGTACTTGTTTGAAACATTAACTGTCTGATGAGACTTAACACCCAGCTAATTAGCTTTAAAAAAGTCGTTTTCACGTGCCACCACCTTCATTTACTCACAGAAGGGAAGCTGAGTATCTGGCAATTGCCATGGCCATCAATCCAGGACTAGCAGCTAATCCTATTTTATTACCATCATTAGCCAAATACGTGGACCATCCACAGAGCAGCTGTCTGCTCTCCCTCCTTCTCCCTGCTCTTCCTCTCCCTTCCTGCTCTCCAGCCTCCACAGCTCCGTGCTCCTCAGACCACACAGGTTACTATCTCCAAGTGCTCCTTTTCTCCCCTTTATCCATCCCACAGCACAGGTATTCAGCTGGCCTGAGCCACCTGTCTTGTGATCCTGCATGGCCCTGCAAGCACACCTTCTCCCACCTGGAGCTGCAGGAGGGGCTTCCCCACAGCTGGGCTTAGTCCTGAAAACTCCCTTTCCTGAGGCTGGATGTGGGCAGTCCTCCCCAAGAACAGTTCCTCGGCAGTTCCTACCTGGGGTCTACTCAGGCACCCTCATTAGAGCTTTTACACTTTACCCTTTCTCAACCTCTCTGTACCCACATAGAAGATACCATTAAACTCTCAGTAGAATGGTCTAAGCTGGCTAAGATCAACAAGTATGTGCGAAAAAGTCCTTACAAGGTTTAAAATATAGATACAACCGAGAAGAGAGCGTGTAAAGAGTCTGCAGTCAGAGGGCCCATGGAGATTTGCAACACCTGAGAGGTGAAAATGTGCAAAGATCTATGCCAGGAAGCAAAACTGGGGAGAGTAATCCATGAACGTTCCAAGTTTAGCTTATTTCAGAGAGACGTGAGGAGGATAAATGAAAGCCATTGTTAGAGCCTTGCATGAAACAGTTTGCAGATTTTATTTATTTAACTTCAGCTGGTCCTTGGACTTCTTTTTCCAAAAGGCTTGTGTCTTTTCATTAAAAAAAGGTGGCAAAGCACAGCTTTAAAGAGTATTCTTCAATACTCGGGTTATTTTACCTGCATGGCACAGAGCAGGCAGGATTTCTTCCAGCCTGCAGAAAGAAACAAAGAACAAACTCACACCTGCATCTCATGCCAAAGTAAGTAAACAAATGCAGGGTGAGTTATGGGACCTTCATTCTCTCAGCTGCATTTGCTTGTTTGCTTGCCCAACTCCTTTTCTTCATGGCAACAGGCCATTTTAAAAACCCTTTCTCTGCTACTATTTACATTAAGATCTCTGTTCTACAGAGTATGTCACAGAGAGTGCAAACCAACATCTTCAAACCCAGATGCTTTATGTTGGGTTTCTCAGCGTGTACTCACCCTCCTGAGCAGAGCTATCCAATTTCTCAGGGCACAGAACTTCATCAGACCATGTTTTTCTCTCAGATATTACCTTTCCTCCATTACGAATGCCCCCAGCCAGACACTCAGGGTTTGATCCCTTCAAAGCCTGCCCAAACTGCTGGTAAAGGCACCCCAGGAATTTCTGAGTGGATCGATCCCCACTGGGTCAGCACTGACTGCTATGTGAGGAATCCCATGGTCATGTTGCTGCCTGATGACTGGGAATATCACCAGATGAAAGGAAAAGAGGAATGAATCAGGGGACAGAAAAAGGGAATGGAGCAGAAAATAACCTTACCAACATCATATGCTCACTTAGCTGACTAAAAGCACTTTTCTCCTGCATTCTTCACCCAGCATCAAATGACAGAACCAATAATGTTATCATGTGCCAGCCTGCACAAGCCAAGCCTTGCCAATCTTTCCTCATTCATTCCTTCTGCACTGTGCTGGAATATGCCGTCCCAAGGAGCTGAATTGCCCCTTTATTATTTCAGGTACAGTCACTAGCCCTGGTACAAACCCATTCCTCCTCCTGAGAGTTCCCATTGTCCCTGGTTGTTTACTGAGGGCGCATTCACCCTCGGCAGCATCGGGACATCTGGTGACTAGCAGCACTAAGCATCGCCCAACCGCCCGGCGTCCTCAGCAAGGCACTGAAACAAAGCTCATCAGTATCTCTTTGTAGACCAGCATCTCAGATGAGAAGGGACAAGATAAAGGAGGCTTCTGAAGCAGCAGCTTATCTCTCCTCTCATTTCCTTCGCGGTATGGTAATCCTAGATAGGAAAGAGCGCAGTCTTAGTGCAAGAAATTCAGCTGACTGCAGCCTGCTCTATCTGAGTCACGATGTATAAAGTGATGCTAAAGGCACTGTACAGGCAACCAACAGCCACAGAACAGCTTTCCGTTCTGTTTGCAATATATATTCTCATGCCATGTCGTGTAATTCAGTGATCCCAGGCCAAAACCTTAATTCAAAACAACCAGTGGGTGGGAGGTTTTCAAAGCAAAATAGACTGGTGGAATGAGTTTTCAGACACTCAGCATTGGCCTCGTTGTTTGTTGAAGCCCGGTTTCACCAGGAGGATCTATGACAAGGGACTAAGGCAGGACCAAATGCTTTGGAAAGGCTCAACCAATTTGCCTTCTTGGTGGAAAGAGTTTGTGCAGGATTTATTGTCCACTGTTTAGAGAGGAGGGGACTAAGGAGCAAGGGAGAGTTGTCAAGGAATGGGAGAAAGTAAAAGTGAATGAATAAATCTACTGTATGTTTTTTAGTTGCATGAGACGACCTTACGGGAAGAAAGACACAGTCATAGCCCTGAGGAGCCTGCAAACAAAACTCATCATGGCAGAGCAGGAGAAAGACAATATTGGGCAGATAGGAAGAAACTGAGAGATCAAAAAGTTCAAGAACTGGGTCCTTTTATCAGTAAGGGCAACCCTTACCCTAAATTAATGCATTTATATAGTTTGTAACAGTTTGTAATTGTTTTACTCCTTATGGATGGCATGATTGAAAAGCACCTAAGAGTGACTCTGAGTCAGATCCATCTCACTTCCCATAGGATCAGCAGCAGATGCTTGGTCCTCACAGCTCCTACCAACTTTCAGGGGGCTTTCTCAGCAGTTTGTTTCATGTGTCATTGTGTCTCATAACGAGTGATGAATCCAGCCTTCATTCATTTTATTAGTTCTTTTTTTAAAAACAATTTCTATTTCTGTCCTTCACAATATCCTGTGGCACCGAGCCTCAGAGTTAATTTTGTAGGGGACAAAAATACGTTTTCCTTTGCTTGTCTTACCTGCTGCTTGGTCTTTTCGCTGCTTACACCCTGTTTTCATTTTTATTGTTAGAACAGTCAATAACTGTGCTCTAGTTGTCTCTGCCTTGCAGACCTGACCAGGTTTCCCTCTCTCCTCCAGATCAGTAAGAGGATTGTTCAGCAAACAGCTGTGGAGAGAGCATATTTCCTCGAGGAGTAGGCAGCAAAGAAGAAGGCAGAAAAGAGACATTAAGACTAACGTAACGGAAAGAACAAGGCTGTGGGAATTGAAAAGGTGTGAGGCACGGCTTGGGGTTGAGTGATTGATGTGAAGTCTTAAAGCAAAGCCCAGAATGTGATGAGTTTCATTTTCATAAAAAACACTGCAGTCATTATGTGGTGGCCAGAAGGCTGTACAGCACTAAATATTGCTGATGTTTAAGAGCTTCTTTTTAAGAGCTCAGATCTTAAAATACCATGTGTGGGCACCAGCAAGCAGTTATTTGTGGTAAGTGGTTACCAACGGACAGAGAGTCCAGCTGCCATAAACATTGCAACTTTATTTTCTTCCTTTGTACTGCTATTCCCAAAATGTGCCAAATAAAACACATTCTTCTAAACAGACCCACTATTATTTTATGGCCTCGCCATGCTGGGTTAGAAATTGCAGTGTCATGAAAACATCCTTTAAATAAATAATAAAACCCAATATTCTTGAGACAAGGTCTTTCATCTTGAAGGAGCCTGCACAGCCTCACAAACCCCCCACCACTTGCACCACTGGGACAGGTAACAGCATTCAGTGATACTGCTCAACGGTTAAGGCCAGCAAATGTGGAGTAAATACCGTATGGCATTTAACGAGAGGTGGAAATGCAAGTAGAAAAAAAAAATAAAATCCAATTATCCTTACTGGGAAGCGGGCCAAGAGGCTGGAGCGAACATCCCTCTATGGAAACATCAGCGGGCTCCAAGTGATCAGGGTCCTGTTGCAACAGCTCCTCGGGGAGACAGGTACCTCCAGCACTTCATTGCTCGTGGTAAATTGATGAACATTAGATTTAACATTACGATTGCCCAGATCCTGGTGTTTTTGTGAGTGGTCTTCCACCTATCTACTGCCTACCTGATATCTGACATTATTGCAGTACTCCATATAGTTCAAACGTGAGCACAAAGTAATGAATCTCTAGAAGCTTATTACAAAGATACAAATTCCACTCAATTTCCATGCTACTTGTCCATCTGCAAAAAGAACTCTTCCTGAAAACATGCTGGTAGCCCATGAAAATACACAATATACCTCTGCATTAAGGGTTGCGTACCACTGTGGGTGTGTTCTGCACACACAGGTAAAATTTCTACCCCGTAGATTTTACAATCTAAATTGCCACAAAGCAAGATAATGAGTGAAAAAGGATGGAAAAAAGAAAATTAATCTCAAGACATAGAAAAGAGTAGGTGCTTATGGCAAATACAGTGTGCTGCAGGTTCCAGAATGAAAGGCAAGGTGGAGAGGAAAATCAGAAGCTTACCAAAAGCATGGTGATAAGAGAATTACAGAGCGTTTCCAGGGGAGGAAAAAGGCTCTGTCTGACACTGTTCAAACGAGACAAGTAACTGAAAAAAAAGCAAATTCAATGCCCAGTTATTAAAAAAAAAACACTAAATTTTTAGCCTAGACACAGCATTAATCACGATCCAAGAACTGAGAAATGTGGCTGAGACCACAGCCTCAGAGCAAAATCCCAACCAATTACTTCACTGTAAGTGATGTCTTCCTGGCATCAGCTGGCTACTCTGGAGAAGTCTTCAGCCACCAGTCACAGTTAGTGTGTTTGGACATTGGGATCATACCCAGACAACATTCACTTCCAGATGGAAATCAGTCAGATCACTGAGATCATACTCCCGCAGAAGAGGTGAGTGGTCATCCAAAACCTGATGAAGCATAGGTTGCTTCCGTGCAGAAATGTAAATTTTTCTTAATAAAATGATATACTACTTGTGGGAATCACCTACTTCAAGGTAAGTCCAATCATTTTGCTCCATTTGACTTCATCCTATGAGTGAAGTCCATCATTCTGTGAATGAAGTTGTTTCAGTATAGAATCATAGAATCATAGAATGTGCTGGGTTGGAAGGGACCTCCAAGAGCCATCTAGTCCAACCTCCCTACAATAAGCAGGGACATCTCTAACTAGGTCAGGTTGCTCACAGCCCCATCAAGCCTGGCCCTGAATGTCTCCAGGGATGGGGCCTCCACCACCTCTCCGGGCAGCCTGTTCCAGAGATCCACCACCCTCATATTAAAGAACTTTTTCCTAACGTCCAACCTAAATCTACCCTTTTCTAGCTTAAACCCATTACCCCTCATCCCATCACTACAAACCCTCCAGAGCAGATCTCCCCCTGTCTTCTTATAGGCCCCTTACAGGTACTAGAAGGTCGTTATGGGACATTATCCAGCAGTAAATGCAAATTC
This sequence comes from Eurystomus gularis, assembly GCA_013400335.1. Taxonomy (NCBI): domain Eukaryota; kingdom Metazoa; phylum Chordata; class Aves; order Coraciiformes; family Coraciidae; genus Eurystomus; species Eurystomus gularis. The sequence goes on from VZZY01013915.1 coordinate 151,976, forward strand.
AGGTGATTACTTCAATTAGTGTCCCAGCAAAAAAACCCCTTCCACTTCCATACTTATTACATAAACTTAGGGAAGAAGTGAAAAAAAATGTTTCTTTTTTCCACTTCATTTCCTTACTTCNCTTTTTCCTAACGTCCAACCTAAATCTACCCTTTTCTAGCTTAAACCCATTACCCCTCATCCCATCACTACAAACCCTCCAGAGCAGATCTCCCCCTGTCTTCTTATAGGCCCCTTACAGGTACTAGAAGGTCGTTATGGGACATTATCCAGCAGTAAATGCAAATTCAGGTGATTACTTCAATTAGTGTCCCAGCAAAAAAACCCCTTCCACTTCCATACTTATTACATAAACTTAGGGAAGAAGTGAAAAAAAATGTTTCTTTTTTCCACTTCATTTCCTTACTTCTTCTTTCACACGTGGAGTGACTTTTCAAGTGAGGAAGCAGAGCAGAGGACCACTTTCCCCATCACGAAGCAGAGAACAGGCTGCAGTTTTTAAATTTAACTGGGTTTTTTTTTGCACCAGCGACAACAAGAACAACAAGGCCATGCTATAAAGCCCCTCTATGACCTCCTCCAAATTCTGCTGCAGTAGGAATGCTGGTAAAAATGACAACTTTCTGCTGGGCTGCTTGGAGCCGCATCCCCCTGGAAGCAGAAAAGGAAAGCAAATAAATATGTTTTAAAGAATCCCCTCTAAATGAAGTCTCCTCTTTGGATGTATGTGAGTCTGAGTTTCTGCATAATAATAATAGTAATTCCATTTGGAGTAGCACATCAGAGGGTTCCTCTTAGGAAAGCAGCCTGGGATAAATGGGAAAGCTGCTGGGAGCTCTTACAGATACCGAATGAATGACCAGGAGACAAGAGGCACAAGAATCTGCTTACCCAGGGTGCGTGCAGAGGACCTGATGCCTTTAATTCTCTGTTCGTAAATAGAGGTGGGAAAAACAAAAGACATTCAGGCATTTAATTATCTAACTGTTCCTTTGGATTTAGGCAGGCAATACGCAGAGCGACAGCGTTAGTACTGCAGCAGATGAGATCTGCAGATCCGAGCTCACGTCTGATTATGGGTTCAAATCTGTGGGTGCAAAATTAAAGGCTGAATTCCAACCAGTTTTTAAAAGTTGCCTTTCAAGTGGTGAAACAAGAGCCGCCGCCCATTCCCCAGCTGCCTGTGATTTATCTGGGCTGTAAGCTTGCCCAGCATCCTTGGCAGGTAAAGAGGCCCTCAAGCCTGGTATTCAGGGCTAGTGAGAGTTAAGGGGACTTTTCCATGTAAAGTGTGTTTGGGAAAGGAATGCCTTGAATTTTGATGATATTGGCCTGGTTCTCAGCTACACGGTGGTAATGCAAAGCAGTGCTACTGCATTCCACTTGCGATGCTGAGGAGCAAGTATTAGCCACCAGTGAGCAGTAAAGGCAAGTGATTAAACAGCAGGGCTGCCTTCCACGGCCCTCCTGCAGAAGGATGAAGAATGATGCAGCAAATAATAGGACAGTTGTAACAGTCAGGCAGAAGCCAAAACATTAAGAAAAAAAAAAAAATCTCTTTTTGTTTCTTCTCTGGCAGGCTCAGACACAAGCTGTTTCCTTTGCATTAGATGGCCTCTGCAGGATCATCTCCATAGCAGGTATTTTCTGTGGTTTAGTCCTATCAACCAGCTTTTGCAAAGCTAGACCGTGGCAATACCCACATATCTTAATCCTAATTTTGAGCTCCTTGCAATTAGGAGCAGAAAGTAGGATGGTTTTGCATGACATTCTGGGAAAGTTGGGCACGGCTGAGAGTTGGCACAGGAGACGCAGCTTCTGGGCAGAAAGCTGCAAGGAGCTTCGCTCAGTGGTGAGCAGAGCTCAGTCTTTCCACTCGGGGATCCAGGCCTGAACGCAATGCTCAAATCCTCTCTCACCATGTGCAGAGCCACATGCTTGTTTCCCTAGGGGGGGAAAAAACAGCAGAGGCACTGGGATGACAATACTCCCTCCAACGTAGCAGCTCAGATACCGTCTCATGGGCAGGGCTGGAGCTGGAGGGTGGTAGATGTTCTCTCTAATCAGTGCTGAGACTACATTCCACGTTTGAAACATAGGTAAGACCCAGAAGGAAGTCTGTCCCAGCCCCACATAATTTCCTCATGCCTCTCAGCAGGTCTGCTGGCACTTGCGCTAGACAAAAGCTGTCAGCTTGTTCACCATGCTGGCATGTCAAGGAGAGGCAAAACAGATAAAACTATTTATGATGCCAGAAGGAGAGATGTCTCTCATCGCTCTGCCAGCATCCAGCCGTGCAGTTCCAGCTGACTTCTCCCACCAGCAGTCTTCAGATGAAGGCCTGGCTATGACAACACTGCACCAAATGCAGCTCTGCTTCACCTCCATAGCTTGGCTCCACTCCATGGGAGTCTGGCTTCTGCCCTCTTCACTGCCCCAAGGAGAATAGGAGCACATGGCAGAAGTCTCTGAAGCCATGTCAGGGACACTGTCCTTTGGACTGTTCCCTTTTGATGACTTCCTCTTCTTTACTGAGGACTGTCTGAGGTGCTGCTGAGAATCCTAAGGTAGCATTCAGCTCCCCAAACCAGAGATGGAACAACAAAAACTGGCTACCATAGACCCACAACAATATATGCATTGTGTTTGGGGAGCAAAGGACTGGACCATTCACTGTCTTCCTTGTGGAGAGATTCACTTGTTCACCCTGCAAATGCTTGTCAACCCTCTGACACCACTGATGAACTCCATCACTCATTTTGACACAGCTAGGAGATCCTGGAAATGTCAGACTTCTGGAAACACAGAAGTTGAGCTAAGATGTCCCAGACCTTAGATCTGCCAGGTTTATGTGCTGTGATACCCAGCCAACACAATTCATTCTAGATTCAAAATCTGTAATCTGAAATGGTTTTACTTTATATGAATTTGGAGGCACTGGTAGCAATACAGAAGCTGAAGTCTGGCACTTACCATAAGAGCAGTATCTCTAGGAATCATTTCTAGGTCACGTTAAGCAGCATGATGCCATTAAAGTCCATGGGGCGACATGAGCTCACTCAGCTTTTTTTATCTCCAAGTGATGTACACCAGAGTATAGATTTTTCCCTTTTCTCTTTCTCCTGTTAGCATTACCACTTCAGGCAGAGGAAAAGGTCTTTTAGGAACTAGCTCCAGTATGACATATCCAGCAGCTTTCCAAAGCTTGACCCTGATGACTCTTCAGTCCTCAGTAGCTTTAGACAGTCCTTGGAAAGCCTCAACCTCAAATCCTGTATTTTGATAATATTATTCTCTTATACCAATGTTCCTTTAGTTTTCAGACACATATTCTGGGCTGCCAACAGGCAGGTTCAGAACGCATCTATAGGGCTGAAAAGGAGAAGGTGATGACAGAGGCTGTAGAAAGAACCATGTCTGGACAAGAGAGGAATCGGGAGGAGTGGTCCCTCTGAGTCATTGCTTCCACCTGGCAGGAATGATTTATCCCCAAACCAGGCTCCAAAGACAGTGCTGCAGTCCAACACAACCCCTCCTCTTTTTGTACCCAGGCTGTTTGCCACATCCCTAGCTGGATCTGCACCATGCCCACACCCTTGCTCGTAGCCCTGAGCCACCAAAGGGAAGCTCATGCCCTGGTGTCCTTGTTGGGGTGGCATTGAGCTGGGCTTGAGAGCAGTGCAGGCATGGCTGCTGATTTCACTGGCCATTTCCTTGAGAGCAATTATGGCTCTGGGGCATTTCTAATTTCAAATCCTGATTTTAAGTACATTGGAGGGGGATGTTTCTTTCTTCCTGTTTTCTGCCTGATTGCTCAAGATGAACTGAAGAGCCAAACTTCAAAATTAATTTCAGTTTCCAAATTACCTTTCACACTTGCCGTTAATACCATCAGTATTTTACGTTATTCCCATAGATACATTACCAGGCAAACATACACCGTCCTTGCCCTGGAGAAATCATGGTACAGACTTGAGATGTGACAAGGAACAAGTCCTAACAGCGTGGGGGCTGGAACGAATGAGGTAATGAGCGTGCAGTTGCTCATGGCAGGCACGTGCACAGCTCGGTGGATCTCTGCTGAGAGATTAAATAATTTTTTGTTTATTTAATTATTAAACTCAGAAGAATTTCTAGCAACCCTCGTGGGATCTGGAATCACGGTTTCAATTCAAGTCTATTGCTCATGTCTAAATTAAAAATGAAAAACAGATGGTGGGTTATTAGATGGCTGCAACAGAAGCTGACAATCTGTTCTGTCCCCACGTAGGCAGGGGAGCTCCGGGAAGTGAATGTTACAATATGTGGTATCCATTCCTGGCTGTGTGTTGCAGGTGTTGATCCAGTGTCTCTGCACATAAATGAAGCAGCCAGACTTGTGTCCTCTAGCTGAGCTTCTCCTCCAGCAGACCTGCTCTGAAGGTTACTTATAAAGGAAGAGGAAGAAGATCAAAGGGTACAGTTAATGTATCTCTCTAAGCTTCACCGAAGTTAAAACCATACATTGCAGACAGAATCAGAACCTGCTTTGTCTGAAAAAAAAACAGGTTGAAATCGTTAATGTTTAAGAAACCAATATATTAAAATATTACCAGATCCTCTGGTTTGTTGTAACTGCGTTATCAACAGAATCAAAGAAAATGCTGGTGATAAAAGAAATAGGCTGAATGAAGAAATCAGCGTAAGAAATAAATCAGGTTAACACACGGGGAAGGAAAGTTTTCAACAATGCTTTTGAGAGGAAACAGATCCAGCTCAGGTGTGTTATTCAATGAAGGACAAGGGAAGGCTGAGCTACAAGGGTTTTTTCAATGGATATGCAATATCTCCTTAAACAGCTTAGGTAACAAAATGTAGTGCCAAAATAATTTGTGAAATCATCCAGGTCATAGAAACTCAGTGTTGTACTCTTCCGATAAATACATGTTTTACACACAATTCACCTTGGCAGCCTGCGTGCCTTGGACTCCATTTAATCCCGCTTTTCAGGTCTTCTCTGTAAAACGGGAGCAGGGCGATTCTCCCTCCCAATAGGAAGGAGGTGCAGCAGCAAGAACATCACCAAATGGCAGATGCTGCACAAAAGGGGACAATGATTACCACAGAGAAGTGCTTTAAGGTATAAAGTCCAATGACTAGAAGTTTTAAGCCCTTCTGAAGCTTTGCAGTGTTTTTCTTTGCTAGCTTGTAGCCGGCCCATCCGGCGAGGCAGGTGGAGCGTTCTGCAGTTTGGGGCCATGCTGCTGCTGGATGTCACAGCACGACACATCAAGTCAAACGTTCACAGATGGTTTTTCTTAGCAAATGAAGCCTGAAATAAACATAAGACTTGAGGAGATTTCATGCAATATTCTCCAGGGCTGTTTCTAGGGGAAGGTAAGGCAGTTTCTCTGCTGGTGCCCTGATCGGTGGAACGGCTGCAGCTCGGATGCTGCACAGCGACAAAAGCTGCACAGCCCTGCTTGCTGCAGCGTGTAACGAAAAGACATCTCTTGCAATTTGGGAACCGTGAACTTCAGCAGGCACTCCCTGCACTCCCAGCCTACTGAATACCTGCCAAAAAAAGAAACCTGTCATTTCTGTAACAGCATGCATCTTTTGTTTGCTGTGGTATTTTTCAGGGGGAACATTAAATCTGCCTTAGCAAAAAAATTAACATCTGGAGACTCTCAGTTTTGAAATAGCAGGTAATGTGTTTGGCAAAGGACAAATCTATGACAAAGAATTTAATAAAAGAGGGAGATAGGATAGCTCATGGGACCAATACTTCCAATAGGGGTGTGAAATGGTGCTTACTGATAGTCAGTGGAGGAGTATTTTGCTGAATGTTAACAACTCCTCCACAACACCACTGTGTTCCTATTTACATACATATTAAAATGACCATGACTTTCCTGTTTGTATTTCCTCTCTGGACACATTCTGGGAAATGAGGTTATTAATGGAATATTCATAAAACTAAAGAATTACATAGAAATATTGGAAGGCATTTAAAAAATGCGAATTTCTGTTTTGCAACCATTCACATTTTCCCAGAAATTTTGCTTCAAGAGTTGAGCTTGTCACAGATGCTGGATGTTCAAATAAATATATACTTTACATCCACAGAGATCTGTGGTCCTTCTTCTCCGCTCCCCATCCCATTTCGATGCACAGCCTGGAAGCACACAGGAGGGATAGGGAGCTTGGTACTGTAATGTCACTATAATAAATTAACAGCCAGCCAATCTGGATATTTTCTTCCTTAATGTATTCTTGCAGTTCTTACAGAACTTACAACCTGTTTCATTCACCTGTGAATAACATGCCTAGCAAATGGAAATTTAATTTTCCCATTTCTGTTTTATAGTTTCTCTGGACAACAAAGTACCTTGGCCTTTTTAGCTGTAGATAGTCTGGAATAGCCCAAGAAGAAACCAGATCAGGCTCTTCCATCCCGAATATGAACAATTCCTTGTTAACTGCTACACAATAGGAGTACTTTTACCAGCCACTCATTTTGCAGCTTTCAAAGTTTTCAAATAGATTGGAACAGAGCTTGTGTATTTAGGAACACTAAAAGCACCAGAGAGCTCAGGACATGCAATAAGGATTGCTTAAGACCTATGGACCAAATTCATCCTGGCAGCTGCTGCCAGAAGTCAAGAGATTTACTTGGTAGATCCATTTGGCTCCAGGTGCCTGCAGACATTGCCGTGTGCTGGAAAGTGTCAAATCAGCTCACACTCACCAGTTTCCCCCTGTATTCTTCCAGCAAGACACTGATCCACTATGGACTTTGCAAAGAAACTAGTTATTTTCAGAGGACATCACAGCAGACTCACTGGCTGCATGGAGGACAGGTAAAAGGAAAGATGTCACAGTCAAGACTTCTCCTGACTTGTCAGAGGACGAAACCCACCTTTTTCTCTAATTGGTTTAAGAACAAATTAAATTGGGTTACAAAAGTGCTCCTAAGCCTTGAAGACCATAGGGCAAGAGAAGGAACATGTTCTGTCACCTGAAAAATCAAATTAAATGAAATGCTAAAACCACAAGATTTGTTTACTACAGGAAGCACTTACATTTCCAGACTTGAGAGCGGTTTCTCCACAGCCCTGATTAAAATTACTCATCAAAACATTACACAGAATTAACTTCATTTCATACAGTGAACAATTATGCAACCTGGGCGGAGTGGAAAGTATCTAGCACGTTATTAGTTAGTGTTTAGCAGAGGCATGTGGTAAAAGGTCTCCTTTCTTTCCTGTCTTAGAGCAGTATGCCAGTGCAGACACTTACCAAGAAAAGCAAAGGTGAGGGGAGATGAATAGGAGCTGGAAAAGCTCAGACTTTAAAACAGCAACACAGGAATGAACAGCAGCAAAACAAAGAGTTTTTCAAAGAAAAGTTTTCCTTCTTGTTCTTGCCATAAAGCAGTTGCGGAACCAAACTAGCTAGCGAACCTAAATTGTGTATTGCATGACACAAGTGATTTGTTACAGGACAAACAGCTGTTTTTTCAACAGCTATCCTGGATGTTACGGGGCTGGGACAGGGTTTAAATGAACCCTTCTGTCCCCAGCTCCTGCCTGCGCAATGATGTGCTCGCATATGACAACCACATTTGAAAGAAAAAGCATGTCTTTCCATTTTGATTAAGCTGGTTAATGTGTTCTCCTCTAGCACCTTTTCCGTGCTTAGCAAAATTACAGGATTAGATTCCTTACGATGCCTTTTAGCATTTTAGTGCTAAAGAAAGCTTGACAGGCAGCTCACTTAGGAAAAAGAGACGTAGCAAATAGATAAATTGCAAACTCAGTCATGGCTGGGACCAAGGTTCTGATGCTGCTTGTTTTAGTGATATAGCTTGGACTAGGGCAGTATTTTTCAAGTAACACTAATCCACAATGGATTAACATTTTACCTAAAGCATAATGGCTTATTGTCATAAATCCATCACAAAATTACAGCGATTATAAATAAGAAATGCTCCTCAAGAAAATGAGCTTACTTAGAGGGGGGAAAAGAAATATTTACTAGGGCACACAGCTGAAAAAAACTCATGCTGACAAAGCACATTAAAGATTTCATGTAGAACTCTTATCATAGCCAGCTCGTGTTTGCATAGCCTTTCAGTCAAATGGGTTTTACTAAAGGATATTTGAACAAGAAAAGAACCCTTGAATCAGGCAGACACCATGGATGAAAGACTCACAATTTTGACAAAGCTCATACATGCAAGCTTAAAACAAAAGCTTGAAACTCCTCCAGATTTATGGCCAACTTTATTCCTTTCATAACGCTGCCTTTCAAATACTTTGTGAAAAAATGTTGTCATAACAATAAAGTGTGAATAGGCAAATCCATGTATTCCCAGTTGTTGTCCCAAGCAAACAAGAAAAACATTTCACACTTCACAATTAATACAATGTCCCTTTGTCCCAACACATGAAAGAGCTATTTAAAACAACTAAATGAAGAGATAGTGACATTTTTTTAAATATTCAATGTATTTTCACATTTTCTTTTGCCATGGAATCTTTTCCACCAGCTCCAACCCCACAATACCATCAGAAGAGGCCAGAAGAGATACAGAAGGGCAGTTATGTTGTACGCTCCAGTTGCCTGTCATTAAATGAAAATGTATTAAGGTAATTAAAAGCCCTGCTAGTAAACCCCGGAGCCTCTGAGTGGTGAAGACCAGTGCCCATACATCGACAGAAACCTTTAAAGTCCAGAATTTGTCCATCTGTAAATAGTTATTCATATATAGCTTTCTTGACATACTAGTTCCAACAGTAACAGCTTTAGCCTCTTCCTGCTGGGCATTCCTGGTGTATCTAGCAACACAACATCACCCCAGGCACCACTTTAAAAAGGAGCTCAGGAGTGCAGGCAGGTCTTTGGAAGATCAAGACCTATGTGGTGACTGACATCCCTGAAACACTTCCAACATTTCAGGCTCCAGACACCCGAAGTGCCACTTTCCATGCTACTGCAAGTTGAATAAAGGAGGTGGGAGATGCAATACCAAGGCAAGTTAAGACTGACAATGCACAAAGGCTCTGTTGCAACCTCTGGTCTTGGCTGAACACAGAGATGGGCTCATCTTCATGGGAGTTTTTGCAGGTTTTCCCTGGGCATGGCCACAGAGACTCTGACAAGGGCAAGAAGCAGATCACTTTCTCCAAGGGAATGCAGGCTGTTGGTGGTGGTGAACCCTAGGAAGATGTAGCTCCTTTGTGCCAGGAGTACAGCTGAAGATCTGTTAGACAGCAACTGGACAAACTCAAGATCCTGGTGCTAACAAGGAGGGACAGAGCTTGACTGGTTGCACAAACGTCATGATTTTCTTCTTTCTATACAGGCTTATTTACAAGTTTTAGTGTTCAGTTAATAAATACACAGTGTTCTTTTGTTACTGCTTACACTGTCACTAAGCCAAATATTAGAAGGTGGATTAAAAGAAAGGGGTTCTGCATTTTTCTCCTACCTCTCCCCTTCTTTTGTGTCTTTGCAAAGTCTAGAACTTTTTATACCTAGACAATACGTAGCTCAACTGAGTCACAACCAGTACAGCCAGCTCTTAATTACTGCAGGATGTGTACTCTTCTCTGAACTGTGTGTCCTCTGCTGATTTTTGCCATTTTAAATTATTCAGATTTTCTTCCTAGGCTCAGTCAAAATTTTACAGTAAAGGTGATCTCTGAGTACTAAGAAAAAGAAGTTGCTTGATTTATGAATCGTTCTCATTATCTGCCCCTGCGGTCCTTATTTTCAGTCTCTGCTGTCGCACATTATACTCTCCAAAATATCCAAAAGTTTATAGGATTACAGATGCTTCTTCCAGACCCGGTAGCATCGCCTCCTGCCCAGGCTGAAGCAAGTGGCAAGGATGGGTTAGCAGCAGACGTGACTCTATGTGTTAATTAAGCACAACTCCGTCTACGGCAGCTCACCACGACGTGGAGCAGCAGTCAGCAGAGCCCCACCACGCAACAGCCCCAGCCCCCATACAAGCAGCAGTGAAAGCCCTCCGCTCAATGAAGACACTGGGAGTTCTTAAGACATCTTTTGAAAGAGATTAAACAGACCCCACATTGGATTAGAAAGATGATGCCTGACACATTTAGTTTCCGTTACCTTTTGTGTACCCGCTCAGTGCACAGACCTGGACCAAACAGCGCATTATAATGCAGATTTCCTTGAATCCCTTTGGGATTTCACAGAATCCATAAGACCCTCACAGCAGGAAGCCCTATTATTAAGCTATCTGCACATATCAGGCAGTAAGCTGTGCCTAAGGGCCATCTAGAGGATGCTGAGCTACAAGAAAGCGGAGGGGTCAGGGGTTTGTGGTGAGAAAAAGAAGCACTTTAATCTCAGGATGCCCTTAAGTGGGGGTGTGCAAAAGCGCTTCAGCATTCCTCAGTTTTCCCTGTTCCTCCACCTACCCAAGTATGTCATGGAGTAAATGAGAGAAATTCCCAGGCTGGATTGCCTGATTAGGAAAAATGATTTGTTGCCAGAGGAACCGCTTCTACTAAAAATGACAAAGAATAGGTAAGACTGAGCAGAACAACCCAATAAAACAGTAGAATCAAATTCAATTCAGTGAAAATATTTTAGTGTAGTTCTTTTCTCCAGTGCAAGGAAAAGAATGCTCCAGTGATATTTCCAATAAAAATATGTGTTTAATAGCTCTCATACACTTCCTCAAAGGAAACCACTCAAAAATCTGAACCTTCTTTTTAAAAAAAGGGGCGAGGGAAAGAAGTAATCATGCATATCATTTATCTCACATCTGCTATGGAGGAGGAAAAATTTCTGCCCTCCGCTCGTGGCCACGGAGTTATTTTGAGGGAGGTCTGTTATTTAAGCCATGCTGTTTTCTTATTTTTACTGGCACCAAAGAAGCCAAAGGTTGTGTGCAGAAGGGAAAGGCTTTTCTGCCTCTGCTAGAAATGCCAGTGCTCTGGCTCAGCTGGAGAGAGGAGATGACCTGCCACACAGGCTCCAGCCCCTGCTTCCACCAAGCCGGATTAGAACCCAGGCCTAGCCCAAGAAGCTGATCAAACTCCATTTTATTCAATAAATAAATGAATAAATTCATTAGAAGTTGCCTGGCTGGCTGTGAAATTCAAGTTTACGCCCCCACTCCCTTCAAATCTTCTTCCCCAAGCCCCCTGTTCAGAAGAAACAGAAGCCTGATGGCAGATGCTCAGTAGCTTCACTGCTGTATGTGCCAATGCAAACAAGCAAAGGGGAACTTGCAAAGCCCTCCCTACAAGTTTCCTGTAACACAAACAGAAACAGGTCTTTCTACACACCTAAAATGTTAAAGAAACCCCTTGCTTTTCAGACTCTCTACTATTCTTTCTTGCCCTTGATTCAATTTCACACTCCAAGACAAGCTGGCAGGCAGAATTGTTAGTTTAGCTGTCATACCCTGCCAAAAAAAAAAAAAAAAAAGGCAGAATGGTTCATTTTCTCCACTCAAGACGCAGTGAGACTTTGCCATGGACAAAGCTTTAAAAATAAAGGAGTGGAGAATGCTTTATTCATTTGTTCACATTTATTCACTGCCATGAATTGAATTCAATGAGAAGTAGAGGAGTTTCAGACTTTGCCTGAGTTTTGAAAGGTTTGTTCTAAAAATTAAAATCTGACAGGACAAAAAAACCCACAGATCTGAGTAGTTTTGTGGGACTCTCAGTGCATCTTCATTTCAGTTTAGTGATCCTGCTCCTTTTGTACACATTCATTTGCCCAGTCTGTATTCCTTCATACAGACAGATATGGCTACTTGGCTTTAGAGGCTCTTGTTCTACAGAAACCTCCAATAAAAATGAACAAGCGTTAGGTGTAGTCTGCAAGATAAATATAAATTTCTGGGATAAGCTGGGGTTTGCATGCTAAGAAACAAAACATGCTAATTCTCATACTTCTTTGGCTCCCTTTAATAGGATGCTAATGGAAAATAAAAAGGTGGGAGGTAGGGAAGGGAAGGTCTGAGCCAAAGAGTGAGCAGAGGACAGAAGACGTGTTACTGTACCTAAAACCTTATGATCTAGACCACTACTGGAAGGACATTTAGCCACTGCTTTTAGTTATACTGCCTTACTATACCATCACGAAGTTTATCAAGTTTCCTTGATAATAAAGCATCATGCATTCATTTTATAATTGTTAGTAACATGGGTCCTGTTTAAAGATTTTCCTTTGATGTGTGTTTTTTGTTCTGGGTGACTGATCTTTATGAATAACTCTTCAGTGACGTTGCCCTCAAAATGCGGATTTTGTTTTTTAAGCTATGGTACGTTGCAAATTAACCCAGTGGAATTCACAAGGGGCTTACAGGAGGTGTCAAAAAGAGCTATTGTATCTCAGGTGATTTATGACCATCTTTAAGACTCCACCTTGGCTGCACTTTGCTCAGGGAAACCTGGGACGTTCAGCTGTAGCAGTGAAGCAGACAAGGATGTCAGCAGAACTCTAAAAGCGAGGGCTGAAATAAAACCTCATTTGGTACATTTTTCTCCCCACAAAATCAAATAATGTAATGTGCATGTGTGGAGGCTCGTTTTACTTTTAATTGATTTGCAGGTGTAGCAACACCATCTGGGACTGATAGTGAGTAGACAGCTTTTAAGGATAAGAAACCTTTCACAAAGCAGATACTGCCAAAAGATACAAGTATTGGTATTTCACCCCCTTGAAATACTCAGTAGGATGGACAGATTAACCATACCATAATAATACCTGATCCCTAAGTCACTTTTTCCATCAATATCCACCAGAGCTTTCACAAAAGAAATAAAAATAATCATCCGTAATCCTTCCAGTACTGAAAGGGAGCCTACAGAAAAGATGAGGAGGGACTTTTTAGCAAGGAGTGTAGTAATAAGACGAGGGGTAATGGTTTCAAACTGAAATAAGGTAGATTTAGATTAGATATTAGGAAGAAATTCTTTACAGTGAGGGTGGTGAGACACTGGAACAGGTTGCCCAAAGAGGTTGTGGCTGTCCCATCTCTGGAAGCGTTCAAAGCCAGGTTGGATGGAGCTTTGAGCAACCTGGTCTAATGGGAGGTGTCTAGTTCTAGGTGGGGTTGGAACTAGTTGGTCTTGAAGGTCTATTCCAACCCAACACTGACAAGCGCGATATGGGAGAGCCCTTGTTCCTGAGGTCTCTGGTGGTGTGCTGGCGGTCCACGCTCCAAAGCGCTGTGGAGCCATGCCAGGAGAAAGCAGGAGAGAAAGGTGAAATGAACAATGGCTTCCTGGGAGAAAGTCCAAAATGTATTTCTGACCCCGGCCAAAAGGCCGGCAGAAAACTCACTGTTACCCAAGTGGGCAGTTCTGTGGGGAAACAGAGAACTTCTGCCTTTGGAGTGGACCAAAATAAGGAAACCACAATCTGTGCAATACAAATTCCAGTTTACTTGTTCAGTGATGCACATAAATGCTGGCCAGCTCATAAAGTTTACTATTGTCTCTTAAAAAAAAATACACTGACATCCATCTGAATTCTTTTTTTTTTTTTTTCATTCATGCAACACAGTGGGAGAACCAAGGGTATCCTTGTGGACCAAGTCCTGGGCAACCTCCCCCAGGTCAATGGTTCAAGGAAGAATTTTATGCCTTTTCTCTAACTATAATCCCATAGGACACACTTACAAAAGCTCAAATTGGAGAAAACTGTCGCACACTCGGGTGTTAAAAAGGGAAGTTAGCTTACACTATTCCTTCCACTGTTAGCTTACACACTGTTCCTTCAAGGCACCATGGACACAAGAAACACAAAGAAAGCTTTAGTCCAAATGGACTCTCAAGTTCACAGAATATGTCATATGCACATTACTATTTTAGGGCTTTTTTTTTTTTTTTTTAAATAAATTGCCCTGTGGGAAAAGCTGGCTGCAAGTCAACACCGCAGAAACCTAATTTTAACTCCAATGAATACAACTATTTACAAGGCCCCCTTTCTGCAAAGGAAAAACCCTGCCATGGCTGGCAGTTTTGATGTGATATCAAGGCATATTTCTAAGACATTCAACTGGACTGGCTTAAAAAAATGCTGTGTTTTTACTCATGCATCTTTAATGTTCAAACTGTTCTTGGCAGCTCCCAGTCAGAAGCACCGTCATTCAAAACAAGAGAATGACAGACATTAATATGGAAACGTTCAAGCTTTTAACTGAGCCGGAACAATAATTATGCCATCCAATTTTATTTTGAAGAGTATTGACCTTGGTTTCCACTAGCAGACAAAAGACAAAGATATAAAGAGGTGCTTAGGGACAGCGGAATAGAAGTGTTTTGACCACGGCGCCTTGCACAGCATCAGAACCCTCATTTGAAACTAAAAATATCATTGCAGGGGTATCGGGGGATTCATGGCATGACACAACAGTGAATCAAGTCTTTACTACAGGAAACGCTAATGCTCGGAAAACACTGTGCTAACACATAAGGAAACAGCCATCCAAACGGGAATTTAGCGTTGCCCAACCTACACCACGCTTTCCCTAAATATAAATAAATTATATGAACATATGCTCTGTACGCTACTCCCAGATGCTCGAAGTGCAAAGACCAGTAATGAAAACCAACGCTAGCTGGGAAAGTCTGCCGTTAAGCACAACACTCGGGGAGCGTGGAGGGGGAACAGCTTTTAATGAAAGAGGTCACGACAGCTTGAGAGAAGCTGACAACAACAGGGGATGCTGGAGCCAACGACTCCAGTCTTCTCGGTCCTGGTTAAAAATAAGAGCCATAACCCCTCGCAGACAATGAAATGGTGTTTTACTATGCCTATAAAAGCATGGAGTGTTTTTTTCTGAGACAATAAACAGATGGTTGTCTTATGCTCAGGAGCAAATGGGAACAGGTTATTTAGTATAGGCCTTAGGTATGCTGATATGCTAAAGCACTTGTATGGGTGTTTGGCTAGTGAGGGTGCTATCCCAGCAAAGTAGGGCCTTCTGCAGCACTGTCCATCATGCTTTCCTTGTCAGGAGGAGGAGGAAGAGGGAGAAGAAGGGGAAGGGGAGTCCAACATGCAAAAGTAGCAAGGAAAAAATACCCCCCAAAACAGTACGGTTATTTAAATTTGACTTTGATTATCACATTTACAGAGATGATCTCCAGCTAGTGTTGCCTGTTCACGCAGTCCAATGAGGTGATGTCTCTGGTACCACCTGCTTGTCTGCAGTCCAGGTCTGAATGACAACTCGTGGTTTTTTAGCTAGTGCCAAGGGAAAAACAAGCTTTCCAGTAGCCTGAACTGGGCATTTGCAAACATCCTGCTATATTTGTGGTCCTGGTGACTGATAAGTCACCTTACAAGCCACAGGGATAAATCCATGAGGTAAACCAAATGGAATTTTCCCTCTGAGTGTGCAGATGCTAACGCATACGTGTGTCTACTTATCCTGATGCAATAGAAATCACTGTGAAGATCTGAATTATATTTCCAAGTTGCAGCACACATAAATTTTTCAGGATTTGGAAACTAATTCAGGCACTAGCCTTGTCTAGACTAGACTATCATAATTCTCTGACAAATGGCATTTTTTCCAGCTGTTTGAACAGTCATCACAAAAGTACCATCTTCTCATACTTGCCTCCATCTGGGAGAAACTTGAGAACACTTGTGTTCCTCTCCATTTTCTTCACGATGTAATCTTTTAATTTACAGACACTTGAAAATGTCACACTAACATACACGTCCAAGGATATCATCAGAAAGCCTAATACCAACTATCTTTCTACCTCTGCTTCATCTGAAGCACATAAACAGCACCATTTCCCTGAAGGACACTATGCATTTAAGAACATGATTAATTAGTCGCAGAGAGGAAGGAGGGACAGGGGACAAGACTGATCCTTTCTTAGGCTAACCTAAAATGGTTGGGAGTCCCAGCCATGCAGTGCTGCCAATTATCACTTCTACATCTCCTCAGCTCTCCCTGCACTTTGCCAGTTCCCTGTGGAGACAGTGGCATCAGCTAGGCAAGGCATTTCCTCAGCATCCTGGAAAGGGTTTGGATGCAGGACGTGAGCAGAAGTCAATTTTCATGTCTGGAAGTCTCTTTGGAAAGGTTTCAAGTCACTGCCAGTTTTTTCCCAGACTGTCCTATCTAGGCAACCTCTAGGGAGTTGGAATAATTTTCTCATCGCTTACCAATTCAAAGGCATTCTTTACCTTGATATGCGCACCAGTGAAGTCATCTCTAAATTCCTAGTTCCCTTTGAAGACGTATCTCTATAATCAGCCTAGAAAGTTTCCTGACTCCTGTATGAGTTGGCAAACTTTTTAAGACAGCATTTCTGGCTGAGATATACATTGCAGCAAAGCTGGAAAGGAAAATCTGTACAAACACCCAGCAAGCTTCCCATAGAGTAGAAATGCAGCCACTTTTTTTTTTTTTTTTTTTTTACTAGAAAAACCCTTCCAGTGATAAACAAAACAGAGCTTCATCTTGTGGCAGGTACAAAGCAAATCCAGGCATAAAAGGAGGTGAAGAAGAAACAACATAGAAACAGTCTCTTGAAATGTTGAGGGTTGAATTTTGGAGAGTTTGAATTTGGTGGGAACTTCAGTAGGGGATTACCACCTTTAGATGCAAAAATCAGTTTTAATTGTCTGTAAGATTGTAGTCCACAGCCCTGTGAGATTGTACTCAGCTACCTGAAAGGCTGTTTTTCACAAAAATGGTAGTTCTGGACATGGTTTGGATCTGACCTGATTTTTTTTGTCAAATAATTCTAACTGGCAAATAGATTAAGCTGCTGGAGGTGGAGAGAAGAGTTGTTTTTAAGGCAAGGGCATCTAGCACCTTGCAAAAACCACCGCTTAGGCACCATTAAAGTTGCAAGTAAGACCATGCATCTCCATTTGGGACAGAAATAAGTCCTGCAAGCTGTCAGGAGGTAGTTGTATATCTCCCTTTGCTGCTGCTGGAGAGGGAACATTCTGCAGACGCTCGCAGATGGAGGTGCACCGAAAAACAGGAGTGCTTTAACACCTGCTTGTCTGTGCCAATTTCTTTATTCCCTGCTTCTCTGGCCTGTGTTTGGACACTTCCATTCTCCTCTGGGTGCCTGGGTCTCTTGGCAAATTTCCTGAGATAGGCAGTTAGCTATTTTCTAGCAAGGAGGATGGTAATTGGGGGACATTCCGCTTTTGATGTGCGGGGCAATTAAATCCTCAATGAATAGAGAAGAAAGTGAACCATTCGGTGTCACTTGAAAGCAGAGATGTGTAGTGCCATTTCTACGCACCAGTGTGAAATACAGAGGGGCATAAGGGCAGCCCAGAGCTCTTTATGTTGCAGCCAGAGCCGCTTGCAGATGCAGCGGCACAACAGCCCATTCAGAAGGGAGACTATACAATAGGTCATGAGAAAAACCTGTTGCTCCTGATTAAGTTTGCAAATACTGTATCTGTAGGGACTCGGAGACGTGGCTGTACCAGATGAAAGGTCCCAACTGGAATTAGGATGAGGGGCAATTCTACATCGCGATTGGGTCTGATTAAACTCATATTCACCCAGCAGCTCTCTCTTACTCCTTTGTACAAATTACTCAATTACCATTTTTGATAGGTTTTTGCTTACTTTTAAAGTAGTTCTAACAGTTAATAACATACCCTGAAACAATATGTTCGATTAATTAAAAGAACACATTCACTCTAATATTCACATTTGTGCATCCAATCTTGTGAGCACTTTCAAGAAGGAAAAAAACTGCCCATGGGGTTCATTCCACCTTCAAAAAAGCTAATTTAAAGGATTAGGAGAAGGTTACCAAATCCTGATACTTTCTTTAGTGCCACAGAGGTTTACAAAACGCATTTTAAGGAATACGTAGAAGCAACTTCCTTATTAAAAAGCAAGGAAATTGGGGGAAAAAAATCTGTGGGATTGGTAGCCTGTTTTTACAATGTGGTCTTGTAAAGTTACTTCTCAAGCCATGTATGGCATGGCATTGCAGGACAGATGAGGCCTTATGTAAGGAGTCAAAAGTATGAAAGTCAGCATTATGTTGCCTACAAAGACAAAAAGGCCAAATTCAGGCTCTAGGGTAAGCACTGTCTTTGGAAGAAAAAATATGGCTGGTGAGAAGACCTGATTTTGGCTTTTCTGATTTGAGTTCAATGGAAAAAAAGAAGGGAAAAAAAAAAAGAGAAAAATTTATTTCAAGTTCCTGACTTATTTAGGAGTGCAAATCCTATGAATTTCCTGCTGCTTTCACAAATCTTACTCTCAACCATTAAGAGTGCATGAGCATGAATGTATCTCAGACCTTATGTGGAGTACTGTGTCCAGCTCTGCAGCTCCCAGCGCAAGAAGGACATGGACCTGTTGGAGCATGTCCAGAGAAGAGCCACAAAAATGATTGAAGGGCTGGAGCACCTCTCCTATGAAGACAGGCTGAGAGAGCTGGGGCTGTTCAGCCTGAAGAAGAGAAGGCTCCAGGGGGACCTTATAGCGACCTCCCAATACCTGAAAGGGGCCTGTAAGAAGGCAAAGGAAGNCTGAGCAATCTGACCTAGTTAGAGATATCCCTGCTTATTGTAGGGGGGTTGGACTAGATGACCCTTAGAGGTCCCTTCCAACCCAACACATTCTATGATTCCATAAGATCAGATTCAAATTCAAATATACATAGTTCTAGGTACCCAGATATACAGAGTTAATTGTTGTGATAGGACAAGGGGTAATGGTTTTAAACTCAAAGAGGGGAGATTTAGAGTAGATCTAAGGAAGAAATTTTTTACACTGATTGTAGTGAAACACTGGCACAGGTTGTGCAGAAGCGTGGTAGAAGCCCCATCCCTGGAAACAAGTGAGGTCAGGTTGGCCGGGGCTCTGAGCAACCTTCTCTAGTTGCAGATGTCCCTGCTCTTTGCAGGGGGGTTGGACTAGATGACTATTAAAGGTCCCTTCCAACCCAAACCATTATGTGATTTTATGATTCTATCATAACTGAATTTGCACATGTAGTAGGATGCCATGAAACACACGATGATGTAGCTATCCTTTCTAAAACACTTCACCCTAACAAAGACAGTTCTCACTGAACAGCTTGTATGGTGTCTAGCTTACTTATTTTTTTTAAAAGCTGCTTCCATCCTCAGTTGTTGGCGTTAAAAAAGCAGCTGAGTATTTACAAGTCATACCAGAAAAAAAGGCTGTGATTATCATCTCCATCTGCGTGGTCAACTGTTAGACAGGAACAGAAGACAGTTAATTACATATGAAATGCCTCTGAGAATCAGCTTCACAACATCATAACTCTTAAGAAACTCACTGGGTGGGCTTGAAGCATGACTTTGGGACACAATATCTGGGAAGGGCAATGAAAGCAGAGCCATGAGGTGGGAGATGCTGCAGGGCAGGCCCAGGAGATACCACAGCTACGACAGTTTCGGTTCCTGAGCAGAGTGCTCGTCAATGAGGGGCTGCTGCTGGGTCCATCGAAACCCTGGGACACCTGTCACTGGCTGGAGTGGCCGTGAGGGGAGAGTCAAGGGTGCTAAACACAAGAGGTGGCTTTAAGTCAACATGAAGCAAAATGGCAAATACAGAAAAAAGCAATTTACTCAGCCAAAAAAAAAAGAAAAAAATTGTTCAATTCTATAAGGATTTCAGAGTTTGGGCTTTTGAACATGCATTAGCACTCTTATATGAGCAAGTGTTTACTTTGCCTGTCTAACTCATTTTCTTCAGTACTGAAGATCCCCAGAGTCTTATCTAGATCCAAGTGTGTTTATACTTTAACTCTCAACATGCCATTTTAAAGCAGAGTTTCAAAAAGCCTCTCCTGTTCTTCACTGCCTGTACACCAGACCCGGGGCCAGGAACAAAGTCTGTCACTGCATCAAAAAGGATTGCTTCAGAAAGACAACTTTATTACTATTTTCTTACATACGATTTAGAATAAAAATCCCTTTTTTTTTTTTTAGAATAAAATCCCTTGTTGCATTTTGCTACAATAAATCACAATTCTCTAAGAAGCTCTTGGGAAAAGGATCATTTTCCTTGAAGTGTTGCTTTTCTAATGCAGCCTAGGGTTTTTTTTCAGTTGAAAGCAATCAAGTACTATTTTCCCAAGCAATTGAAATGTAAACTCTTTGTTATGATTGCCTTTCAGGAGAAATACAACATAAACGAAAATCAATGCAATTTGACTACTTTATTCATATGCTATTGCATACCAGAGACGAAACACTCAGAAATTTCATGTATTAACCAAGGTATTCAAGTAAAACATATCATCCGTCATAACGGTGCCCAGAAAAAGCCCAGCAAACCAAGTATCTGGTAGCATATTCTCCTCATTTCTTATTTCCTTCTTTCCCTTAAATCAGGCAGAACTGGGTCAATATTCAATCAACGCAACATACAGATTACACAACCAACTTGCTATTCCGCATAGTATTTTATCCATCAATCTGTTTAAAAACAGCAGCAAAAAAAAAATAAATTCATTATGACCTCATTTTCTACATCCAAAGCGACAAGCTTGTTCGCCTATGCCCTGTAACCTACCTAAATTTTTCCTCTCAAGTATTGCCAAGGAGGTTTTCAGACTTTTCCAAAAAAGCCTGTCTCAGGCCTCTGGTTGTCAGGTTTCATGCACTTGTTAAATAAAATTAGAAATCCAGCCTAAAAGGCATCAAACGTGTCATAGACATCTAGACATTATATTCCATTACAGAAGATATTTGAAAATGCTACAGCTTGATGCTATGGTTTTCTTCAGTTAATTTGAAATTACCTCAAGAATGTTATTCATCTCACAGCACTAAATCCCCTCTGTGTGCCAAGCATTTTCCATAAAACCTAGAACTCTTTGTTCATGCTGATTGGGATCTCCAGGGGATTAGGTGGTCTAGCCCATAGAAAGGCAAATGAGAGAATAATGCAAATCAGTCTTTGAAAATCATGGTGCCTCATAATCCATCATAACCACTGGTCTGGAATGGGAATCAATAGCAAGGATTCACCAAAGCCATAATTTGCTGGTTTACCTGAATACAGGTATTATAGTTATTGGCTTATAGTATCACCCAGGGGCTACAACTGAGTTTGCGACCCACAAGGTGCTGCACAAACCTCTAGGAAAGGATAGTCCCTGCCCTTCAGGGAGGTGATTCACCTCCCAGTACAGCTGCCTGGCTGGTATGAGCAAGGTGGCTACAGCAGTCCCACAGCAGCCGACCTCCTCAACTGCTACTCAAGGTCAGTGCTGGCTGTTGAAGTAGGACATCTCAGAGGACTTTGGCACACGATCAGAAAGCTACTACCAATCAGGTGAGGCATCACACTCACTCCATGCGTGCTTTTAGCCCACAGCAAAGGCAAAGTGATGAGAATTAGCAAAACATTCTCTCCCACAGATCACATTAAAATGAATGGCATCACTTCTGCAAAAGGTCAGGAGCACGCACAAGGCTTGCTCCCAAATCTCTGCTGACACAGGGAAATCTGATTTTGTGTCAGAGCCCTAGTTCTCACGTGAGCCAGCGTATATAATCTGTGAGCACGGACATCTCTCTTACACATCTGTCACACATCTGAGGGGTGACAAATATACATACGAGGATAGCAAAGGCTTTAACTGTTGAATCTCACATAAGGTTAACAAAGAAAACTAGTTTGGACTCAGCCACCTGGACTTAGGCTGCCAAGCAACTTGAGCTTCCCGAGTAAAAACACTTGTGCAAGCAATGGAAGCAAGAACCAGTCTGACTTCAGAGCTTACCAGGAGGGAAATAAAGAGGAGGAAAGTAAAAGAAAGTTTATTTCTATCTCATGGGGCAAGGAGTGGATGATGTCCCATTGCCAGGAATAATGAACTCTAGAACACCTAATAAAAGTGTTCAGGGAGTCCTGTGATCTCAAACCGACAGAGGCTGTGGAGAGATAGCACTCTTTTCACACACAGCCCACAGAAAAATAATGAAGAAAAAGGGAAGAATGCTTGCACAGTAGAGAAAAACGCCTTTGGGGTCTGTGTTTAATGTGGAAGACAAAAAGCTTGCCAAATAGGGGTGGGATCCTTTGTAGGACACATGAATAAACATTGTTCAAGAGAAGATGTTTTTAAGAGAAACTGTTTTAGGCTTAAAGAAATGCCTCCACACTGCAGTGGCAGCTGGACAACTCAGAAGGAGAAGTGAATGACGAAGGCCACTAGTGGAGAGCCATGTATGATGACTTGAGATAGGGGCTGCATGGAATGGAGATAGATAGAGCTTCAATATCATATTCCAGTTAAAAAAGCATTTTTAAGGTTGGAGGAAAGGATATTCAGAGCACAAAAGTCTGGTGAAGGACTGTCAGAAAGAGCCATTTCATGACAAAAGCAGCACTGAAGAGTTAGATAAACCCTACTGAGAAGAACGTCAATGACAGGACTTGAACAGACGCGAAGACCCTTTATGTGCCTGCCCTGAAGACGACAAACAGCTAATTCACCGGTGTACTTGGAACAAGAAGCCAGGTGAACAACACTAAATAGCAGTTACATGGCAGAGCAAACACAACCACGGGCTTGTGCTGGGGGGCAAGCAGCAGTGAGGAAAGGCAGGCTGGGCCCAAGCGCTGCAGAGCATCATGAAGAAAACATGTGAGATGCAGCCAAAGAGGTGACAGATCTCTGAGGCTGCAGCAGTGGAGGAGGAAGACGTGGCTGTGCTTAGGGAAACCATTCCCAGCAGGGCTGGAAGGAGCAGTGTGCCATGTCAACAGCCTCGCAGGTAGCCTGGCCACCTATTTCCACTCTCTGCACATTTCAGAGAGAGGTTCCAGGCAACCCAAGAGAGCTCCACACTGAGCAAATAAAACAGTAAAGCCATTCATTTTCTGGAACTGGCCAGGATTCATCAAGTGCCATAAGAAGCAAGGTGAGAGAGCAGCTGTGCATACAAGCCCAGGTTTTATTCGAAGGAATTTTACAGCAACCTCAGAAGCTGAAAGAGCTGACATCATGACACAGAGACAGCACTCAAACCTGAGGGAAGCCAGAGGATTTATCTGCTGGTCAATTGTACAGGAAGCAGAAAGTATATGCATGAAGGGCACCATGACTGACAGGATGACAAGTCTGTGCAGCTTTAAAAAATCCAGCCCAAGGAAAAACCCGTTTGGATGGAGCCTACTCATCCACTAGCAACTAAAGGCAACGGCATATGGTAACAAGCCAAACAGCAGCGAAACATGAGTCACAGGAGACAGATACTAACTCAAAAACAACCAGTCAAGGCAAAAGAAAAGACACATGAGTGGCAGGAGGGAAAAACTCAGCCCAGATGGCATGAAGGGAAGAAGTTAGAAGACACGGGGGCAGCTGTGGCTCCATGAAGAGCCACTGGTGGGCTCACAGGAATGGCTTCACGTAGCAAGTGTAGCTACGTGATGGGAGCAAGACCCATCGAGCAAAGCTGGACAGCCCAAGCAGGACTCGCTTGGCAGCTGGTACTCAAGCCAGAGGATAAAGAATGAAAAAAAAAGTCACTTTCTATCCACATCCCAAAAGTGACTTTAAAACTCAGTTAAAGCAAGTGCATCTCTTCCTTGGCTCATAAATTCCTGGAAAAGAAAATAACACTATTATGCAAAATGAACTATGTTTAAATCTACATAAGTATAATATTTTACATTGAAAACATCAAGAAAAATATGTGGGGTGAGAAAAACACAGCACATTATCTAAACCCCACTATAGCAGGCAGACACCCAACATTTCTGGAAATATGTTTTCTTGCACCTGATGCATTAAAAAGGCCACAAACTTGTTGCATATCACCAATAGCTTCCAGCTATTCAGCAGAAAAGATCTACAACATGGCTAAACGGGCTTGGGTTCTTTCCTTCCGACCTCACAGGGAGAATAAATACATTGAACATCGAGAGGAGTCCAGGTATTACTCTAAGCAGAGTCTATATAATGGCTAAAAATAGATGCTATGGAAAATCCTGGTGCTTTAAGCCCTTGCAGCTTTGGGCCAACTTCCAGGGGCTGTCACAACTGACAATGTGCACGTTTGTTAAGCAGCAACGCAGGCCACGTCTAGCTGATCGGGGACTTTATGATGTATGTTTTACTAATGAATTTTATGCTAGCTGTGCCAAATCAGCTAGTTTATTTGGGCACATTCATGCAAATTGTACGTCGACTTGGAGCAGAAAGAAAATTCTTCAACTTTCCAGCACTGTGGAATAAAGGGGATGTGTTCTCCGAGTCGTGGAGCACACTTGGCACACTGAGCAAGGGTCTTGAAGGCTTTGAGGAGGGTCCTACCACAGCATGATTAGAGGCTCTTGCATTTTGGAATGGTTTTTTTGAGGGGGGGAGAAAATATTTTCCCCCTGTTATTTTTCCTGGGGGGAAAAATTAGAGTAAATAATAGAAAATAATTTTTGCTCACAAGAAAAATCTTTTTGGAGCCCAATGTTGTGTCGATTAAGCAAGCGGGAGAAGGAGAGCTTCTGGTGTGCTATGTCCCGGGCTGAGTCCTGGTTTGGCTCCTGGGCACTGCAGGACCACAAGCAGGCTGGGCTGACGCTGACATTACCTCCCACCACTTCTGCCCATCACAGCCCATGTCCTCCTTGGGGCCTACAGCTATTGCTGTAGGAGATAAATCCTCAAACACAGCATAAAAGGCAATTGTTAGTGAGGCTGCTTCAGGAGCTGTGTATTGGCAATCTCCTTAAAGCTGGCCAATGACTCTGCCCTAGTTGGCTGCTTCCCATCTTCACCCCTTTCCAAGGGTGTCCCTTCCTCTCTTGGGCACCTAATTGCTGCAGCCTGGCAAACCAGGGTAGCTCATTGCTTATCTTCCCTAAGTAGTAGTCCAGTAGTACCTGGGCGAGCAAGGATCAGCAGAGCAGACGATACCTGCATTTACAGCTTTGCTCCAGTCCCTCTTAGGGCTCTAAGCGCTTGGCCAAGAGAGAAAACACAAGTAGTGTTGGGTTGGGAGAGGAGTCAGCATTTCCAAGTGAAAATATTTTTCATAGGCACAGCGTAAGCAGGGAAGAAAATCTCATTTCATACAGTTAGTTACTCTCCTTTGATTACATCTTAGTTTTCCACGTTTTCACCCTCTGCGCTTTTCCATCCCTCTTTCCCCCCCGCCCTGTCCCCTCTCACAATTCCCAGATTGTGCTTTAAAGGACAATACCGCAGCTGAAAGGCTATTATGCAGATCCATGAATACATAATTCAAAATCAAGCTACCACAACAGTTGCTCTTAACTTTTTTAACCCCATTGTCGGCCCAAGCGGCGACGTTCAGCTGCGACAGCAGACGAGAGAAATATGACACACGCAGGTTTTCCCACAGCCTTTCACCCCTTCTCCACGCTAATCCCATTGAGAGCATTTATGCCCGGAGCACAATGCGGGGATCCCCGCCGTGGTCCGGAGACTGGCCGCAGCTCAGCCGCCCCGTGCCAGGGGGATCCCCCGCCACAGTTTGGATCTGGGTTTTTTTGGGCGGGTAGGAGGAACCTCTTTGCAGTCATCCAAGTCTGGTTGTAGACGGTGGAGCCGCTGTGTTAGCTTGAACGTGAGAAACGTTCATCTAGCGCATGAATGTTCAGGAACTCCAGTAAGCAAAACCACACTACAGCAAGGATTTTTGATGTAAAATAAACCACCAAAAAACCCAATTGAATTCACATCCCAGTGCTCATACTGGTTTGTTTCTGCCTGTTTGCTTCCTTTCGCCTTTTTGGGCTAATTTTAAAGAGCACCCAGAAGCCAGGTTTTACAATCAGCAGCTCACATGCTGCCCCGTGGTGTCCATACACCTTCAAACCAAAACCACCCCTTGCAGTTTAAAGTTTAAATTTGTGTATTTTGTCTTCTAATAACACACAACCCAGGTAGACCGGCCCAGGACACGCTGTCACTTGCAATCTGGCTCCGCACAACATGCTGCCCTGTTAGCTTGTCTAACAGCCCACATCCAGCCTCAGTATCTGTAAAATCACCCCTTTAATTTAGCCCAGAAAAGACTATTCCCAATTAGGATCGGGTCAATTTACTGTTCCCAGTGCTCCGCAGGGGTTTCCCAGACAGCTCCATTCTCCTCCGAAGACCAAAGGACGCTCACCCTAAAGGTGATTTTGGCATTTAAATTAAACCACACAAACTGTGTGCCCTTTTTGCCTATTTCTAGGCGACTGTAGTCAAAGCAAGTGCAGCGACTCCTCGGTGCCCTGTAAAGATCCTGCACAAGAGAATGAGATAACCTACTCTGTAGCGAGTGGATTAATAGCTTGTGAAAAGCCCGTCTCTAAAATTCAGCACGAGCATTTCTAATGGGCTACGGACAACTGAATGATGGGCTGATTTTTATTAAGTTTCGCACAAAGGTGAATTAGTGTCTTTCACTATGGCAACGGCAATAAAAGGATATAGAATGACTCCAAAAGGTCCTGGCTGGCTGGGGAAATTGGTTGACATTCTGCAAGCCTATTCAACCAGGAAAGGGTTTCATTATGCAGACTCCCCCATGTTGATGGATCCCATCCTGTGTTCCCCCACAGCCCACTGGCCAGGGATGGGACAAGAAGAGAGCAGGAAAAGGAGAGCTCGTCCAGACCCCTAAAGTGGTGAGGTTTAGAAAGGAAATCATCTTGCTAAAAGGAGGGAGGAGGACATGGGTAATTGGTACTTGCTGAAACTGTTGGGCTAAAGAACCAAAAAACCCATCGGGTCCAAGCCAGCTTGAGACTTTCACCAGCTCAGGCAAAGATTAAGTTCTGCTTCATCAGCTGATAGAGTGAACTGTGTGCCCAGAGCTACAAGACACCTAGTGTGGGGACTGGTTGCAGCTTAACAACGGGAGTTGTGCTTTTTTGCCAACTGAAAATCCACAGACACCACGTGGGTCTTACAGCTTCTATAGCTGGTTTCTCCGTAAATGGAAAATATGATGTCTTTCCTTTAAAAACTCAGTGCTCTTTTCCATCAATTGCTGACATCTTCTATAGATCCCTCTACACAGAGACTTGGTTACTGATACAAAAACATACCTAGAAGAAAGAGCATCTTCATTTACACTCTGAAGACACCAAACAGGGAATAAACCACAACAGACTGTGCTTTTGTCTTTGCTGGAGAACCTTGCACCCATGTGGCAAAATAGTCTTTCCACTTCCAGTTCAAAAATGCCATTAACTTGCCATAAGAACAGGAGTCTTAAAGTCTTGCACGAACCCATCAAGCACTTCAACCATCCTCTACAGGGCCTGATCCAAGCTGTTGATTTCTTCCCCATTGGCTCTGGATTGGGTTGGTCATACAATCCTGTGTTCCTCACCTGCTCATAGGGATCTAATTTCAGTTTTCACTCAATCATAGAATTGGAGAATAACTTAGGTGGGAAGGGAGGACCTTTGGAGGTCTGCTGGTCCAGCTCCCTGTTATCCAAACATTTCCATTCAGCTATTTTTTCATTTGTAAAAATTCTCTTTAGTTTGTACTTTAGCTTCACCTTATCTGTCATTTTCTTGGCGGAGCAACATCTTGATGGACTTTCACCCTCCTCCAGCACTCATAGTAGTTCTTTTTCACTTACAATCCCTTGTCTGAAGACATCAGAGTTCCTGATGGGGCTGGTTAAATACCATCCCTTATTTTACAGGAGGAAGAATGGTGTCTTCAAAGGATTAAATGGCTTGGCATATTCTGCACCATAGTGAAATGGAGCATCACGGCAGCTCTGGCTCTGAGGAGCCTTCGCAGCCAAGGGGGACTGCAAACCAATTCGTCAAAGCAAAAATCAGCAGTGAGGAGTGAGTGAAGCAGGGGGAAGAAACTGTCAGGAGTGTTTGAGGTCACAGCCTGAAGGCTCTAATCAATAAAAATAAACGGTAATCTTCCCCCAAGGAAATGTTCTGTACTTTGATATGTCGTTTCTTCTGGAGTTGATAGGAGCAGAGGGGAAAGGCATTGACTTTTTGTTACTTTCTATTTACCCAAATGCACTGTGTACCGGCTGTCTTAGCTCCAACTTCATTGTTGTCTTACCTTGCTTGAAATTCTTCCAGACAGTTTGATAAATGAATTGTGAAGTGGTCCAGCATTGTTTGTTCTTTCTACAGCACTATCAATAGAATATGCTCTTAAAGTACAGATCCCCCAAATACCAGGGGGAAAAACCCTTTCAGGATAGCAGCTGCACACGGCATATGTGCTATGTTTATGGAAAGAGTAAACATGAAAACCAGACACATTTGGTTTTAATTCACTTTGCCTGACCCAAGGAGTCCTCCCCAGAGATAATACTCAGGTCAGCCCATAAATTTTCAAATAAGTGTGCATGATTTTTGCTGCATGTCCTCTATTAGAAAAGCCAGAAAGTTGTGCGGGGAAGGATTTCTGAGCGGACATCCAGCAAAGACGCTGACACAAAACTGTTGTATTTGTGGACTATTTCACCAGAGAGACCCATCATTGTACCAGCACACGCCACGGCACAGATCAACAGTCCATATAAAAACCTGCTCCTGTAGACAGAAGTACCTCATGTTACCAGAGGCAAGAGTCAGAGGCTCAGACATAACACATGGAATAATATCTTATCCTGCAAAGAGCCTCGCTGAAGCCAACAGATGAAATCATGGGCTCAGATACCATTCAACGCGGCTATCGCAATTTGATCCATGGTTACAGCTTCTGGGAAAATGTTCCCACTTCTTCCCTCCACCCAATTTTCAGACTAGTTGAAGGGATTTTGTCACAGGAGAGCAAATTTTTTTGTTTTATCTTAGTTCTTCAGAGCAACATAAATCTGGAAAATCCTGAAGCAGGTGCCAAAACATGGTCCTATTAATTATAACCAAAATGTTGTAACGTTTTACATCCTCTATAGCAAATCGCAACGCTGGACCACACTGCGGTGTCCTGGCTCTCGTGGAGTCCACCTCATCAAAACATTCCTCATGGGCTTAGCCTTAAGCATCTGTTTATATGGTCTGCTGAGCCCAAGCCATGCAACGCAACTGTTCCCTACAAGAAGAGGAGCTACGCTAATCTACAGCGGCTGGTGTTATCGCTGTACAGCATTTCCACGTGCGGTGCTTTGCATTTGGTTTAGCTCTGGTTTTCAGTTCACTGACACAGAGAATGACAATTTTACCTTATTAAGGCCGTGGCTGTCATTACACAATATAAAGGATGCCTTCTGTCACGCAACTAGAGAACTCACTTCTGATTTCCTGCCACTACCTTGATTTTACAGCACTAACATCTCAGCATTTTCTTTGCTGCATTTGGGGTTTCTTTTCTTTTTTGATTGCCTTTTGGCTGACAAGGGTGACAATTTCAGTGTCGTTTGAAAAGATGCTTAAGTGGCACCCAATTCAAGTCTCTTACATTGCTTTGAAATTTGAAAATCCTAAATTCACTTTCAACAAAGACACAGCTGGGAGCACAGGAGGACACCCCTGATGTACACCAATGTATCTGAATTCCCCAAACTCCAGCCAACTGCTCGCAGTAATATTCCACTGAGGAGGTGATATTGATGAAAATCAGCCAAACACAAGAGCAAAATCCCTTTTTCCAATTAGGTGTTTTTAACATCTCCAAAACAGAGTTCCATCATGCGACAACATCTTGAATTAATTGAGCTACGGGCAATCCTCATTCTTTCTGTGTACTATGAAATGTAGGAAACACAGATGCCGTCTGTTTAACTGTCAAACAAGTTTCCTGATGGTAGCTATCATGTCTGCTACAGACTTGTTGGTTTAACAAATGTCGTGAATGCAAAGTTGGGATATGTGTGCAAAATATTCCAAGCTATAAAGATCAGAATCATGAGAAGTTTGGTGAAGGTTTGTACCATCAGCATGAGAAGAGCTATAACTGCTCTGGCTGTTTTGCTGAAGGGTTTCAGGAAGGCTTTTCTATTTCAAATATGACCATACTTACAGTGAAAAGCCTCGTTGTCCCAAACAGGAGACCCTAACTTAAAACTGCAGGCAACTAAGCAAATAGTTGGCACATAAAAAGCCTTCCATCTCTCTTGGTTCAAGTTAAGAACAAAAGAAATACTGCAGGTAATTTATGGCCTTTCTTATTAGTACAATCCTTGAAAAACAGGAGTATTAACTCAGCAAGAACATGGAGAAATCTCAGATACTGCATCTAACAGCCAGATACCATCTTTCCACACACATTTCTACAGATAAAATTTCTAAGAAGTATGACAAGCATGAGATCTTTATGGGCTAGACGCACCAAAGTTCCTATTGCAGGTGCGCAGCAGGGAAAAGGGACAAGGCCATGGGAAAATCTTTCAGAAAAGGGATGAAATCCAAAGATGTGTGATTATTCTGCTGAGCTCCTCAAGTCGGAGGCAACGTAATTGGGACAAACCATTGAGCTTATAAATTCATTTTACACCCTAACTTCACCGTTCGAAGGACAAGCGTTAAGAGCTCCACTACAGTACACGGTTATTTCTTGATCCAGCTGATTTTTATCTCTAGTAAAAAGAAGATGCATAGACAATCATTTGTGGCATTTGTAGTACCACCAGATTCAGGTTCAGGAGACTGGAATCCTGATTTTGCTTACTATAAAATATATTAATGAACAATGATGTAGAGAGGTTTGAAAAGGATACCAGATGTTGGCTGGAACAGGAGCTGGGAAACCTCTTTCTTGCTATGTCAGAATCAAACTTTTTATTAAATACCCAACTACTACTACACAGCACTAGCGATTGCAGGACTTCTCATGAGGACAGACTGCTGGCTTTTAAAACCATCGCAGCACCTCTGCTCAGTGCAGAGTAAGAAAAAATGATGACGCTCTGCAGAGCCCATTCAGAAGAGAGCTCAGGCTCGCCGAAGGCCAGACACCAGTATATTTGATTGCCCCGACCTTACTTTTGAGAAAAGTGGAGTCAGTTCTGAAGGACCCAACAACTACGTAAGGTTAGGAAACTATTCTGCACTCAGCTGTCTAGATTTGAGAGCAGCTTACCTGCCACGCAGCCACACTCCATAAGAGTAATTCAGAACAAAGGGAGTTTGTGAGACTATCAAAGCACTTCCAAGTACCAGTAAATTGAAAAATAAGGTGCCCACGGGGAGAGTCATGACATTGTGGCTCCCAGGCAGTTTGGATCGATGTACGATGTGCTGCTCATAGGACTTAATGAAACAATTAGAGTCCTCCCGTTGATTGCCTTTGTTTTCTACCACGAATCAATAAATTATCAACTGTAACTGTCAATGCGTTTGTTCTTTCTGAGGAGGTCAATCTGCAAGGGAATAGTGAAGAACACGCATCACTTTGTGATATATGCTGTTAAGGTACAAGCTACAGACAAATGTCTCAATTTCTAAAGAGTCTAAAGAGCTGAAAGATGCTCGTATGTGCAAAAGAAAAACTGAGGACATAACAAAAAACCCCAGAGGAAATGAGAATAGAAATCCAGCTGTTAAAAAGCATGAAAATCTTCAGGTATAGAAAGTGTATTCCTCTTTGTAACAGGGAGGTGTATTTTGACAACTTCATTCCTATGGATTCAGTGGGTTTCTGTTGGGAGAGTTCTGCCTTTTCGGGAAAGTCTCATTTTTCTATTTCAGTGAAGGAAGCTTTTTCCCATTTTGTAAATAATAACTGTTTTGTTTCACAATACAAGGCAATAAACGAAAAATACAGATTCAATATATCAAAAGCAGACCAAAAGAAGACACCTGAGCTCCAATGTCATTACACCACACTGGGATTCCTAGAAAATCTTTAGCCTGTTAAAGAGGCCCATGAATACAGGAGCTTTTAGAGGATCACCCCCTGAAGCAGGCATTGGAGTGAAGGGTGTCAGTAACGAGATGGGAAGCTGCACAATGTCAGAACCTGAGGCTGGTCAGTGTAAAACTGAAGACTGTGTGTTATCCAAGGCGCAGCTTTATTCCAGCAGCTTTGCTGCCAGGTCCCACCTGGGGTCACTACCTTTTAGCCACACAAATGCCCTTCTCACCTGGACTGGATACTGAAACTGCTGAAGAGTTTTGTCAGACTACTGCCATATTTATTTTCACTGCGAAGGCAGCATCTCACGTACGCCCTTATTACCACTTGCTATGAATGTGCTGATTTATTTCCGGCTGAAACGTACTGAGAGCCTCCAACTGAAACAAGGAAGCAACAGAGATACTGCTGTCTCCTAGCACTATGGAATGTCCCCATTTCATGTAAAAATCACAGAATCCCAGAACGGTAGGGGGTGGAAGGGACCTCTGGAGATCATCTCATCCAACCCCCCTGCTCTAGCAAGGTCACCCAGAACAAGTTGCCCAGGATCACATCCAGGCAGGTTTGGAATCTCTCCAGAGAAGGAGACTCCACAACCTCTCTGGGCAGCCTGGGCCAGGCTCTGGATTCCTCGCAGGAAAGAGGTTTTTCCTCATGTTCAGATGGAAGAATGGCAATGCCTCTCCATAAGAGTTATTTTTAGGAGACAGAGGGAACATGCTATAAGAGATACCCTGAAGTATACAAGCTCTCATGGATGTTAACATAGCAAGAAGGGTCTAAAATTACAATAATATTATATAATACTATACAATAACCGGCAAATCCCATATGCTGCTGATCTGAGAGGCCAGCAAGAGAGAAGGCCCCTCTCCCTTGATGGCCAGGGTGAGCCTTAAGCCACCACAGGACCTTAAAGCAGGACCTCTGAATCCTAGCTCTTCCAAGCCTTCTACCTTGTTCCTGGAATACAGTTCCTCACTCCCTTTACTGAAGCCAGCTTAGAAAGGAGCATTTACAAGACATCTGGGATTTTATGGACTGCAAAAATACCAGGGATGAGGATAATCTCAATTTGAGGATACATGCAGCAGCTGTCACAGCAAAGCCTCTTCCAAGTTTCTGGGCACTGCAATCCTGTATTTGTATG
Source organism: Eurystomus gularis (assembly GCA_013400335.1). Lineage (NCBI taxonomy): Eukaryota > Metazoa > Chordata > Aves > Coraciiformes > Coraciidae > Eurystomus > Eurystomus gularis. Next base: position 184,913 of record VZZY01013915.1, read on the forward strand.
AAACGTAATAATCAATTTCAAATTGGGAACTTTGTTTTTCCAACTGATCTGTCTCTGACCACATGCATCTTGAGCAATGGAGACTAACGCAGTCCCAATACAAATGGGTTGCAATGCCCTTGGCAGGGAAGGGCTGCAGTCTCCTGACCTCTAAGTGTGTGTGGTGAGCACAACACACATCGCTCTTGCACCACAAGATGTGAGCACACTTTGTTCTTTTTTTGGAGACAGCATTTTTTTCAGAGATGCACTGATTTAATTCTTGCAATCCCATTGAGAAATATAGAATATGAAGAAATACCATGTTGTCAAAATGCATGCAACAAACAGTATATTAAACACTATAAATGCACACATTTGATAGGAACCAACATGGAAAGAAATAGCATTAAAAGAACTTTGAGATCGGAAACTCTGCCAGCTGGCTTAAATGTTCTACAGGTCTTAATTTCAGTAATTGACCCGTTATATAATGTATATAAAAAATACAGTGTTATAAAACCTAGACTATTTGTCTTGAAATAGCTTTTAATCCTGATTTTTAACCATTTTGTGCTTCATTCAACTCATGAAGCACAGAACTTTTTTCAAACCCACCTGCCAATGATTTTTTTTTTTTCTGATATACCACAATTAAAAGCAGGGTAAAAAAATTAAACTCTGAATGAAATGTTAATAAAAGAGACCCAGAAAGTTTGGATACTCAGACTAGAAGTAACACGAATGCTACGGGGAACTTGGCAAGCTGCACCATGCCCTCTGGTGGCTGCAGGTTCAGAGCATTGAGGAGGGAAAAATCATGTTTGCTGGTACGGCAAGGGTTGGTTCTTCACTTGGTAGAAAAATGGAAAACATGGTTCTGCGTTAAACAGGAAAATCATTTAGAGTAGTGACAATTATTATTTTGAAACAGCAACATTTAGTTGCTGATACAAAACACTGAAATAATGATTGATTACTGGAGGAGCTGGCACTAGGGCACCACACCAAAAAAGTGGACCAATGGGGGAATATTTAAGAAAGCTCAATACAAGTTCTTAAAAACATGACTATTTGGGAAGGTAACTTGCATCAGTTAGTTTAGAAAAAAAAAACCCAGCAGGTAGACTTGGCAAAGGTCATAAAAAATGTCTAGAGCTGTTGCAAAGAGGAACCTCAGCGATCGCTCTTCAGATTCAGGTAGGACCGAACCAACCACGTTCACTTGCAAACAGAAGTAAGAAAATTAGATAATAGGTACTAAAAACTTTCAATAACAAGCGTACTACTCCCTGCAGAAAATAACTCTGAGGAGCTTACTGAAGGGCCTTCATTAGAGATCAATGCAAACAGCGAGGGGTGGTGGATGTGTTCTTGTGCTGCCTCAGCCTGGAGAAGACAAGGCAGGGGGAGAAGCAGCAAACACGTTTTGAATGTCCCATCCAGCTTACACTCCTCTGCTCCTATGTAGACACTGAGCGAGAATTTCAACAGAATTCATGCAATTTCATTCCTTAACTCAAGCTTTTTTGCCATAAATACAGTACACTGACCTTCACTTTTTTTTCTTCTTCATATTCTACAATGCTCCATTGATTCTTCCCGGACAATGACAATCAGATGTCACAGACAAAGGGAAATGAATGAAATCTGACACATTTCTTTTAAAGCCCGCAGCAGACTAAATGGTAAATAAATCCTGCTTTTTCTGCAGCACAAAGGTTGCAGACGGACTGTCCCTGCAGACTCCGCTCTCTCCTCGCTACTTAACAGACTTTCTAACACGTTCTTTTGTCCCGATCGCAATCTCTCAGCAGGACTTTTGGCAGACACATATATTATGTGTCAAAACCGAAGTGGAAGTAACTGATGGGAAGCACAAAAATCTGATGGGAATAGTTATAATAAGGAAATGAATAAACATCACAACAGTAACACATTACCATGAAAGAGATACAGCCAGAAAGCTGCGGGGCTGATACTTGCCTAAGATGATCAGCAAGAGCCACTGTTTTCAGAGTTAAGATTGTTTTGTATTAATATAGATAGCATTAACATATGCTATACTTAGGCTTATAAGTTAATTTCTTCTATTTACATTGATTTTTACTGTAATACTGTTCAAAAATAAGACTCTCACAAGATGAGCTTTAAAAAAGCTATAAAACGCTTGCAGCAGATTAATTTAGAGAATGCTGCTCTAGTTAGGAATCCGCTGACCACAACCAGCACCTGGATACTATCTTTAGTACGAGTTACTACTGTACATCTGTTCCTGTAAATGCATTTTGGCTTATACAACACATCTTAACACCCTCCAGTATCTTTGCACTTAGGCAGCTCTATTCACAACATGCTCTGTTTAGTCAGCGCTTGTATACTTGGCGACTTGGTTGCTGTGCTTTTCAAAAAAACTCAAAAAAAATGAGCTTATTAGAATCAACCTGGCTGGTATATTCACTTTGTTAGCAGCTATGGTTAACATACATGGTTAACACCATGGATAAATGGCATTATTTGTACAATTTGTTTTCCACGGTGCATTTTTATTTCCCCCGTGAGACTGATTTTTGTCTCATAACTAGTTATCTGTCTCATAACTAAAGGCAAATCATATGGCTACTTACCTATGAAGGCTCCTCTGAGCAGCAGCCACCTTCAGTTCCTCTCTCCCGTCACACAGGGTCGTCACCAACCCTTCCCCGTTCTTTTCGCTGCAGCACCCTCCTCAGCCGATGCTCAAGCCTGACCGAAGAACACAGCTCATCACCCTGGCCCCCTGTGGACAGCCACAGAGTCAGGGCTTGGAAACTCCATCAGTCCCAACTAACTTATGCAAATGAATCATTTGGCAATGATTTGTTTGCGTAAATTAAACTGCCTTTTCTTTTCTGCTCAGTATGTAAGATCACATGCAAGAGTCTCTGAAGGTAGAGTTCTATAAAGATATCAGGTATGATACGTGGCTACAATGCTTCTGGAAATGCTGATGATTTCTGCCCTAAATATTACCATTTAGGTTGTAAAAGACCTCTAGGATCATCACGTCCAACCTTCCTCCTAACATCTCCCACTAGACCACTAGACCATGTCCCAAAGTGCCACATCTACTTGTTTTTTGAACACCTCCAGGGATGGTGATAGAACGGTTTGGGTTGAAAGGGACCATAAAGATCACCTAGTTGCAACCCCCTGCTATGGCCAGGGACACCTCCCACTAGACTGGGTTGCACAAGGCCCTATCCAGCCTGGCCTTGAACACATCCTGTGATGGAGCACCCACAACTTCTCCGGGCAACATGTTCCTGTAACTTACCACCCTCATAGTGAAGAACTTAATTTCTAATCTAAATCTCTCCTCATACAGTTTAAGGCCATTACCCCTCATCCTATCACTACAAGTCCTTGTAAAAAGTCCTTCCCCACCTTTCCTGTAGGCTCCCTTCAGCTACTAGAAGGCTGCAACAAGGCCTCCATCTTTCCCCCCGATCTTGTCTACATCCTTCCAAATGCAGACTTCCTGTAGCAGGACTGGGACAGAACAAGCAAGAAGCATTAAAGCTTAGGTGGGATGGTGGAGATGGAATGGCTGATGAGGAGAGCACATAGTACACACATCTGAAGCATTATCTAGGACAACCAGCATGAGAAGGCTCATCTGGCTCACAGCTTCAAAAATGATCACCTGGCACAGACATGAACAGAACATCAAAAAGAGCGATGGCTGTAGACTCCAAGAGCAGTGAACCAGAAGAAAGAAATGTTCCCAGGAAAACCATTTGAAGGACAGAGCCTTGTGCACTGGACCACCACAAGCCTTGGCACACAAAAATTTTGAGCCATGGTGTCAAAGCCACGGGGCTTCAACAAAAGTCTCATTCAGGCATCCAGAATTAATTGGAATTCTGCCTCATTCAGCAGGGAAATGAATCAGTGTTGGGTTATCTTTGTGCACATAATCCAGACTTTTGTGCTGCTTGTTTGGCTCCTTACTTCAGAGAAAACGTTTTTTTCAGCCAACTAGAAATGTTATAGCCTACCTAAAATCAGTAGCTAGTCCTATCTAGTCTTCATCTGTGAAAAGATTCTTTATTTTATTCTTATCTATTCACAAAAGAAAGTTCAAAGCATAAACTCTTCATTAATCCATCCAGCTAGAACTCAAATTTAGTTCTAAAATATGGTTGTGTATTTTGAACTGACAGCTAACCCTTCTCATCTCTGTAGTCTGACTTCCCTGATTTTGCTGGTCACTGGACACTTAGTCAACCTCCAAGATAATGAAATCCTACAAAGTAATACAGAAGTTACACTTGAAGTGAAAACAGAAGTCACACTCAGAGCTATTACTTATAATAATTCACAGAGACTAGAAATAGCTTTATTTTCTATACTTACAAGTCAAACAGGCTTGCTGAAAAGCAATTACAAACTCAACATGCGGGTTCTTTTGCATTTACTGAAATGTGTTGATGCTGGAAATGAGTAAGCTCTCCATCTATTTCCAATCAAAACAAAGAATCGTATTTTTTAGCACTGGTCACAGCTCTGCATTTTCTCACCACCGTTTTATGCTCATTTATCAAGAGATGATAGAACAAGGCAACCTTACTCCAGGGACTGACTCTCACAAACTATACGAAAAAAGTCTTATAAAATAGTTTGTACTAAATGGAATATCTCTAAATTCAATAATTCTCAATGACATCTTATTAAATAAAATTGTAATAGTGGTGAATTTTCAGCCCAACCTAAGTCAACACAAAATTTACCGAACTGCACCCCTAGACTTTGCTCCACTTCTGAACAGGGACAGAGGTATCAGTCCTGGAAAATACTGCACCAATTTCCTTCTAAAATAACACTAAAGCAGCGAGTCCGATCTCAGCAAAGTATACCAGAAGAACTCAATTATTGAGTTATCTCAGTGTTGACTCTCTAACAAATATTTACATATATCTGAGTTCAGTAAGAGCCAGAAGCCCAGCATGCCGTGGTGCTGCAGTTCCAGTGGAGGTCAGAAAGTGAAAGCACCATTTCAGAATTCACAGGAAATGGTCATTTACCTTTAGTGGTCACCCTAATGACAGCTTCAAGCTGTACTCATTTTTCAGATTTATGCTTATCTCGCTTTTCTTTAACTGCAGTCTTTATAAGCTCCCCAGGAGAAACAGAGCATCAGATAACGTCTAGTACGTATCTAGAAGGCATACCAGTAACAAATAGTGGGCCCAAAAAGATGGAGCTCTTCAGGAACTTTCCATGGTGACACGAAGTCTGCTCTCCTGCAATTTAACAGAATCTTTAACTTCTCTGGGAGCATTACTAAACGGTTTTGATAATCTTTAAGATTTTGCGAGCCATGCTGGAATTCCTCTGCACCCAATAAGTGATCTCATGTAAAAAGGTTTTCTCGTTTATTTCGGTTTTAAGCCATATGGGCATCGCTGCTTTTCAACACATCGTGCGGACAGAAAATGTTATATACTATTAGACATTTCACTGAGTGGCAAGAGTATTTTTGCCACAGAAAGGAACTCGTTATAATAACATTCAGAAGTAGTATTTAGTGGTTCTCCCGTGGCAATAGGCTTAGGTAAGACATGGACAAACGAGATTACACAGTATACAGAAGATTCTCGGTACCAGGCAGCAGATAAACACGTACCAGATATAACAGTGACAGAAATAATCAATTCTGTTGCAGACTGGAAATAGATCAATACAATAAATCCCAATTAATAAGACATAATCTTGCTTTTTAAAATTACTGTTGCAGCTGTACTCTCTACCAATAATATTACAATGATCAAACAGATACGTAAAAAAAGTTACATCTGCGGTGTGCTTGAATCCCAAAATTCTTACATCTGTTCCACATAAAAATCAATGATTAATAATATTGGCCAAGTGTTTCAAATTAAATCTAGCCCATGAAGGATGAGAGATGGAACCCTCAGAGGGTAAAACTGAATTTGGTTCCTTTCTGGAGACAAACACCTAAACATCTACTCTTGAATAAGAATTGTTCTTCAAAGGTTAACAGGAAACATCAAGTTGATTCAAGGTAAATACTGGCTCCTGTTATCCAAGCAGATAAGAAACACAAGTGCACTGGTATCGTTATGATGTTGTAAGACATTACTGAATTATACAACAGTGTTATTTCCCCAAATTCCTATAACTTGTATGACTTGGTAGGGACACAGACTACTAATGACAACGTTCATATATCAGATAATAAAGTGCTTTCATTAAGCATCACAACTTCCTGTGTTTCCAACAGAAGTATTCAGTAAAATGTTATTAAAGACGTTAACCTGTGAGCTGCTGCACCATAAACAGAACAGCCAGTAAAAACACAGGAATATGATATTTAAGTCTGCCCATAAAATTCTGCAGAAAAAAAAAATTGCAACAAAACCCAGCAGTGGTACCTCATGTCTTTTTTTTTTTTCAGCATAGTTCTGAAATGTGCACCGAAGAACCACAGGACAAACCTTCCGAGCTCTATTTCACACCAGTGATGTGCATTAAAATATCCTCTCTTTTGAGACAAAGGATAAGGCTTATACCAAAAACCCACTGTGCCACTTGCCTGCATATCTTTGGTATATTCATAGTGCAACTCCTCTGTTTCCCCTCTAAAGGGACAAGTTTTCCAGAGCACTGCATCCCCTGCCACTGAGAATCTACTATCAGCTCCTACATTCACTCAGACCTCAGACACGAACCTACTGCTTTAAACAAATGAAGAACGTGCAGTGAAAACAATTTCTTACTGTTTTAAAATATATTATCAAAATAAAATAAAGTCATGCCAGATTTCACATCAGAAAGCAACAGCACGTTTCAATTCTTTTGCGAGAGTTTAGGAGCAATACAAATGCGAGCATAAATTTCATGGCAATTTTTAATGACAGACATCCAAGGTGCTATTTAAAAACATTTGTAATTTAATTATTGTTCATCTAGATTTAGTCAACCTTTGTCTCTACAAAAAAAGACACCTGTTTTTCATTTTGCTTAGACACTTAGAATTATTCAAAATGCATAGAAAGGCTAGAACTATGTAATTAAAATATATTGCAAGCATGGTTTTCTAAACTTATATTGCTAAAGCCTTGCTGTATTCTAAGTTTCACTGGAGTTGGCCTTTACACGCAGTACCATGTATTCACACAAGCCTAGATATATACCTGTATTTCATACTGCTATTTGAGAGGCATACCGACACACAACTATAGTACATATCATCCAGTGGCAGTGCAATAAAATGTAGCGCCATCGAAATGCCATTTAATGTTTTTTTCAGCTTCTAAACAACAACATTCTCTCTGAGCAGGTCTGTCCAACCAAACTTGCATATTGCTGAACACTGGCTTCGTCGCTTGGCCCCTTCCTTCTTTTCTTATACACACTGTAAGGCATCACGGTTCTCTTGTGAAGTACTCTCACTCTGCCCAGCTCCCTCATACGACCTTCATCAACTGCAAAGAGAATCAGAGAACACAACAACTTCATTATTTATATTGTCCATACGACCTCGATTTATGCAACTACCTTCAATAAGCATAATGAAAACTGTACAAAGCAATAGAACTAACGTGCAGATGAACAGCAGACGAAAGCAGAGCTGATCTACAGAGTAGTCTTCTTGAATCCCGGCTGAAAACAAAACCTACCTATGCAAAGCAACTGTATTTGTGGGGTGTGAAAAAAATAAATCACGCATCACACATTTTTAACACGGATACGCAGCATTTCTGAAAATACCCCTACTGCCGTATTTTTAAATTCACGTTCATTTCATGCTCGCTGGAGCCCACTGCCAGAAGTGAAACTCTACCTGGGAAATACTTTCAAACACAACCGACCAGAAGAGACTCGCTGTTATCGCCAGACCGCGCTTCATTACCACACCACTGGCAAAATCCACCCTCCCCAGTTGTGAAAAGCGTGGTAAAACCAGCAAGAAGCCTCCCCACTGTTTGCCTTAGGCAAGCGTTAGGCAAGAAACTGCCTTCCTTAGGTGAAACTCCCATCTTTTTATCCTCGTTTATACTGGTTTCTGAGTTTCTATAGTAGAATGAAGTGAAACGCGTGCCCTTACTTTGAGTGTGATCCCCAAGCTCTGCAGATTGACAGACCGAGTCAGCAGTGCAAGCACTGGCTACGCAATAATTCCCCAGGCTTTCAGAGATACACACACCAGAGCTGAATCTTATTAGCATCATCTATCATCTTGTGACTTAATTTAACCAGTATCATACACGTAAGAGCATCACTGAACAAGTTACAACTTCCTTATGAACCCAGTTGATGCTAACACAGCTGAATAATGTGATATAGCCGCTGAATTTCAGAAAAATTTGCTCTATGCTGCCAGAAAACTCTTCAAAGAAAGGGAGGGAACACGCCACGCACCTGAGGTCATTGCAGGGTAAACTAATGAAATTATTACAAAATCCTGGTAAAGGAAATCTTGGACTTTTCTGAACTTCAAGTTTAAAAAGCCATCAATGTAAGAGTCAAACACAGAATCTGAAATACGAGTTTGAGAACGGAACCATGTAAATTCAAATAATAACAGAGAAGAGGTGCTTCTGGAACATCAGCATTTGGGGATGTTTAAACTATGCACAGACTCAATCTGGTTTTGGCATCAGGACACTATTCTGACCGAAGAGAAAGCACAAGGAAGTAGAATTGGTTAGCTTTAAACTGCATCAATCTGCCCCAAATGAAAATATTTCATATGTTCATGTTCTTGCTTCATTTAGGTTAGAACATTTAAGGCTCCTTCAACAGGATCTGAATGGTACCCACTCTACACCGTTCCCTGCTTATGACATCTGCAAAGAAGCCTTCTGCTGATCGTCAGTTGATCAAAATGAAACCAACTCCTGTGGAAAACCAGATCATTCAAACACCTACTTCATGGGCAAAAATAGGTTTTATTTACAAGAGAATAAAAGAGGTAGAACTTTCTCAGCAAGTTTCATGAATGGCAATAAATCCAAAGTGCAGAGGATATGACACCAGCTCTGGGAAGCAAACTGGTCACCAAGCCCTGTCGTCGTCATCTTTTTTTTTTTTCTGTACCTGCTCACTAGACTTGCCATAGGTAAGCTGAACAACTTGCCTGGAAGAATCTGAAGATCTGTAAGACAAATCTCTATTCAAATGTAGCCCTTGCCATGGAAGAGCTTAGTACTCCCTTTTGGGCCTTCTTTATGCTTGAATAAAGACAAAGGAAGTCACGAAATGCTGTTCTTTGCACAACATTCTCAAGAACTCGCCTCTACTCATCCACTGTAATGGTTTATAGACATTTTTTCTGATGATTGCCTGAATTTAGTACGTGAAACATAACAAAGCCTGCTTTACAAAGCTTCGAATGACTTCATTACTTTTAGCTATGTTTTGATTCCTGACATGAAAGCGCAATGTATTTCTTAAGGCTTAACTAGGAAAACGTGGTTTGAAGGAAGAAAAATCTGAGTAGCACTTGCTAAGATTGCATTCTCTGCTAATTATTGTTGGCAATTGCTTTAGATAAACACCAAGTCAAAAACACTTCATGGCCTTCTCTCCCTCTTTGAAATCCATTAGGTTTTTGATGTGTGGCCAACACCTTTCTGATATCCCGACAGGTTGTTTTTACTACCAGCCCTACTGCCTCTTCTATTACATCCTCCTCCTTTCTGAAAGTTCACCAAGGAAAAATTTGCAAGTTCAGCTTCTGGGAGTGACACAAGTGTAAAGTTATTTTAACTTCTTAAACTGGAAAGTTTATATTTACTGCACCTCTAGGCTGACTCAAAGTTTGTGTCCTGAAATGGATTTGTGCCAAGCGTAGCCTTCATAGTCTCGCGCCAAAAGCACTTTCAAAGCCTTTCACTACTCGCTGTTTGATACTCGTTGCTTTCAAATACTGCTGAAGCCTGACACTCTGGATGAGTTCATCTTTTGGCTTGTAGTATTCCTGGCCCCAAATTCAATTTCTTACAGTAACTAAACCTACCGCACCTTCAGTTTCACGATAGTTGAACTCTGTTCTAGTTGCTCAGCATTTATACCCTTACTCCACTTTTACTCATTGCATCAAGCAGAGTCAGTGCAGTATCCTCCTTGCAATCAGGCCCGTGCCAGCTCTAGCTCCACAGCCATATGAAACTTTTCTTATGACCCAGTGTTCTATTAAATTTATTAAGCCAAGTGTTTTCTAGGGAGATGCAAGGCTTTCAAACCATGCTGGAGAGATTCCAAACCCTCCTGGATGCGATCCTGGGCAACCTGCTCAGGGTGACCCTGCTGGAGCAGGGAGGTTGGACAAGATCTCCAGAGGTCCCTTCCAACACCTACCATGCTGGGATTCTATGTTCTAAGCTTAATACAGCAAGTTCTGTGCATAAACTACATCTATAAAGACTTGGTAATGAGCTTATCATCAGGAAAAGTTTAAAGCAGATATGTTTGGTCTTACAAACTTACCTTTGATTGACTGTATTTATATTTGTTCTATACATTATGGTTGATTCCAGATTCTTCAAATAAGGTTTGAAAGGCAGAAAAATAATAATCCAAGTGTCTACAAAGTTTACCTCTTCTAGTGAACATTTTTCCATTGACTTCCCTCAAAATAAAAACTTTAATGATAAAAATAACCTTCTGTAAAACCACTTAAATGTATGTAATTTAAACATCATCTGAAAAAGGAACCTTTTACTAAAATATTAAGTATCAGTAAAATAATCTCAGGTTAAGCTTTTAAAGCAGGCGAACAGGAGCTTTTGTCACCATAATAACAAATCCGTAAGTTAAAATTCAGGCACCTTTCAACTGCTACTGCTCCGGAGGCAACATCGCATGGATTCAGGAAAACACTCCCTTTATTCATGATTTCATAGAATAGATTTAAGAGCATTTAATGGAAAATGAAAGCAGACTGGGCTCCAGCATCGTTTAAAAAATAAATTACCCTCCCCAAAAGAAAAATTAAATACCTGCTCCTCTGAGTGGCACGTAACAAATTTGCTTTATACTTAAGAAGATGCCAGCTGAATTCTAACAAGCCTTCTCTGCATGACTGATGTTGGGGTACAGAAGCAATTCCAACTCAAAATGAGATAATATGCTACATTAAATAAAGTTATTTGTTGAAAAAAAGAAACACATCTCTATTAATAAGTATTATTTTCATTCTTTATTGAAGAAATTTCAGTTAGCAACTTTCATTTCTGGAATGACCCAGACTGATCAGATAGTGGAACCGTATGTTAGGGCAATTTTAATCATTACTGTTATTACTGAATGCAGTATTGTTACCATGAAAAATCTAAAAAAAAATCTCATTTTTTCCTCCTCACACTTTCTCATTTTATACTTCTTGAGTCTCCCACTAACTTCTACGTCACCTCAAGTGGTTGGTGCATTAATTTATGCAACCCTCAAAAACAAAATCATGGGTTTGGAGACAAAACTTCTTTTGCAAATGCATAGTTGTTGGACGCCTCATCAAGTTCTAATCTATAGGCGGTTAATTTTCTAAGGCTTGCTTCTTTACCCATCACCCCAGTCCAGCCTTGTATGACTAAGACCAGACCTCGTACACCACGGTTTCAAGGACTGTGCCATGCAGCTCACGTGATAAGTTGCTTCTGAAGAATATTGTGGAAACCATCCTCCTGTAAGACCACATTTTGTTCATCTAAGCAAGTATCACTGGGTCTTGGACTGTATTTTCACAGATATTTGTACAATTTTTCTGTTTCTGTGCTTTCTCTCCTGACACCTCTAGAAACATTTCATGACTGGATTTGGCAGAAGCAGTCCTATTAACAAAGCGTTATAAATGACCATCAGTACTAGAAGGAGGAATAGCACTGCTAATGTCCATTTGAGTTCTTGAGACTGCCTATGTGAAGATTATGAAAGGTGTGGAAGATGTCCCTGCCATGGCAAGGGGGTTGGAACTAGATGATCTTTAAAGTCCCTCCCAGCCCAAACCATACCATGATTATCTTCCCATGGAGCTGTTGATTAATTGCAGTCTACAGAAGAGACACTGTCACTTCACATAAAAACCAAACAAGGTTTTATCCCTCGATGCAGTTACATCTATCAATAGAGTTTGGATGGTAGATAGATAAAAAAGCTAAACTTTACAAAAATCAATTCTGTAGATTGAAAGTACCTGTCATTTTAGGAAACAGCAACTGCGGATGCCAACTGTCTGTCTTTACAGAAATACCATCCCATAAGTCTCAAAGCTAAAAATACAGCTGAATGCTTGTTGAATAAATTAACTGTCACTTCTTCCTCTTCTCCTCTATAGTCCTCACCCAGCATATTATTTATATAGCATTTATCTATTAAAATTTGAATACAGGAGAGATGTCAGACATAATCGAACCTTGCCACTGTGATCGCATAACATAATTGCAAAGAGGGGTCAAAATTCTTTGTCCCCATGCCTGTATCACTATTAAATGCAGTTCATACATGGATTTCTTTTCTGAAAAAAAACAAGAGCATACCAGATACACTGCTAGGTATCAGTAAAAAAACAAAGTAAAAAGTAGAAGTGATCTGAAGACCCTCTATGCAATGGTGTCTTGGCAGCTGCCAGGCAGATACTGGTTTGATTTCTTAGCCCAGCTTTTGCTTCGTCAAAAGCATCAGCAACATTGCTGAGTGATGCTAAGCAATAAGCTAAAAGCAAAGGCAGTGGTCTTCAAAGGCAGCCTCATCCAGCATCAGCCCCAGCAACGCTGTTATACTCAAGGGACTAGGAGGAATGTGAAGAGCGGGAAGCCTGACACTCCTGTACAATTCAGGTTTAAATTTCTTTGCACAGGTTCCTCCCAAGGCTGCCAGCTCCCTCCCGAAACCACAACATGACTTTCAAATGCTGATACGCGTGCCTACTGAAATACCAACAGAAAACAAGGGAATTATTTTACCATTCCTATTCACAGTAATAGCAGAATGTGCTTTTACATTGAAACTCAAAGCTTCAGGTTCTTATATTTTTTTTTCTTACAGCGTAGGACTTGATTAGCATTTTAATAAAATTATTTTGGGAAGCTGATATCCAAATATTTTCCTTCGCCAAATGCATTAATCTTTATTATTACTACCTAATAGAAGCTGAAGTGAAAAACAGCTACATCTGGTCAGAAAGCCAGGTAAGCACGTGCAAAGCCATGCAGCTGAGCCTCAGAGAGCCAGAGCGAGCTCTGCAGCAGCCTGCTGCAGCTCCACGCGGGCTTGGAGCCAACATCGCCTTGAAAAAAGCCTAAAGGTTCAAAGGTTTTTGTAGTAAACTACTACGAAAGCAGCTTTTCGGTGGTGGCTGATTTGGATCAAGCTGGTTTTGATCACTACTGATTTGGGAAGAGCTGTGCTCTGTGCTGCTCTTATTCAGAGCCATGTGCGATGGGTTTCGAGTCAATGGAACCTCTTCCCTCAGCCCCTTAATATACTTCTCGCAAACATGACATTTTAAAATTTGTCAGGGGTATGATCTAGAGATGCAAGCCAGCTAACCTTTTTTAAACTACATTTTTCCATTTACAGGAAAAATAAGTGAAGAAATAATTAAACATAAGTGACAAATTTTATTTTTTTAAATAGGAAAAAGGAAAATGACAATTACAAAACCAAACACATTAGTAACAAAAATATTAACTACATTTTTTTGTACAGAATGGATTGAGAATTAGTAAGAAGCCTTACTGAGGTCTTGTATTTCTAATTAAAAAAAAGAACCATGGCACTCTTGCTAAATTCTGAAATAACTTTCAGTTCCCTTAAATGCTACTTAAACCCCCTGGAACAAAGAAAGTATCTGGCCATCTTCACTAGGTGCTTCTGCATCCATGCTACACAGAGAACCTGAATTTTGCTCTCCATAGCAGAATGAAGCAGTGGAAGAAGGGAAGGAAGCAGGCAAAGAACCAGTCTTAATTCAAAATTTAAAATATTTAAAACTGTGCTATTCACTGCAATCTGTGATTCACTTTGAAAGCCACCTTTGAAGGAAACTTCCACGTAAATAACTCGCATTATAAATTAATTTCCATTTTGCTTAAAAATGGAGTGCTGGAAAAAACTATTTTTACCTCTAATTATTAAATCCACAGGAAAAAAAAAAAGTACAAAGATTAACACTTGACAACTGCTGCATTTTCCACACTGACAACCTAAAGGTATGATTGGGTTTTGGGTTTGCTTCAAGTTGGTTTTTGACTCAATTTTGAAGCAGTTAGGACTTGCATAATTTTTAAAGAGGAACACAGTGTTCACATTTTTGAAATCAAAGAAAATAACAGGTTTAAAATTCAACTTACAAGGAGTTAAAAAGTGTCATGATACCTGAGCTTTCAAACGTGTGAAAATGATCAAAAGAAGCACCCATCCCTTGCTGGTTACACTAGAGCAATGTTAATTTATTTGAGAAACACTACAGCCTTGTCGAATATTTTCTTGAAGAAAAGCTACATCTGGTTTACATGACCTTGTCACAGTTAATGATCAATGATTTTAAAACAAAGAAACTTTAAAAGGAAGAAACAAATTAACTCTTCCCGTTTTATGACTGAAATATAGGAGATTTTAATTACTGGAAATAGAAGATGTTTCCACCTCAGTCAGAAGTCTAATGCATCTGGCCTTTGAATCTAAGCTCATTTCTTGCTCAATTTAAAGCATTCTTTCTTTTTGTTCACTAGCAAAGCTCACGAAATCATCCTCAAACACAAAACAGGCAATGCACAGTGACAAGACAAGCAACACCCATTAATAGTAATATTTATATAAAATAGTGACTTAAAATGTGTTTTTTTCCTTTCATACTAGAGTCATGCATTAAGAAATATTAAAGGCCAGTATGCCTTGGGGTATAAAAATACTAACTCGAACCAAAATAAGAGTACAGTTAAAATGAAGCATAAACAACAAAACCAAAAAAATCCAATGAAAAGAATTCCTAATTAAAACCAGAAAGCACAAGTCACAAAGGAAGTACAGTAAAATGCTCGGGATATTCTCGACCAGCCAACTCTGCAGTTACTCGAACAAGAAAAAAATAGGAACTTTTGAAATCATTGTTCAAAAAGAGAACATTTCTGAGGGGAAAAAATGCACCTTATCAAAATATTGTCAATGAACCTTAAAATACAAAGACAGATGAATTACAGTTTTACAAGCATAACTTAAAGGGAACCTTAAAATGGGTAAAGACAGGAAGCTGCAACAAGGGTAAATCCTGAAGACATCTGAACAAAACTTTTGGGCTTTGTGCCTGAAATCATACAACTGGTTTATGACTTGCAATTCAATCTTGAGAAGCAAGCAGGCTAATCACTTGACAAAACGCATTCAAAATCCACTAACCCTGCTGTGCCACGCGGAAACAATAACTCATTGTGTTTTGACTCTTATTATTCTAGTAGTAAACATGAATAGAGGCCAGTGGAAAACATTTCCTGTGAATACAGCAATTCACAGCACTTCTCGTTTTCAGCTGTAATTCACAGCAACCTGCCAAGGCTTCTGGCTTACCTGCAAATCCAATCCTTGACTACATTGCCTAACATGAAAATCCAAGTACGGCCTGCTGGCTTGGACACATTTGAAAGAGATGCACATAAAATAATACGGATAAAATTCCCTGTTTATTTATGAGGAGCTGTCATATAATACAATTATTCTAATAGGCATTGGAACAGGCTGCCCAGGGAGGTGGTGGAGTCACCATCCCTGGAGGTGAAGTAGATGAGGTGCTTCCAGACATGGTCTAGGGGTCAGGGAGATGTTGGATGAAGGCTGGACTTGATGATCCTTGAGGTCTTTTACAACCTAAATGATTCTATGATTCTATTCTACTCCATTATTCTAACCTACCTGAATTTATTATCCTGAAATACGGTGACTGAGAAATGGCTACCAAAGGGTTAGATTTAAGGGATACTGATATTTCTCCAAGGACTTGCTTTTCAGAGATGTGCTAATAAAAAAAAACCCACTAGTAAATGTTGGTTAAATGAGACTGAACAACTTCCCACATGAAAACAGAATCCAGTGCCTCCAAAGTCAAGACAGTAAGACCAAAAAAACAGAAGGAATATAATCTAGTACATGGCAAGTTGACAAAGATAACTATTTCACTTTGAGATGCTCTTCCAGAAGACAAAAGGAACTAGTCAATTCTTCTGAAGTTGTATCTCTGACACTATGCTTGATTTCAGATACGAGAAATGAGAATGCGAATTGCCAATGGAGAGTATTATCTGCATACCCAGTAGGCTTTTGTGGGACTTGGGGTCTTTTTTCTTGTTTTAAAAAGTCTTCTTGGTCATCTAGTCAACTTTCAGTTATGCTTTCAGTTTAAATACACCACGCATAGATGGATCAGAAGCAGAACTGCAGCAGGTACAACTTGGATTTAAATCCATGAAGACTGTGAGACGCTGCTTCTGTGCATGACCCTGCAGATTGTCTCTCTGGGCTTCTCAGAACCTGTTAGCTGAGTTTTTCTGTTCCTCAAAGTATCCGAGTTATTCACAACAACACAAGAATGTTCAGTATTTTGAGCTGCTCATTTTGCTCTAGCAACAGAAGGAAAAATCATGGTCGGAATCCAACAAGCACTTGGAAACAGCTCATGAAGGCAACTCTTTAATTCACTCACTGCAGGGAATTAAAGCTGCGTATGTATCTTTCCAGAGAGTTTAGCAAGGTACTTGTCACCTCAAGAACAACTCCATTAAAAGTGACTCAGTCACTGCTGGGAGAGACACATTAAACATGCCATTAAATCTATGAATTAAAGGTTGAGAATACCAAGTTAGGGATGCATCTTAAATAGAAAAGATGAGGGACGGGGAACAGCTCCCACACCAACACTTCCTGTTAGGGATGAACAAAATACTCCATTCATTTCTCATGAAAATCATGGATAAATATTTTTCGTAAACACAGAAGGCTTTCCTCATTACTAACTCTAGTACAACTTCAGTAACTACACTGGCATCTCAAAGAGGACAGCTTATTCCATTCATTTCCTGGGCGTATTTTGCATAAGAAAAACCAGAAACACTACATAAACTGCATTTTCATTTCAGTGAGTAGCTAAAATACCCTGCAAGTCAGTAAGATTTACCCAAGAAGCCAAATACTCAAATCCACTAAAACTAGTGATTTTCTAACCACACAGTGCCACTGAGTCAGTCTGAAGTTCTGTCACATCAACAGTGTCCAAACCGACGTACTCACCTTCATGTCCGTGTGACAGCAAATCACGACTGTCTTTCCCCATATCTGAATTTCTGCAACTTCCACTGATGGCAAAGGTGGCATTTATGACATGTAAAAGTGTTTCAGACTTCATTTTTCACGTCAAATTAATTTTTAAAGGGCCAACAATGGAGGAATAGCGTTATTGCCTCATTTTACATATTTTAGAGTCATTTTTGCATTGCATGAACAAAAACACACTTTGTAACTTTAATAGGCCATCGTCACTCTCTGGATTATAACTTTGCTTCCAGGAAAACTGTGTGTGTCAGAGGTGAAAAACAAGAATTAAAATAAATGGAATTTTTGCAACTCTGGATGCTTTTTTCATTCTATTTTATAAATGTATATCCATATTTCATCACATTTATGCAAGAATAAAAAATGTTGGCAGCTCTGTTTCTTTTTCTGAAGCAAAATCTTCCCACAGGACTGGCCCCAAGCCAGTTGACAGTGAAGGTGGACTAATGAGGACTTCAGGCTTTCACAAGGCTTCTCGAGAGGCAGTTCCATTTTAAACCAGGTTTTCAGGGACTTTTAATCACAGGTTTTAATGACACTTTAATGTGTCATTTTCACTTTATTCATTTTTCACTTCACTTTAATGACACTTACAATGAAAGTAAATAGAGTTATGGAAACATAGAATTGTTCTGGTTGGAAGAGAGCTTGAAGATCATCAAGTCCAACCGTTAACCCAGCACTGCCAGGTCAGAATAAAAGATAATACAAAAGCCAAAAGTTACAGGGTGATGCTTTAGGAAGCTACAGCTCCAAAAAAATGGGATGGAAACAGGAAAAAACCTAAAAGAGTATAAGAATTAAATACTATTATTAAAATATTTGAACTGTATAGAAGAGAAAAGGGCAGAAAGCACTACGAGGGTCTTCCAAAAAGAAGGGCAAAGTCCTCATTAAGATTTGATATATGAGAAGGAGGGAAAAAAAAAACCAAATACAAGAGTCAAGCTGAGAATTACAACTGCAAGCGTTTCCATGAAATAGGCAAAATTGAAGCAATTGGCAGTAGTTTATCAGCTGAATAAATCAGATTACAGCAATCAATTTACTGACTAAATTAATTAAAACATGGAATCAAATTATGTTCCATGTGAAAAGTCGGGATGATGTCAGCAGAGCAGAGAGTGAACATGTTCTGAGGCACCGAGGATTGTTACAAAAGGTCTGACCCTGGAAAAAGCTGCCGGGGTGGCTGGTCGCGTGTGGCTGAGCTGGGACTCAGCACATGCCTTCGGTGTCATTTCCACAGCTGCTCTCTATCTGCGCCTCATTACAGCTTTTTACTTTTATCACATTTTGAAACTAATCCCACATGCTAGTTCTCCTCGCTCTGCTTATCCCACAATATTTAATTTTTAATTTCTGCTCTTGTGTTTCTAACACCTTTGGAGAGATTTGGCAGTCCTTGCCCTTACCCACATTCCCCTGAATCTTCACCAAGTAATGACCTCATTTCTGATCCAGTCACACACACACAAAAAAAGGCAGAATTATTCTGCTAGAGGATCAAATGTTTCAATGTTCAAATGGTGACCGAGTATCTTGAGCACACAACCATCTAACTTTCAACTTTGCAATGTGAGAAGAAAAGCAAGCCAGGATATCTCTACTTTTTCAAGCAAAGACCTCAAAAAATTATGTAATTTCAAAATACATCTGTTCATTACACAACCCCTATGATGGTCATTTTGGATTAAAACACATCTTTGGGAATCTTGCAATACAAGTCAAATGTTTCATGAACTACAGGAGAAGTCAGACAACGGCCCTTCTTGAGGGGTGTAGGTTTACTCTGCTACACGCATGTCAGAAGCACATACATATTTAGAATTTTATTAATTACAAACTTTTAAAGTTTCTGATTTGCTAGAACAATCCAAGACGGAGTTCATATTATAACCATACTTGACATTTTACAGACCGTTCTGCCTTTGCAATTGATTATTTTGGGAGAATGGGCTGCAGAGCTGATGGTTCAGTGGCATTTCTAACCCACAAGCCACTTTATGCAGTGCCAGTTGTTTTGGACCCACAAATGAAGTTAATAACATCACCTTTTAATTACAGAAGCAGTGGAATATTTGAGCGTATTTTTGCATATGCAGCTAAATCCCTTGTCAGTTCAATTTAATCCAAACATACTAAAAAGTGAGGGGAAAAAGTTGCCTGGCTTAAACACCTTATTGGCACTGCCTTCATTGTTTAAATATCTTGTATGCTCAAGGATCACACTAGATTTAGAAATATGCATTCTGATGATTCTAAGTGTTTATAAACTTAATTAGAAACAGATACAAGCTTGTAAAATGTGTCTCTTCTAGACGAGCTGCTAGAAATAATTGATCTGTCTGCCTTGTTCCTCACTGCAGAATTCAAATTTATTACCTATAGCTCGATAAGATAGTGGAAAGTCAGTTCTTTAGAGGAATTTACTTCATTATCTATGAGAATTTATATAAACTGTTTCCAAACTCTCCACAGTACAACACTGTATCTTTAAAATTTCTAAACAGCAGTTGGTTTAGAGCAGACCAGCAAATTTCTCCCTAATCAGATGATTGCACAGTTTAAACAATTTGGTTAATGCTTTCCATCTGCGATACTTTTGTGCCTACATTTTCATCGTCTCAAGAACTTCAGTGCATTTATGCTTATAAACATTAATCTGCACCACGCTAACCTTATAAACATTAACATATACTGTCTTTTGCATTAATCCATCTGAAGGACGCAACACTACACGTGTACATCATTTTGCCAGGGCTCTAAACTATCAGACATGACCAAATGGCAACCACAGTTCACCTTACAGATACAAATACGTGATCGTGGCCTTGCCATCACGAAACAGAGGAGGAATAAGACCAGCATCATGTCAATATACTATACTTTTAAAAATATATCTTAAACAGCCTCTGTACTTGATGAGAAAAAAACCATCAGTGAAATACTTGCATTCACATACATGATAAATGTAAAACAAGTTGGAAGTGTGATCATTTTACTAGCAGAGAATAGTATCTAAATTGTATGTAAAATTAAATGTTTTGAAAAACACAGCACTAGAAATCAAGGTTAGTGAAAAAGTTGTGACAGATTATTTTTCTAGTGAAAGTCCTATGCACACAAATATATTTTCAAAATAATTACAGTTATAACTGCCCAAGCCTGCAGGTTTCCGGGTATGAATTCTAAGTTTTATTTACTAGAACTAATAACCTTCAGGTTCTTGCAAGACGAATTAAGGTGCATAATCAAGTCACTAATAAGAAGATTCAGAATTTACTAAACATTGGGAATGTTCCTTGCCTTTTACCACTCTGGGTTACTATGTGCAGCAGAGCAACAACACTGCAAAGTTGCGAAAATTTTCATTATGAATGTAGCAAAGAAAACAGAGTTCTGTAATATGTAAGAAAGGCTTATTTCTGAAGAAGAAAAAAAGGTTTTTTTCAGCTTGTATTCCTAGAAGTTTAAAAAATCTGGTAAAAACTTGCAATAAGAGTTAGAAGACTTCTACAGAAAAAGACTGGAAATCTCAAGTCATTTTCTTGAGTTCAATAACTCAAAAACTAGTGATCTTATATCAGCTCTGTTCATAAGGTAATACAGCAAGCGGGGTTTTTTACAGAATGACCCTTGTGAGCCTTAAGTGAGACCTCTCACTTCAAATTCTGACCTCTACATAGGTCTGTGTAAGGTCCCAGGACTCTGGCAATGATCACTGGACTACTACTCCTGGAAAGGAGAGTTCAGGCACTGATTTTAGAATTGTTTCGGTTGGGTTCTTTTTTTAATAGTTCAGATTGTATGTCAACATGAGGCAATTTGTAAGACTTCTGGACTTTTGTGTAGATATGGCCTCACCAGTGGCTGCAGGCAGATCACTGGAAAGCACAGACAAGACCAGTTATCTTCTCTTGATTCCAATGCTTATGGCCATTTTGGCTCAGACCCGCTGGCAATAGTCTAAAGCCTAAATTCTTTTAAGGACTTCCACTCCTCTGCTGGAAGAAGCAAGGTCTTTATTGCCGTGAGGAGATGGCAGATACAAAGTCTGGTGTGCATGAAGAACAATGACTGGAAGGTGGTTGCCAAATTGTTGGGCAGTGGCGCATTTCTGCTGGCATATGACTTTAGCTTCATAATCTCTTCAGGTTTTCCCATCTAGTTTCTTTCTATACGACATATCTAAAACACTGCCTCTCTTATTCATCTCTACAAATATCTATCTAGACTTTCAAGTTGTAATCCTACCATTAGGATTATTTCAACAACTTTCTGCTGCTCTTGTCGAGTTCTTCTCATCATTCTACCTATATGCACTACTGCAAAATACACTTCCCCATCTTTCCATGCATATCTCTACCAGCTACCCATACCCATGCATATCTCTACCAGCTACCCATACCCAGATCCCATCACACCAACCTCACAAGCAAGCATATGATATAAATATGTAGGCAGAAGGATTACAGGCAGTAATGCAAGTTCTACCTCTGACCACTGGTCCGATATCATAGAAACATAGGATATTTTGGGTTGAAAGGGAGTTCTAAAGGTCATCTAGTCCAAGTCCCCTACAATAAGCAGAGACATCTCTAACTAGGTCAGGTTGCTCAGAGCCCCATCAAGCCTGACCATGAATGTCTCCAGGGATGGGGCCTCCACCACCCCTCTGGGCAGCCCGTTCCAGTGTTCACCTACCCTCATATTAAAGAACTTTTTCCTAATGTCCAACCTAAATCTACCTTTTCCTAGCTTAAAACCAGACCAGTTTAGCTATTTTTTAAGGAAACTCCTTTGTGTCTCCCCATATTCTTCATTTTTCTTACACCTCTCACGCTGTGAATGATTTCCCCATAAGCTCTAAAAGATAACTCATGTACTTCCTTAGATCCTTCTTTGAAACTCTCGTTCATTGTGATGTTTACAAAAAAAAATAAAAAAAATCACAGTTTAGAGTCAGTTTAGTCTATTAATAGACAATAATTTAGTCTATTACTATAATTGACCAGACAAACCAAAAGTGCTTCACTATTTTTTTATACCATTGGTTTGCATCCATGGTGGTTTGTGTTTTGTGTATTCTCTGGAGCAGTGTTTTGTCTCCAAGAACACACAAAGCCAGCACAGAGGAGTATGCCTTTGTTTTGTAGGTTTTTCAACACTGGAGAAAGCACTTTCATTTTAATTAATGCATTCCATTTGATTCCATTTTGATATCACTCTATTATTAGATATACAGGAAGTTGAACAGATGTGTACTAGCTTAGCCAATTTATCTTCAGCAAGCAAATCAGTGAAGAAAAAAAGCATTAAAGGCTTTTTTGATCTGCACCACTCAAAGCTTCTGCTCAAAGCAGCAGACACAGGAAGGTGGGAAGCGGTTTCCACCGCCAAGATTGCCATGGGCCATGCCTAGTAATTTGGATCAAGAGGAGCTTTTTCACTAAGGTAACAGCACCCTGTTCACCCTGGCTGGCACAACGTACACCCATATGATGAGACACAGTCAGGAGGCTAGAAAACTATGAAGGCTTTGAAGCCACCACTTTAGATTGGGATTGTATCTGCCTTTATCTGAAGTTGTTTCTTAAAGGCGTTCACAGTCCTGATGGGAAGAAAGATGTGAAGTTTCCCACTAATTTAATTACCATCCCCAATGTAGATTTTCATAAGGATTTTACTTCATGAGGACATTTTTCACAGGCTTCTCTCAGGAGCAACAAACTGAAAAACTCAACAGATGTTAGGAGAAAAAAAAAAAAAAGACATACTATTAGGTTAGTCTCAAAAAAAATGGAAAGTGGAAGTAAATGATTTATAATTCTTTTCATAATGCATTTCTTCCATGGGCAAAGCTGTTAGTGAAAGTACAAATAAAATCCTGAAGTCCAGTTTTGAGAGGAAGAAGTTAACTGGTAAGACAGACAGACCGTGCCCAGGAATCTTTCAGCAGATGCTACCATGTGACTGAATTTTGCTCATCAGTTTTGATATGTTGTCCAAGTCACTCACAAGTATGTATCCGCAGAGCAATCTTTTAATTTTTTCTGTAACATAACTCTATCTGTACATAGAGCTAATGGCCTGTTAAATGAAGTTTAGCACTATCTCAATTTTCAGAATGCATCAGCTCTGGAGCCTCCAGCTCAAGAAGGACATGGACCTGTCAGAAATGGTCAAGATGAGGGCTACAAAGATAATTGGAGGGCTGGAACACCTCTCCTACAAAGACAGACTGAGACAATTGGGGTTGTTCAGCCTGGAGAAGGCTCAGGTGAGACCTTATTGTGGCCTTCCAGTATCTGAAGGGGGCCTACAAGAAAGCTGGGGACGGACTTTTTACAAGGGCTTGTACTGATAGGATGAGGAGTAATGGCTTCAAACTGGAAGAGAGTAGATTTAGATTGGAAATTACAAGGAAATTATTTACTCTGAGGGTGGTGAGACACTGGAACAGCTTGCCCAGAGGGGCTTCAGATGCCCCATTCCTGGAGACATTCAAGACCAGGCTGGATGGGGCCTTGAACTACCTGGTCTAGCGGGAGGTGTCCCTACCATGGCAGGAGGGTTGGAACTAGATGATCTTTGAGGTCCCTTCCAACCTAAACCATTCTATGATTCTATGATCCAAAGCCTCTATTACTGCCCTGCCTCACTAACTGCTTATTTATTTGTGATTGGCCACTGCTTAATAATAAACACATCAGAATCCTAATAAAACTCGCTTATTTATAAGACGATGCCAGATCTTCTGAATTTTTCAAATTGAACACCCAACAAAAATGAAAAATCTGTTCTGAGGCATAAGTAATTTAGACAAAAAGTCGTAATTTATAAAATCAAGAACACTTGACAAACATGACCTTTCACCCATGAATGCTGGCTGAGTGTTGCCATGCAATTTTTTTTTCTGAAGTAACTGATGTTTTTCAATACATGTTAGGAGCGGCACAGAAAAAGAGCCTACTAGTAGTTTATTTAAGTATCAGATTTGAGTGTTTGCTGGCAGAAGAGCTCATCGCTGTCTCTGTGTGACTGGAGTCGTCTGAGGTTAAGCAAGGCTGAATCTCATTACACTGGCCAGAAGTAGTAAAGAGTTGGACCTATTTCAACCATCAGGCGCCCATGATTTGCCATCCTAAACAATAAAAAGTTATTATGGTTCTTATGGTTGTTTAAGTTATTAACTGTTAGATGGTTTTTTAGACTTATCTCTGTGGTATAAAGAGTTAAGAACTTTGTTTAGTTTGTCTGTTCTCTCTTCTTCCTCCTCCAACTGTTAACAAAAGTGTTAGACGTCAGCGGAGAAGGGGACGGAAAACAATACACTTTAAAACCATCTGAAAACGCTCAAGCTTGGGACAGCCACATAATGCAAAACAGGCAAAAATCCTCTGCAAATATCAATTAATATTTCCTAATACTTTAGAAAAAAATTGCTACTTTTGGTGAGAATCTATTTTTTCTTTTTTTTTTAGGAAAGAAAAAATAAATCTGATTATAGGAAGGAGCCTGGCAATGCAACGTGTATGAATACTCAGAAATTCTTTTCTTACTGCAGAGATTTGGAAGGTCAGAGTGCACAGAACTCACTGCTCTTCTATAATGCGTTTTCATAACCTGCAACTGGTAAATTAGCAAAATTTTAATTTTTTTTAAAGGGAGAGAAAAAAGTTCAAAAATTGCCAAACAAGATGAACAAACCAGTGTGAGGTAATGTTTCAGAAATTTTCTGGCATGACAGCCAATATCAAAAGATGACCATTTGCAGTGACTGGTTTGTTGCCCCAGGCAGCGATGCAAGTCACACTATTTCTCCCAGTTGTTTACTGGATCTGGTTATTGCCCTTCTTTTTCCATGGGAAGTCCCACTCCTGATAAATCATGACCTACTTAACTGACATAGTTATGCGCAGCATTATAGAAAGCCGATTCAAGAAGAATAAAGCACACAATCATTCCTACTGCTCTTTTTTTAAAGTTCACTGTAACTTCATTAAATTCACATTACTGACTATTGTACAGAGTAAAGAAGTAAGAAGGAAACTAATTTTACTGTTGAGAAATAGCTTCCTTAGAGCTAGCAACTACTTAAACCTCAAATGACTATAAGCTCACAGCAGGTCCAGTGCATTTCAACGTGGAGCAATGTGTTAATTTCCTTAAACCACAGGACCTAAGTCGTAGTTCCAGTAGTGTCTGGAGTGAGATATTCTGTGCTGATAATGACGCCAAGGTTTACATCCTGCAGTTTCCAAATGCCTGGTATTCCACGGGAATTTCACAGAAGCAAGAAGATGATGCCTTTTTGCTTGTTGGGGCTTAGGACCTTCAAAGGTCATAGTTTAGTCACCATTTTTGCACTCAGATGAATGCACTCTTTTCTTTCTGAATAACAAGAGTATCTTGTGCACCAGTGGCCTCCAAAACCATTTCCCTTCTTCCTCCTAGCTTTATAATCTTTTTCCAACTTCCTCTCAGCAAGCTAATGATGATTCTAGTTGATCAAGACATGATGTGCTGCCCATTTAAAACTCTTACACACTGAGCTTTCCCCATGGTGGTAACTACTTTTTTCAAAGAGCATCCAAGCATGTTCCCCATGCTCCCACTGCATTGCGTGGCCAGCTGCACAATCCCTAAAGAACATTCTCCGCTTGCACAGACGCTTAAGGTAACTCTGCTACTAAAACTTTTTAATCAGTATCTATATCTAGATATTTATTTCAACCTCATTATTGTAGTTATTATTATCTTAGTGTTCTAGTTGAGCAACCAAGTCACGGCACAATGGCACAGGGTGAGGAAAAGCAAGTTCATAATCCTGCTTAAGTGGTCACCTGTCTTCTAATTCCTTTCATTTAGCCACGTCTTGCCCTTCAGTGGTTAACGGTTAACCAGCTAGTGAATGAAAATTGTATTGTTACAGCTATGAAAATGAAAAAGAAAGAAGCAGCAGTTAAAGACTACTCAAACTCAGAGAGAGGTAAATCTAGAAACAGACGATGGTTTTACATACTCTTGAGCTTCATCACCAACATCTCTGAAGAATACCACAACCTTTCCCAACTGTTACTCAGTGGAGAAAGAGAAAATTTCAAGATAATATTCAGCAATTTGCAATTAATAAAAAAAGTTAATCAGTTTTTTGCTTTCCACCTAAACACCACACCAAGTGTTCTCTAACACAGCTCTGCTGGGGTCTGGAATCCACTCACAGAGTCAACACCTAAAGAAAGTACATGTATTTTTTTCCCATTTGATTGCATTGTTCATCGTTAATGAATTACATTCCGGTCAGTAATATTTTCAACCATTCTGTGCTGGCAAATCACTATGTATCTATCTTACAGGACATAAAAATCTATGCCCCACCTACTTCAAGATGTTTAAGGTGTTTCTGCTGTTCATTGTGTTCAAGCTCACTGACAGATTGTTAAACTAAACCTGCCAGTTTGTGTCTTAACAAAAGCACTTGATGCCTTTAAGCTTCTCCAGCCCTTTCACTTTCCTGTATGGATTCTAATTTCCTTTCTTTATGAATTCATCCGACTGGAATGTAAGGGAAAAACAATTATTTCATTGGTTTTATTCATGCACAGAGTAACAAATGTAATTATGTGAAGGGCAGGAATATGTGTTAATTTTCAACTACATATAGTCCATAAACCAGAATGTACTTCAAATTCGTACTGCTTATTTTATGTTAAAAGATAATACTCTCCATTTGCTAAAGCTTGCTGGAGGAGGTGTGACTTTTACACTTTTTATCCTTTACAGATAATAGTGAATCCGTAATGCTTCAGCAGTAGATGATACCAATATGTTACACAACCAAGAAAGACAATTTACTACTATTACTTGTAAACTTACCTGCTTTTACGTCCTGATTGAATCGACAGTATTTTGAGCGCTCAAGCAGGGGTAGACATTGCTCAATAGGCGTCCAGACATATGTCTCTGGACACAGCAAGTCAGAGGGCCTGTACTGACCCTAGAAAGGAGAAGGAAAAAAAAAAAAAAAAGAAAAAGAGTAGTTGTATTAGTTGCACAATAACCATCTGGCTACAACTTTACAGATTTTCCTATAAACAAGGAATAGTTTTAATCTAATCTACACCAAATGAGTCAGAAACAGCTTTGCTGAAATCACAGGCTTCACTCTTCAGTGATTTCAGCACCATCTCAGGAATATAAACTTAACATTGGCACTTGAAGAAAATATAAAATTAACATAACACATTTTTACGGAACCCAAGATGAACCAGAAAAGCTCTGGCTTTGCTTACTACAACTCTGAATTTAAGTTATCCTCTAGAGTTCTGCTGAGCTGCTGCCGACACTAAAAAACTCAGCACCTCCAAACGCAGCTTGTATCAAGTGTTGGTAATTCTAGCAAACAATGGAGACCAAAAAAAAAAAATCTAATAGAAAAAAAACCCATTTAACAGTAAGCAGGATGCTATTTTAGTGCATTAGCGATGAAGCTTTTTGTTCATTGCAACTTAGATAGTAATATTTTAATTCATGGAGCTTTTCCTGGAAAAACTTACAGGTAATGATTAGTGAAATTCTACCATTTTTTGTTGATTTATTGAAAACACACTCTTTGTAGACATTCCCAGAAACTAAACAGCCATAATTATTCTCCCTTCAGCTACACAGAAAATCACCACCTCAGCAACAACAGCCTCCTCTAATCAGATCTTCATTTGATTTAAAATAAGATTATTCATCGGCCTATAACTTAAGTCAAAAATCTATCTTCGAGCCATTAGTCATTTAATCCACCCCCTCTCAACGTTCAGAGCCATATGGTGGCAAAATCAAATTAATTTTTCAACTGAAAATTCATTACATGTATCAGCTAGAAAAAACAGACATGCATTGAAAAACTTCAAGGATCTCAGTTATACAGATCTCAAGGCAACAGTTAAAAGACTGGGTGTTACAAGAAGTCACACTGCAGTTGAAGCAATTATGAGTCCTTTGTATCAATTACTTTAAATAGGTAATGAAGGTGATCATCTTGATACAAAGTTCCAGCATCTACGATGAAAAACAGGCACAGTGGCCTTGAATGAAGATGACCAGTGTTTGGGAAAGGACACAGATAATTACTGTGACTACAGGCTGGCGATAAAGATGCATTTTTAAAAGTTGCATTCACAAGGTCTGCTTTATTCTTTTAGACACACTCTTATGCAGCAACATCTGATTTTGGAGAATCAGAAGAACCATCTTTTCAATGTTCGCTGAGATTCCCTATTCTTTTCATTCCCTTAGGGTTCAACTCTTCACAGTATTTATAGCAGAATTAGCTTTTTTTACTATGTATTTCCCACTGACTTTAAATGGTTGAGTAAGAAAGGAAAAAATTGATTAAAAAGTTACAACTGTCCACCTGAAAAAAAACCAAACAACAAACCACAACCAAGCTGCGTGCTGAACCTCATCAAATACGTGATATATCCTTCCAAAATAAGCCTGTATGTCTCTGATTTTCTCATTTGAAAAACATTCCAGATTGACTTGTAACTACTGTTGTTGATTTTGGGTTCTTTTTTAATGAAATGCAAATTTCTGTGTTAAGTGAAAACAATACTCCTCCAACTCCACGAAGAAGCTTAAACCTCAAGGCCTTAGAAAATCCTCTAAAGCCAGAGAATGGAAATGACATTATTAAATAAACCACTTTGAAATGTTACGCTATTGAAACAGAAATAGTTGAAAGGTATGTGAAGGTAACACTTAGAGAACACTTTTAGTTACCATTACTCAGATGAAACAATTTAAGGACTTGAGGGGAAAAAAAAAAAAAGCCTTTTCAGTCAGATTTTTAAAAAAAGAAATAGAACATAATTACTTGTTGATGTAAAGATTTTTCTCAACTGGCCAAGAAGGCAGAAATAGTCAAGTAACCACCTTTCAGAGCTGTCACCTAAGCACAGAAAACACAAGGTGGCAATTAGTGTTTTCTAGCAGCATGGGGATGCTCATGGCTCTAAGTAAAGATTTGTCAGACACTTAAGAGTTTTCCTAGAAGATAATGCTCCTACATCTTGAAATACAACATATTTATGAATCCCACATTTAAAAACCATATAATGTGAAAGCCTTATTCTAAGCCTCCCAATTCCTTCTGTAATGTCATATTCTGTCATTAAGAGGGATGTATAAAATCAACTCCATTGCAGCTTTACTAGTTTGGTTACAAGAAAAAAGTTTCTTCAGTACTGAGCAAAACAGCAAGAGGAAAATTGATTATCCAATCCATCACTGTAGATTCACTATTTATTTTGGGCATCAAAATATGCTACTTAGGTGGGTAAAAGGAAGAAACAGTTCTGAGGTGACTTCCTTTAGATGTTTTCTTCCCCTAAAATCTAGTCTTGTTATTAAACTTCCCCGATGATATGTGCAGCTGGAGTGATGACACATCTCTGACCAGTGACACACAATGTAATTAGAGGTAAAAAAATGAAACAAGCCATTGATGGTCTTCAATATCCTCCCTTTCTAAAAGTATTTCCAAACATACTAGAAGATAGTATATTTGTACACATTTTTTATTTACACTACTGGTTAAACCCACATCCCATGATTCATACTGTGGAGGAAGTGGGAACACAGAGACACACCGAGGTGAGTTTTCAATGACCAGCATTGGTGCTGTGTTTATATTGATAGAATTAAAAAGGGAACCCACAGAATTTGTTAAATCAAATGCAATAATTCCTAAGGGCTTTTACCTTTCCTCTTTCCCTCCCCTAAACACCTACTCTCAGTTTACTTACTTTCTTAAAAATGTTTAAAACCTCAGTATGAAAATAAGCAACTAGTATCCACCTCACTTTTGCTTTTTCCCCTTGTTGTGCAGGTTTAGCCACCATCATTTTATGCTGCCATCAGTTGCCTGATCACACAGGCCAACACTGAACTCAGCAACATCCCCTCAGAAGTCTCCTCTCAGACAGTCCTGCCATAGGTTCCTGTGGGCCCAGCTCCTCTGCTGCCCACTGTGGTGCCAGCATCGCCTGCTGGACACAATGGACAGAGATGTCCTTCACTTGGAAGGACACCACCCTGAGAGCTCAGCAAGATGCAACCAGTCCCAACAGAAGCCACACCCAACAGGAAGCTCCTCTAACTGATCAGCTCCTGGTTGATATAATCCTGGCCTCACCCACCACCTCAACCATGATCACCTGGGTGAGGGTGGAGCCACAAAGACACAGGTGGGCCAGGTTCTGCCTCTGGAACATGAAGCCAATAGGAAAAACAAAACATTCTGCTAGGTTGTAACTCACTCACAGGTCAACTCCAACTTGGGGCCCACAACTTGGGCCCCAGCACTTCATCCCTCTCCCCTAATAAGGAGATACCTGGACTGTGAAAACATCTGAACCCAAGAACACAGCCAGATTCTGCCTCATTTACAGAGCACCTGTACTTCAAGAAAAATGTTCAAATTTCATTATTTGCTCTAAAATGACTACATCATTGAAAAAAATTGCTTCTAAGCATACTATTTATATTCCCTCTTATTCTTAGGATTGCCGATTTGCAGTATACACCTAACATAAATCCAGGATAGAAAGGAGGTGTCCAGAAGAACTGCTGCCGAGCTGTTTATCACAGCAGAACAGCTTCATCAGATTTGAAAAACTCTTTTGGAAAATCATTTCTCTTTGGTTTCAGGTTAAATTAGCACACACTTCAGAAGCAATTCTGTCTACAGTAAAATTCCACAACCGAAAACATTTTGCTTTCTTGTATCTCACAATAGAAAAGCTCTTGCACAGTAGCATTATTTATGTTGTCCAGACCATTTTGGGACTACTTAACTACATGACTTCACACGAAGCATCATCTTACAGACCATCCCTGAGCACTTGTCTAATGTTTCAGCCTCTTAAATCCAATGCCACCTGCTGATGAAACGCACTCTGTCAATACACAACACATTTTTGAGCTGTTGTAGCAGACACCACAGGTCATATCAGATGTCCACGGTATCCCACCTTCGACAGCCATCAACAGGAAATACTCAGTGAAGACTAAAAGAACAGAATAAGCACATAGAGTCACTCTGCCAATACTCTCTTGACCTCCAACAATTTGCAGTACAGGTGCTTCCACAACCAGGTAACTTCAGTAATAATGCATTTTACCATTCAATAATCTTAAACAACTGCTTGGATTTCCTTCCCCCCTACCTCTGTAACATAAAAGCAGTGAATGAGTGTTGCCTTATCACCGTGCCACTCATGATTTTACAAAGATGGTACCTCCATCAGTCTGAATGGACCTAAATTCTTTCCTGCATCCTTTTATATAAGCTGTTTTACACCTTTAACCATCCTAGTCAATCCGTCCTCTTTCCAATTTTGCTTTCCCTCCTTTCAAACAGGGAAAGGGCCACAGGAGGAAAAGATCCAAACTTCTTTGTTCAAGCAGCAGGAGAGCACAAGGTGTAATAAAGATATAAAGAAAACCACAGGAAAAAATGGCATCTTTATATGTATCTGACTTATCTATCAAATGGCTCGACTAAAAAGCAACACTGTAAATTAGTACAGCAAAGAAATTCCTGAGTACCTGGTTTCTTCTATCAGCTCAACTCATTGAAATATAAATGTAATTGTTTAATAAAAAAACCTTAAAATATTTTATTTTCACTAATGTTTGGGGCACTTTTCCTACTACAGAATATAAAATAAAGAGCCTTTATGGTACTTTGCCTTATACTCTTAGACATGTTGCGTTTTAATTGGAAGCTTCTGGAAATAAATTTTACAGTGAGGCGGCCAAGCCTAAATTAATACTTCACACCACAATATTTTTTCTTTTACAGTTTCCAAATTAGAACAGACCAGAACTTCTCTGAACTTTTGTTCCACAGGAAGGGCAAAGGTTTTAATGAGACTTTAGTCTGGAGATTACTTTTTAAATATTTTGTAAAATCTGAGGGATTTAGTAAGCACTCGAGATGAAAAACACCAGCAGAGTTTGTTTTTGTAGTCTAAGTAAATTTTAAAACTTAAAACTACCAAGAAAGAGTGTAGTCTCAAAAATGAAGAAGGTCAAGCACCAGTAGCACTGAAAAAACAAAATACGAAGGTTAAATACACATTTAATTCTTTTATCAGGTACAGTTTACATCTGTATTCTATTTCTTCACAATATACCCATTGATCTTTTATTAAAAGTGGATTAAGACTGCCTTCATCTCCATTTCCAGCCACTGCTTAAAAAGAAGCGTTCAGACTACGCAAACAAAGCAACCCCAAATTATCAACAGCAATCCATTAGAGCGAAGCAGCGTGGCCCAAGAAACAGCGAGCCAGGCAACAGGTTTATTAAATTCAGTCTTTTCATTGAAAGACAACCCTGCTGGAATCCCACCAGCAAAGCACTACAGCAGACCCTTGCTCCCTGGTTTCATGACACAAGCAGAAATAGACTTTCTCGGTCCCCAGGAGAGTCCTTCGCAAGGAACTCGAACTGCGGTGTTTGCACGGAGGGAGGTTGGACCGTGCCACGCTGCGCGGTGAGCCAGCGCCGGCGGGGGCAAAGGGCTGAACATCTGAATCCATTTGTGCTTTCCACCATCCGCGCCCACTCACGTGGGAGCCAGCTGTGGAAGGTCTGAAAGGCTTCAGAAAAACAACAACAGAAAAATCCCCCGCTGCAAAACAACCTACAAAATTTCACTCCCACCTTATAGTCACTTTAAAAAAAAATTATTATTATCTTTCTAAACAAACAGAATCCCTCTATAATTAGGAGATATGGAATACACCAGGCAGCTTTATCATCAGTAAGAGATGGCTGCAGACCTCAGATTTATCATCAAGAAGAATTCAGCACACAAGAAA
Source organism: Eurystomus gularis (assembly GCA_013400335.1). NCBI lineage: Eukaryota > Metazoa > Chordata > Aves > Coraciiformes > Coraciidae > Eurystomus > Eurystomus gularis. The sequence goes on from VZZY01013915.1 coordinate 218,107, forward strand.
GTACATACCAAAGAGAAGCTAAATCACAGAACGGTTTGGGTTGGACGGGAGCTTTAAAGGTCATCCAGTCCAACCTCCCTGCACTGAGCAGGGACATCTGCAACCAGATCAGGTTGCTCAGAGCCCCGGCCAACCTGACCTTGGATGTTTCCAGGGATGGGGTTTCTACCTCTCTGAGCAACCTGTGCCAGTGTCTCACCACCCTCCATGTAAATAATTTCTTCCTTAGGTCTAGTCTAAATCTCCCATCTTTTAGTTTAAAACCATCACTCCTTCAGCCAACGTATGTTATGTGGGTAACAATGAATAAGTAACAAGTTGGATTTAACTGTGTGGTCCACAGTCACACGTGCAAACTACCTGATGCTAGTTCTAGTAGCAAACAAGTTGATTTTATCCGAACTGCAAACTTCAACTTAATTATGCAATCAACGTTTTTAGGACCCTAGAGCTGCATTCTTGTGAGCTCAGCCACCTTTCTGTTGTATTAAAGAATAATGCATTGTAATCCTCAAAAGATGTTACAAATAACAATAGAAATTCATTTTCTAGCTCACAGAACTCAAACTACTTTAGAAGAGTATATGAAGCACTCATCCTTCCTCTTAAAGCTGCGCTGATTCTCGTTCTTTTAGTGACATTATCACAGGTTCAAAACCTGGGTAACTGGAATTTTACAGGCCAGCCTGGGAGCTGTAACGTGCTTCCCAACACATCTCAGACACAGAAACTCAGAGCAAACACCCACCTTCTCCATAAGTGAGAAGTTTTTCAAACTTTTATTTCAAATAGAAGTATAATAACCCTTATTTAAGTCAGTTAATTTGTTACAATATTATATTTTTGCTATTTTCACTAAACGTGCCCCAACAATCTAAACCCACTGGCCAAAGCAGTGCTATAATTTGCCAGTCTTCACCTCTTTTCTGGTTATTTCCCAATTCAATATAAAGCATGAACAGAAATAACTAATTATAAACTGCTTCCAAGAAAAAAGTAGTTAAGGCACTTGTTTCCTACATGTCTTAACAATTAGTAGGAGACAAACAGTTTCCCACAAATATCAACTACATATTCTTACTTAGCTGTTCTTCACTAAATATAAAACACTTCCAGTGTTTCTGAAGGTTTTCATAGTGTCCCTCAAGAAAATAAAACATCTCAGGTACATTACAAAACGGTCCCTTCAAGACCAGTAAGTTGAACCAGTTACAACAGCTATGGTACCCTGGTTCCAGACTTTTGATGACAGAAACGGCAAGTTTACGGATTCTGAACTGCCCTAAGCTGGCTGACTGTTTATCCAATGCTGAAATAATAACATCCAAGTGACAGACAAGTATGAAGACGATTCTGAAACTGAGAAACAAAGAGAAACATCACAAGTATGCAGCTACTCAAATAAGCTTACATAAAATTAGGGTCACTTTTTAAGCACGTTTTCTAAGGACTTTTACATTATGAAACTACTGATGTATCTATTTTGATTTTTGTATTTCGCAACGTTCCTTTATTATTTCCTTTTTTTTTTTTGGTTTATATCTGCTAATCTGTGCTGTACACAATGGCATTTTATTAAAATAGGCCATTGAAACTAAGTTTAGCTCTCAATGTTGCAACACAAACTTTGTGTTTGGCATACAAAAATAAAGAGTTGCTGATCTGGGATGGTACTTCCAGGAAAATTCTACTGTATGTTCCTGGCTAGAATTCCAGGGATTGCCACTGAGAACATTAAAACATCGCATAGCTTCAAATATTGCTATTTTATCCCTCTTATTTATTTATATTTAGCCTCCCTGACACTGGCAGAATAGCCACATCAACAGAAGACTGAAATTCCAAAGAATGTTTCCAATGCAAGGTATATTTGTACACATTTAGAGACTTAACATCATAGGGAATCTCAAACAGCGGCATGGTCTAATATTTTACAGGAAAAACCATGATTTTGTGATTTTAGATACAATATATAAAACCAGTGAACATATACTGAAAACTGCCATTAAAAATGCTATAAATGCTATGCATTAAAAATGCCATTAAAAAAGTGAATTAAAGATGGTACCACGCATGTATTTCTGAAGCTGGAAGTTAATATTCATCTTGCTCATAGAGATGCGACTCAGGAATCCCCCCCAAAAAGTAGCAGTTTGAGAAAGCTTGAGTGGAAAACAATATGAAAGAAGAGTTAGGCTTGTACATTTGATGACTATCAGCTTCTCTGAATTTTAGCCAGCTTTCTCAACAACTTAAAAAAATATCAATATATTTCAAAAAACAAAGGTCTCGGGGAATAAAAATCGTATATGACTGAAATGGAACTTGTTTACTTTAAATCTGCAGCAGAAATTCTTAAGGAGACCCCAGCATTAAACTCGGAAAGAGAGACTGAAAAAAAATCCCAACCCTACAACGAGAAGATAAAACCCAAGTAGGGGCCTCAAGAGGAATGCTTCATTAAAGACACACCAACTATGTTGACTTAGGTCTATCTCAGAAGGAGTTTATTTTGGCAGCTGTGAGAAGCAAAAGGAAAAAAAAAAAGAAGTGAGAGTTTCAATCATGTGGATTCCGTATCTTTCTCCTGAAGGGTTGCCATAAACTGACAATATTTTTTGAGTTCATTAAATTAAATGTATGAAATTAAGTATTAAAGTTTATCTTCTTACATTTAATAGAAGGTGAAATAATCACAGGAAAAATATGCACAACTTAACATATCCTACTCACACTTCACACTTATATACACAGAATTGTGACATTGATATCAAATAGCTTTAAACATTTATTAATACCTCGCGAGCTGGAGTCATTTCTAAAAGAACAGCATTTTCATCTAGGCAACTTACAGACATACTCCACAGGAAAGCTAAATTAATGCCCTGTCATAGAGGCTTCTACTATCTAGCTATCAAAGTAAAAACACTACAGACCGTGTTTATTTAACAGAAAAAAAAATATCCAAACATAAAATTAAATTGATAGCATGTAAGTGAAAGTGAGCATGTTTTCAAACATTTTTCTGTACAGGGAACCAAAAAATGAACATTCTCCAGAACCAAGCCACCAGCACAACAGAAGTGGGTGTGAGGGCAGTTTACACGATTATTTTTATTTTTTAAAAACCATCGACTGTGATTACGATGTACCAAAAAGTAAACCAATGTAAATGAATTTTTTAATCTTTTCTCATGATTAAAAGAAAACAGGGACTAATCCTGCTACCCTTACTCATATGACGCCCTTCAACTCAAACCTGTTTTTTAAAGCAATAATTCTGAAGGATGACAAGAGAAAAGCAGGTATATTCTACAGCAAGACACAGTATTTCCTTTTCAGGTATCTATGAAGCCATTCATGTCCTCTTTTCATCCAGGCCTAACACACACATTGCTCTTGCAACTTAACCCAACTGCAGATTGTTGGCTTCTGGATAAAACCATTCACTACCGTGCACCACAGAAACCCGCGTTTGCCATTCATGTCTCTGTATTTTTAACACTTCTGACAATTCATTGCCTGTAAATCTGCAAACCAAACTCCCCATTAGCTGCGGTGCTCTGTGGTTACCTCCATGACCCCGTGCCATTTTCCTCAGCAAGCACTGGTGCTCAACAGTGGAGCGGGTCCAGAGGAGGGCCACAAAAATAATCAGAGGGCTGGAGCATCTCTCCTACGAAGACAGGCTGTGAGAGTTGGGATTGTTCAGCCTGGAGAAGAGAAGGTTCTAGGGAGACCTTCTTGCAGCCTTCCAGTATCTGGAAGGGATAGGATGAGGCGTAATGGTTTTAAACTAGAGAGGGGTAGATTTAGACTGGACTTTAGGAAGAAGTTCTTTATTATGAGGATGGTGGAACACTGGAACAGGTTGTCCAGAAAGGTGGTGGAGGCCCCATCCCTGGAAACGTTCAAGGCCAGAATTCACGGGGCTCTGAGCAACCTAATCTAGTTAGAGAAGTCCCTGCTGATTGCAGGGGGGTTGGACTAGATGACCTTGGAAGGTCCCTTCCAACCCAATACATTCTATGATTCTTTCCTAGTGTCTCTCCAATGACTCTTCTTGGAGTTCTCCCTGAAGCCCCAAACCTTCTCTTCTTCCAGCTCCAAAACTCAACCCTTCATCCCACTGAACCACCCATGAGCCCCAAGCTGCTCAGAGCACTGGCTAGCACTTCCTACTCACTGCCCCTTCTGCTCAGATCTCTGTGTTACCACCTATATCCATCACACCACCACAGAGAACACCATCTCTGTACCAGAATTCCCCAAAGTCCTGCTTCTACCTCTAGTGGGGTTTCCAAAAACTCAGCCAGAAACACGCAGAACTTGCCAAAAACCTGTCCAGACCAGATTCTGAGAGCAAAAAAATAAGACCGACCAAGGAAAGTCTGGGTTGATGGTAGCCTTATACTAAATAAATAATTTCATATTTCACCTTCATGCTCAGCTACTGACTCAGTCTGTGGAATATTTGAAGACATAATAAATACTAGAGTAACTGACAGCTTTTCAAATGGTGAAACACTGATATTCACGAGCTGAAATGTACTCCTAATTAAGAATTCAGATGCCAGGTATTTGCTTTAGATGAAGATAACGATATGTGGGATTTTTCAAAAGCATTTATAGTATTTATGCAAGTAAATCATGTTCAAAAACAATGTCACTTTAAAAACTGCCACTCCTGCTTTTTTCATTTCTATTTGCTTCCATACACCTGAGAACAAGAAACAATTTTCTGACTCACTAATCCAGAACAGTACAAGATTTTTAACTTTAAGGCTTCCTACCTATATACATTTGACATAAGTTTTAAAGTCAAATAATAAAAAAAAACTAGGAAAAGTCACAATATTTTACCCTTAGTCATTCAACACTGAAATATACACAATCCAGTACTAAGGAAACAACTTCAACATCAGTGGTACATATCCACAAATAGGTGTTAACACTTATCTTAGTATAGCAGAAAAGAGTAAAGTTGCAGGACAAAGTGGAGAAAAGAGCACGGGAAAGCTTATTAGTAGAAACTTCATTTCTGTGAGATCTTGACTAAATAATGTTGTAAAATTCGAGTTAACACATCCTTAATACACAAAAAGATGTTTTTTAGACTAAAAGTCTGAAGGAGAAAATAAGGCAGTAATAAATCTCCGTGTTTACATTTTATATTATCAGGATAGAGTAACACACCTCTGCCAAAAAATCTAAACCAACTTGTCTCCCTTACATCTGCAGATTAAAAAAATGAAGAAATCAATTAAAAAGCTTGCTTTACCACAGCATTCCAAGCATGTGTTAGAACTTAAACCTTAAGAGCCAGTAAAGTACCTGCTATTTTGCAAAGTATCAGCAAGTATCTGTACGAAAATTCTGGATCATCGAAAGAAGTGCACTTCAATAGAAGTTTCTTCTGTTGTCCCTAAAAATGTTTATTTCCATAGTAAGCTTTCATTCACGAGATAAGCACTTGAATTTTAGGTCCATTCTCTTTGTCAAGTGTTTGTTAAACAAGCTTGCTTGGTTTGCTGGGAGAGGAGAATTTGTAAACAAAGCCTCTCTGTGCTCTCTGATGAGTCCATCCTCAGCAGGAGACCATCCTACTTCACCTTGGGACCATCTCCGCGTGTGGAGCTCACAAACCACGTCCGAACTGAAGCCATTCTTCATCTCACCTCAACAAGTCTCAAAAAGAGACCAGAATCTGTACAGCAAAGAATGTGTAAGTTTTGTCACCATAAAAAAAGATGGTATGTGGTCTCCAACACTGGACATGCATGAAGTCAAGCAGCCAGGTATCGCATAAACTTCTGCTGTAAGAGACAAAAACCCCAATGCTGCAGAAAGCAGAATCTGAACTGCCACCACTGCCTGTACCAGCATCTGTTCATCTTCTCCACCTCAACACTCGAGATGGAATAACAGGCTGTAGCTGTATTAATACCAGAAGAAATACTGAACTGGGAGAACCCCAGGGTTGCTGAGCTTCCACACATTTGAGTCCCTCTGGGACCACGCTAAATATAATAAAGTGGGGAAAGAATCCAAATATAGGAACACCAAACAAATGTAGTAATAAGACATAGAAAATAAAGCTAGATAGAGAGTTGTATGGAATTTTTGTCAAGCTGTTTTGCAGGGAACGGTCACTGCCTGAGGACATACCACAGTAAAAATAATTGTATCCTTTTGACATGTTCTTTTTGACATTGACTTGTTTTCAGACTCCTCCTCATGTTAATGAATTCTGTCTCCTTAATTATAAACAAAATATTAAATGTATAGAACTGGAATTCTTGTCAAGCAAGTGCACTTCTATTATAGAAAATGGAACAAAATGAAATTATAGTAGCCAATTCTGCAGCGGTAATTGTGCATGCAGATTTTGCATCTATTAGCAATGTAAATACACACGTGCATGCTTGTGGCTCTGTAAAAACCGCCCAAGTTCAACACTGTTCTCAAAGCTGGTTAGAATAGATGCACTATTATGCTTTCATCCGAATTACTGCCATTAAAAGGTACACAAATGTCTTCTTGCATGTTTAGGTAAACACCCCATTTAACATTATGCATCCCCAAAGTCTTCGAGCTGAAACATCAACACTTCAGTTTTTCTCTTAAAGCCAGACGTTTGGAAACTTTTCTTTATAATGACCTTCATGGAAGAAAACAAGTTTGAAGGCAAACGGGCTGCAATCACTGACGACACCATACGCTACCTTTAAGTGCTGATCATACCAAAACCTGGTCATTCAAGGGTATAATTAGACACGCATCCAAATATAGGATTAAGGGAGTATTAAAATTAGAACTGCACTTAAATCAAGCACTTTGTTGACATTCTAACAGTTTATAATCAGAGTTAAAATAATTAAAAATTGCCGAAGCAATTACCTTGCTTTATTTTAAAACTCCACAGTGTTCATGTACGAGCATATCTTGAAGCACGAAAGCAGCTTCAGGCACTTCCATGCATTTTAACACATTTCTAAAGTGGCAAAGTATGAGAAATCCTTCAATGCTTGCCATCATACGCCAATAAATATTGACACAACAGTTTAATCCAGACCTACACATCTAAAACAGTGGCCTCCTCTTGAGCCTTGGTGGCATCTAAAGTTGTTTCAACGTGGAGCAACTCGCAGCGGGCCCCGAGAAGATGCTTGAGGCTTGGCAGAAGCGTGGCCCATTCCAACTCCACCACCACCCCCTGCAGAAGGTCTCCAGCTGCCCCTTTAGGGAAGTTTTCTGTTGGTGTTGCAGTGTCCAAGCAAACTAATGCAGCCAGGAACCAAAGATTTGGCCGTAAACCCAAGAAGAGTTCATAAATCTCAATATCTGCAGTTTTAAGAGACTCTCAGGAGAATGTTTGCACTCATTTTTGTTTGTTGTTGCTCTAAAGATATGCAACCACCACAGAGGCGAGAGGATTGAAGAAAACCCACCCAATGAAGAATTTTGCTGGAAGAGTACTAGAGATTCTAGGTACTTTTGTGGCAGTTTGCAACTTTTCCAACTGAATGGGTCCTGGCTTGAGGAGTATTAGTATCTCTTTTCTTGGATCATCACACCTCTTCCCACATAGTGAGTAAAGGAGGTAATTTACTATCATTTAAATCTTCATAAGAAGGTGAGGCTGTTAGTACAGGCAATTTGAGAACTCACCAGTCATCAATGCAATCAAGAAGTTATTTAATGTACAGAGTTTCTTTACCATTCCTCACTGATAGAGAATTATTTTGTGCTTATAAATCCATTAAAACATCATCAGCAACAAACAACAAAACAGATAAAAGTTCTGAGAAAGAAGCCAACTTATCTTCTAAAAGTTTCAGTCAGGGCTTACAAATTGAGCTCTATTTGAAGCACATAACGATTTATGAGAAACACATAAAATACCATCTTGCAATAATTTAGGCTGCACAGGATCCTTTGGATCCTTTCTCAATAGCACACCTAATTTAGCAGGGATTGTGGTGGAGCAGCCCCAAAGCTTCTCCCTGGGGTTATCTTCCCACCTGATCTTCCTGCACAGCATCCTCAGATTGCCCAATCTGAGAAGCAGGAGCAGAACACGGGACGGGCTCTCTGACTCTCAGCATTTTACTCAGTGTCCTTCACTGCCACCGTATGACACAAATGGAGGATGCAAAGAGCAGCAAGCCCCCCCCAAAATACACTGTAATGTCACCTCGCCTTCTTTCCCCTTTGCCCTGAAGGGATGATAATTAAAAACAATTAATAGCAAGCCCCACAATGCCAACTGCTAAAGACTACAATGGAGAGAATGTAAGAAATATAAATTAATAAAATAATGGATCAACCTTACTGACCCTGTTAGCACTCAGTAGCACTTCAGAACACTAGCCTTAATATCTTAAATAAATAAATAAAAGCAATAGATCAGTGGAACAAAAAACTCATCTTGTTGTCTGTCCTTTCACAGAACAGCAGCACATTTGTGTTGGGATGCACAGGGAAGTGGTTCCTGTGTACTTCTGCTCCACGAACCCATTCTTCAATTAGCTGACAACGGGGTCATTTTCCTACCCTTTGTCATTGTAGCTCTGTGTTATTTGTGAAAGCATTTTTATTCTGAACAAGTAAGGGGAAGGAAGCAAACAGTATAATTTTTTTTTTTTTAAATGTGATCTACTCCCTTGAAACCTTTCTAATAAGAATCCCAAAATTATCCTACACATCTAACACAGCAAATAACCACCCTTAACAATTTCAGTCATTCGTTTTAGAACAGTTCGGTTATTGTTGAAAACAACTAAACAAAGTAAAGTTTTTGGCAGTGGTTAACTCTTCTCACATGATAAGCAGAAACCTCAGGGCAGTGTCTGGAAACAGTAAGGGGGTTTTGCGGGGTTTTTTCATTTCACACTCAAAAGAACAGTTCCCCGAGCTCCCAGGTCTCACTAGGCCTCCCCAATAAGGTAACCTTTGAAAGCCTTTGGGAATTGATTTTATTAGATAAAGCTTTAAAGAAGCTGTAACAAAAATATTTCACTTCTCCATTGACCCTTCTGCTTGGGGCCCTGCTCTGTGCAATCTCAGTGTCCTCCTGATCGTCTTTGTGAAAACACAGCACCATCCAAGACCTGCCAGGCTCCACACACCTCGAGTACTGCATCAATTAAAGAGAGTAGAGATTTGTTTTTAAATTACTTGCATCTGAATAACATAGTAGTTGGTGGCTACCACGAGATAACATGAAGCGAGGTCCTCCCCTACTAATGGATATGCTGGTGATGCAAAACCACCATTAGTTACCATCATCTACAATCCAGTACTAATGCGTCTTTGCTGTGGGTTTTGTTTATTCTTAATTTGTTATTTTTTTGAGCTGCCACTTCCAGCACCTACTATAATACTACAAATAATGATTTACTATAATAAGGAAGATAAAGCTCATCCGGAAGATCTCCATAGGCACTGTAGAGAACAACCATAAAACCCTGCTGTGTTTTGTCACCTCATTTAATGCAATATTCTCTCCTGAAGGAAAGAGAACTGCAACTTTGTTAACAGAGAATTAGCTAAACCAGAAAGAAAAGCAGAGATATTCAAGGGCATACACACATGTGCTTTCACAGGCACTTAGTCACAAACCTTGACACTAAAAATTACTCTGCCTACATCCCAGTTTAGCTCACTCCAAAAACTCTGTAGTTGCAGAATTCCCTTTTTTTTCCCCCTTTCCACCCTTTCTACTTGCCTCCAGAGCCTATTATCTTCTGTAACTCAATGAAGGCAATAACTCAATTTATATAAATAAGGAGTAGAAGCTGACCTCAGCATCTGAGGTTTTACAGACAAAGCCTGATTTTAGACATGATACTCTAGGACAGAAAGGCATCAGTTGCTGAAACCCCACTAGACTGTATAAAGAATGACATGAAGCTTAAAAAATGAGACTTGGAGAAAAGAAAAAATTAAGGGTTTCTTTTTGGTGGGTGGATTATTTAGCAAAAATTAGAAAAGCCCAAAAAGAGACACGATGGTAGCCATCAGATTTAGAAAGAAGGGTGTTTTTGAAATGGTGGGTTTTTATGTGCATGGTAGGTAGGACAAATGGTAATATTCTTTAGGAAGAAAAGTTCAGGTCAGACATTAAGGAAAATAATTTCAATGGGAAGAATAATACAGGACAAGAATATGTAAGTATGTAACCACCAATGCACGGAGGCACGGATGAGTTCAAGGGAGGCCTTTGACACATGTATGTCCAACAAGTCTTAAAAGTTAACACAAATACAGCTGAACCTGGGTTGGAGTCAGAGGAGGGACTATATAATCCCCCATGGCCCTTGACAAGGCTACTGTTCTAGGCTTCATATCACTCCTCTCTGTAGGAACCTGGGACTCTTGTTCCCATTCAAACACCAGTATTGAACTTTTTGCAGACTAGACTCTTAGAAGCATCGTGTTTAATATGAGAACTGAGGATAAATAATAGAACTTCAGTACTTGGGAGACTCAGTACAGTCAGCAGCTAAACAAACTCAGACAAAATAATCATTCAAAGTAATGAATTGTCATCTAGATTAAATGTAACACCTCAGAGCAGCGCACTGTGATACCTCTAAAATTAATGAGGTCTTAGTAAAACCAGACCTCATTAAAGTATCTACCATTAAATCTTTCCTGGAAAATTAGAGAAAAAAACATCTCTTGTGTAGATTAACTGACTTGTCAGCCAGCCTCTACTGTAAAGACCACAAGGTGAAATACGGCAGAGCCAGGAAAAGCAAGAGTTCCTGGCTTTCAGAGCAAAGAAATTCCACTTGACAGTATTGCCTAATTAGAGCTAATATAATCAGTAAAAGAGCAAAAATCAGGGAGAGTACAATAGGAGCAATCGGATTTGAACTTAAATGAGAGATCCAATACTCCAAGTGTTGCCAGGTTCAGTACATGTGGTGCGTAGATAAAATGAACCAGTGCTTCAATGACTTACACTTTGGTGACAGATTTAAAGCACTGATTTTTCTCCAGGAAAACAAGAACTCTGACATTTTGCCCAACACTTGAACAACTTCACTTTTCCTAACAGTCTCTGTGTGAAGAGCATTATCTTCAGAAATACGTTTGAACCCTTTGCATCGTGGCATTGTAAGATGTCCATCTCAGCATACTCAAATTCACTCACTTGTGGGAATACCCACAAAGAGACAGGTAGAGAGACAAAATTCAGAAGTAAAGAATGCTAACTAGTATTTGAGGAGCATCCCAAAACAATTAAATCAATTAAAAAATGAAGCGAAGCTGACAAAGAAGCGCTCTATTAATTAATCTGCTTGTTAATGAGTTTAAAAATACACTCAATTCCACCCATTCTTACACTTGCTAGCAAGGACTAATAGATTTAGAGAACTTTAATCAGAAAATACTGAAATGTGAATTGTGACCTCATTCCTCAGATGAAGGAGAAAGTTAAAAGATATATGAATTGTGAAGTATATTATTCCCCCTCCAAAAAAAGCCCAACCAAACAAACCCCGCAACTCTCTTGCCTATGTATTTCAGTTTCCAGTCCTCGGTTTAACTCTAATGGTTGCTATGGAGTCCCCAAATAAGCCTTCGGATAAGATTTAGTACAAGTCAGCAATAAGCAGTGAATTTATGACTATGCAGAGTCATGAATTAGACATGATAACTTTCTACCAACTATTATCATTCAGAAGATGGTTTGTCTCAGGTTTATTAACAGGATCTTGAATAAATCGTTTTAGCAGCTCCTTTTGACAGGCAGGCAAGCTACCTCTAATAACTCTGAAAACATCCCCTGGTACAGAACTGGCCTGCAGTTTAACAAACCATACCTCTTATTCCTGTGCTTTTATGAAAATGAGGTGAAATTTTAGTTTACTTGTTAGACTTTAGTTTACTTAAGCCTCACACAAGTTACCAAAATCACATTTATTAAAGAAACACTACAGGGAAGTGCTCCGAAGTGAATAAAATTCCTGTAATAAGTAAAAGGTGCACGTGTAGGTAGTGAAAACCATGTCCATCACATTTCCATGTTTATTCTTCAGAATATCTGAACTGTGAAGCCCGACTATACACCTCCTTACGCACAGACCGTTCCCTGTTGTATGTACGCAGAACAAACAATCTTTACTGATATTAAAATCATTAGTAGCATCAATATTATCATCATCACAATCAGTAAATCATCAATATTCAAGACTGATATTTACATCATCTGATATTTGGAATATTTAAAAGATACCATGTATGACTTTGACCATTACCCTGAAATAACCTTTATGGGAACTGAGTCTTGTGGGGTTATTTCTTTGGTCGGTTTAGGGTGGAGGGATGTGGTTGGTTTTTTTTTTATAAATACAAAAATAACAACCTGACCCAAGCCTCATACGAACGATAACAAATGGCTAGTTTTAAGAGGACCTACTCCTATTTAATGACATCTATTTCTCCAGTATAGAGAAGCAACGAACCTCAAAATTGCACTCAATTTGAGGAAGTTTGTTCTGTAATCAAGAGCCATCAAATAAAATGTTACAGGTATACAGCTGACACCATAGAAAGGCCGGTCTCACAAATATAACTTCACTCTGAAAATGACTTTCCGATACAATTCCTTCAAAGCTTGTGCAACATACACCCCGAAATTTCTGCTTTTGGACATACGTTTATTTTCTCAGGGGGCCGCACAGTAACGAGAAAGACTTGTTCACTTCAGAGGTCAGCTGAAACCCATACAACAGACGTTTCTTTCTGCCCTGATAAAAGTCTACAAATAATACAGTCAGGCACAAACATATATATTTATTTCACTTCAGTTCTGCTACACTCCAATCATCTTAAACTTAAGTAAACAGCTGAAAAGAAATCCACATTTCCAAAATTAGAAAAATGAAGCCCCAGGGACATGTTTTCCTAAGGGAGCTCTAACTGACAAAAAAAAAAAGTCCCGACTGCAAATATTTTAAAAGGAAAAATAGTTAAGAAAAAAGACATGACTGGGATCTGGGTTTGCTTCTAGTAGAAAAACTGGATTCCAAATGGTTTTAACCCTGCAAATGCTGTGTGAAATTCACCACAACTTCAACACTGGCACCAAGGAAAAATTATCATCATTTACCAATTACACACAATATAAAAGAGCAGCTTCGGAAAAAAAAAGTAATTGCATTCACTATCTTTACCTGCTATGAAAACAACATCAAAACTGATATTCTGCTTTTAATAATCATATTTTCAGTGGAAATCCACTGTCAGCGTTCAGTAACAGAATAGAGAATAGAATCCAGAATAGAGCATGTCCATGATGCTGCCCAAAGTAAATAAGAAACACTTTCAAGTATTTATCACCAGCACTACATCAAGAACAAAAGAATTAATTATTTTTTCACCATGGTATTTTTTATTCTCCCCCACATTCTCATAGTTGGTAATTTCAACATTTAGTCAGTGTGGCCTTTAAATAGTAGGAGCCTTCCAGATGAGGACAGGTGAAAGAAGAAAGCTTTTATGGGAGAAAGGAACAAAAGAGAAAAAAAGAAGAAAAACAGAAAAAACAAAACCAAACAAAAAAAGGGGGAACAGCAAGTCGTAAGAGACACTGCAAGTCTGAATGTAGTGTATGACTTATCAGACCCATAAAACAGCCAGCCAACCTTCTAGTCAAAACACATTTGATAAAATACATGTAGGGAGTTAAGGACTTTGTGCTAGTTACGGCTTGAAGGAATATTAAAGCAGCTTGGTTTTCAGAAACATTTGATGCATGTACACTGACTCAACCATCCAAAATACTTTTGGAAGTCTTGGCCAGCCACTTCAAAAGACTTCTCAAAATCCCTTTGGGTTTTAATGCCAAAACCCCAATATAATTTAGAGTAGTAACTTTTTCCCTCAGTCACTAACCCAAACCGTTAGAAGGAACATAGGGGTAAATTCAGGGCTCTGAAGACACAAATGTTCAATTTTAGCTGCTGATGCTAATGCAGAGGAGTATCCTGGCCAGTGGGGAAGTCTGATGAAGAAATGGAAGGAGGGAAGGAAGGAAGGAGGGAGGCTGTTAAAAGTGACGTTAACAAGACAGAGAAAAAACAGGGATTTCCCCCTTGCTTCTGTAACTTATAAATTTCAGGCTTTTAATATTATTATTATTATTGTATGGTTTTATCTTTGTTTACCATTTTGCTGTTTGTTTTCAATGCTGTTGCCAAAAAAAGCAAAATCACTGTGTTGCCAAAACTTTTACTGCTTTCTTAAGCATAGATAATGGGTTTTCAACCCAGATAGTTCAGTTCTTTATTATGATATTGCAAGCAACAACTCTAGAACAAGCACTGACTTCTCAGAATATTTCATTGACTCTTCACGACCTGTTTATACAAAAAAAAGTTTTCTACCTATTTGAATGCATATTTATTCCTATAAACTGACAAAATTAATCCTGGAAAAGCCACTAGTACAAGTGCTAACAGACTTGAGCAGAGCAACTCCAGTCCTCCAAACTGCTCTCACCATCTCCCATTATCAAGGTAAACAGCAATCCCAGCGAGAACAGCAGCCTGACAGCTGGTAGGAACTTCAATACGTGCTGAATAAAGAGATCATGCATGGAGGTATAAAAATACCAGCTCTCTTTGTGTGGCACTAGTGAAACATTTTGCAAAGCTGTTTGAAGCTCCATGGCACAACCATAACAGCGTGTGTTTATACCTCCAAAGTTAGAGAGGATCACATTGAGTCACGTCATATTAAGTCTCCTTCCCTCACATTTCAGCTTACACAGCAAATCTAAGTTTGTGGAAAAGCTTAGCTGAATTCCACGGTCAGAAACGGCAAAAGAGTCAGGACAAGTGAGGATGAGCCAGACCTCTGAGGATCTCATGGAGGTGGAAGTCTAGGCTACCACTGGATGCATTTCGCTGCTGCAGCAGTGATATTGGAATTCCTGAAAGCAGCCAAAGAAATTGGGTCTTGAATGCCATAAAATTCCAGGGGCACTGCTTATGACCACAGTCAGTCCGAGGTATTTAGTTTAAGAATGATTAATCACAGTTGAATCAGCCTTTTGTTTCTTTTCTGACATTTCAGAACCCTTTCTAGTATTCCATCTATCTGAAGTCTGGCCATGCCTTGATACCAGAGGAGACTGTTTGAAATAATTCCATTTACTTTGGCCTGCATACAAGTCTGGATAAAGATTTCAGTCAAAACACCTCTTCACATCATAGAATGGTCTTAAAATGGTACACAGAGATAACACAGCAAGAAAGCATTAAATCTGTTACGCACTTCAAAGGACTCCAATAGTTATTTACAAGCTCAGCAAAGCAGCTTCAGGGAAAGCAGATCATTGCCCAAAACAAGTAACCAATACGTGCTCCAACTGCAGTATTTGCATGCAAATATTGACACTGAACAAACCTCAGAAAACCCAGAACTAAAGAAACTCACGTAGAAAACATCACCAACAAATCCTTTCCAATACAAGAACTTAGAGGAGAACCTGATTTAAGGTCAACAGAGGTCTGAATGGCAAATGCAGGCACACTTGCTATTCACACCAGAAACACAAACTCGAATTCTGTTTAGTGTCACCCGCCACAAGACCCAAAATTCAGTATCAAAGAACTGTAATGGAAAGAACAGAAAGGATCTCAGAGTTCAGTAGTGACTGGAAAAACGTGAATGTAGTAACGCAGACCCATGAAGTAACATTTTTTGACTTGGAAAGATGCATGATAAAACAGACAATATCAGCACAGGAAAAAATTCCACGATCTCCTCAAGCATCTCTCTGATAAGGCTGTTCACTAAAAGTGGTTCTTTCATTTCTGTAATTCAGTATAATATGTTTGTAAACAAAAGTCTTTAACTGAAAAGCTTTAACAAGTACAGATACAGTACTTAAACACATGAGAAACAAGCTTGAGATCAAGGTCATCCTACAGCAAAATACTTTCTTATAGTTAAAGGTTTATCACGGACTCCAAAATGCATTAGGAAAAAGACTTTGCATCTTAGGGGTTCTGGAAAATTTTCCAGACTATTTTCCAACATAAGACCCACCATATCTAACAGAGCCTGAAAAGTTTTACCACAAGGTTATGAATTTCTTCAGAGAACCGTTTTAATCTTGTATTACCCTAACCTACCCGGAAAAAAATGGAACAAAGCCATTGCTTAAGGTTTTCATAGGATTTTTCCATATTAACATAGTTAACAGGACTACAGAAATCCTTTTGTCTCCATTTCATGTAGATTTTATTTTACCAGTTCATAAATATTAACCTATACGTGGGAACAAATCTAAGAAAAGCTGGGAAGTAAAAAATAGCCTAATATTGCAAAATATTCCCTTCCCCCATCTTAAATGATTTCACTGGAACTCCGCTGTTTTCAACTCACTTAGCAAACAAATGGAAGCTGTTTGGGAACAAAAGGAAAGGGAAGGGAACAGTGACTCAAAAGGAAGCTTTATTTTTAAAAACTTCTGTAATTATATCTGCAGTGGATGATACCCTTTAACCATTTATCTTCCTGCCTGATAACAGAATTCTCCAACACTGTTACTGAGCCACAGAAACCCTGACTTGGGAATCCTCTTCCAGAACACTCACACCTCCAATCTTCCACTGGATTACTACTGATGCCCAAATTGTACCATTTGTGGAAATAGAATCCTTCAAATGAAAAGGTCACGCACTGACCCCCCAGTAATATATTCTCTACCAGTCTGGTCCCTGACCTGCTTAGTGGTGGTTAAAAATATTCAGTAGCTGAATGGTGCAGTTGGGCTGTGGGCACCTGGTGTGATGTTCTGGCCGTATCGAAGGTGACTGCTCAAAGAAGCTTTCTAGGATAAAGATATGGATAGCATTTTAAGAACTTCATGAGAAGCAGAACAAGCATGTTAGAAGCCTTAGTAAAAAATAAGTACTTCAGCAAAATATTCTGTTAATGCCTTGGACCTCCTCAGAGCGCATAACATAACCAGGACTCCACCTGGATTACTGTGTCCAGCTCTGGAGTCCTCAGCACAGGAGAGACACGGACCTGGTGGAGCAGGGCCAGAGGAGGCCCCAGCAATGATGGGAGGGCTGGAACCCCTCTGCTGGGAGGCCAGGCTGGGAGAGGTGGGCTTGTTCAGCCGGAAGAAGTGAAGGCTCCGGGGAGACCTTCCTGTGGCCTTTCAGTACTTAAAGGCAGCCTATTAGAAACATGGGACAGGCTTTTTTGCAAGGCCTGTTGTGAGAGGACAGGGGGTGATGGTTTTAAACTAAAAGAGGGAAGATTTAGACTAGATCTAAGGAAGGAATTATTTATGATGAGGGTGGTGAGACACTGGCCCGGGTTGCCCAGGGAGGTGGCTGATGTCCCATCCCTGGAAACATTCCAGGTGAGGTTGGCCGAGGCTCTAGGCAACCTGCTCTAGTTGAAGGTGTTCCTGCTTATTGCAGGGGGGTTGGACTAGATGACCTTTAAAGGTCCCTTCCAACCCCAAACGTTCTATGATTCTACGATCCTATAGCAGAAGCTGTTACTATATATATGGCCCCAACATTGTATATATGATGACCTATTTAAAAAATTGTTTCACTATTGCTTTACATCCACAGAAAAAGTTAGAATCCAGACGAGTTGTCTACAATTTCCATTCCAAGAAAGTACTCATGCAGAACATGGTTTCCATGCTTGCCATTGAATATCTATACCTCCAATCCAGGAGCGATGTGAATTTAAAACCAAAAAGTCCAGCTGTGTCCTCATGTGCCCAACATTAATGCATTGGTCTTGGATTGTAATATGAGTAAAACAGTTCGTTGCACAGATCCCCAATTACTGCAGCCACGTCTCGTACAGAAGACTAAAGTTTTACGCCATTCAAAGTGGAACGCTGTCAAACTCCTTAAAGCAACGTCACAAAGTCACTGTTCCTTATACGTCCCAATCCATCAGCAGGAAGACAGACAGTTGTACAGTACAAACCAGTAGCCAAGCTCCAACACCTTTGCTAGAAGTAGTCTACTACTGCGTTTCCATCAATAATCACATGCCAATGGCAGCTCAGGCATTTTCACTGATCACAATCTGTGACTAGAAGAAGGAAAGTCTTCAAAGATTTCCCAAACCCTGCGACTTCACTGCGAATGAGTGCATGTGTTCTTCGTAAGGCATTGCTTATATAAAGAAGTGATGCTGTGCCTAGCCTCCACTTCTAAACACCCTAGGACAAATAATTTGCAAAGAAAATGACAAGCAGAGGACAAAAGCCAGTTGTTAGATCTTCAGCTCCTTCCTTCTCCTTCCTTCATTTAACTTCCTTACCTGACATCAGGTTTATGTACAGCCTGTCATTCTTCCACACTAACATCATTAAGGGAAGGAGCCTCTATCATCCCTATTAAACTGGAATAAAGCAGAGTCTTCAACAGCTAACGCCTCTTATTCAAACAGGCATTACTGAAATGACTTCATCTGCAAAGTCGGTACTTAACCACCCTACTGTCCCACTACCAGGCACTTCACAAGACCAGTAGCATTATCCAGACACATTTCAGAGCTCAGCTGTGAAATTTGGTTCCAGTGTAGTATTTCACTGAGGGTAAAGTGGAACTACAGAATTAACGTCAACCTGATTTTCAACTGCATTACATTTGGCCACTTCTAAAACAAATACACTCAGGAAATTAAATATAAAATTAAAACTCTTGCAATTCACTTATTGAATTATTTCTCTCCTGACATAGAGTGTTATTTATCTGCTATTTTGTGTGTTCTAAATATATACGGGCAGGCTTTTTTCTTCTCCCCACTCCCTCCCTGGTAAGTCTCATACTGGGCCACACTTAATGACCTGAACACATGGATATATATCGGTTTCTGGGAGACTGAAACGTGTATTCTACCAAATCACACTCGTATCAGATAGTCATTAAGTATAAGCAAGAAAAGGAAAGGAGCTTTTGTGAAGAAAAAAGTATTCTAATACTCCCACTACAATTTATTCCATTTCCATTACTGGAGAATGAAAACTAGAAGCATCATGAGAATCTTATTTTCTTGATGCAATCATTTTCAATTAACAGCACAGGCCCAACAGAGGAGATACCACATCATAATAAATGATACCAAAGTATAGTGGCTACTGAAGTCAGCTCCCGGTTTTCCAGCATTTAATCTTGCTATTTAAAGAGTTTGCTTGCTACTTTAATACCCTGAACTCATGCAGGAGCTTTGTTTAATCCATGTATACAAAGTTCATGTTTTTATTAAAATTTACTACAAGTGGCTGAACCCACAGTTTCTTAGCAATGCTGCTTTCAGAACTGGGGTGCTTTTTGCCAATATAGTCAGGTTACCTTCTTTTCTTAAGTGCCTTGGTAAAATAAAAGCATTATTTTCAAATGTCTTGAGCTATGTAGGTTGCTGAATAGACGAGGGATGTTAAATAGCAGTGTCTCAACATGAACAAATCATCTCAAACTTTTAAATATTTCCAAAGAGTACAGCAAATAATCAGAACCCATGGTCCAGGCTGGTGATGCTATAGCCTTTAAGACAACTCAGATGACAGGGGCAGTGTTTTCAACTCACCCATTTGCTTCCCTCAAACTTAACGTTCTCTTTGTTTGGCCAGCAGATGTACATGATAAAGTCAAGTTGGCAAAGTGGGTGGGGTGGGGAAAGGACAGACAAACATCTTCTAAGGAAAGGAGAGGGAGGGATTCGTTATTTGTTCTTTTCAGAAGACTGAATCATCATGGTCACCTGTAGTACAGGCTATAGTAAAGCTGCAATGGTTTTTCCTCCCAACCATCATTTCAGTGAGCCCCACTATTTTTTTGGTTATTTGAAAACTAGCTGAAAATACTGCAGATTTTTAACATGCTTTGAGGGAAAAAAAAAAAGAAAAGAAAACACTGCACCTCTTAGTCTAGATTCCATGAGCCTTTTATCTTTCCACATTTTTAACACTTGTATTTGGTTATGTGTAAACGCTCAGGAAATTTCTATCAATGTTCAGTACTCGGAAATGATATTAAAAAAATGATATATTTAGAAATAAAAGATACCACACTAAGGAGATCTAAAAAAAGACAGAGGAGACACCCTTAAGCACTCAGGCCTAAACAAAGTTGAAGCCAACAGGGCTTACAAGGGAGGTTTGGTGACAGACTGGTTATTCGAAACATTCTGTGGATTCTCCTGACCCTTTCTTCAAAAATCTGCTACTTGGCTCCCAATTGCTGCTAATCTAACTTCTCCCTGGTTTCATCTGCAGAGCAAGCCTCCCATCTCTAACAAAAAAAAGAAAAATCCAAGAGGAAAAACCCCAGTACAGCCAAGCCCAGGAAGGCATGTTATCACTGCCTGTAGTCACTAAGCAACAGCTCAAATACGCAAACCTAAAAAAGTGAGAATTTCAGTGCATTGGAAGATATACTATAAACATGAGATGGCCAGGTAACCAAATGGCAAACTATTATCTGACAGCCTTGAAAACCTCTCCACGTGAACTGCTTTTAAGCCAACTTGTAATAAATACCACATGCAGCTAAATTTTAAAAAAAAAAAAACTAAAACCATCCTAAGCCAAGTTAAATAGTAACCAACATTCAAATTTAACCATATAAAGCCTACATTAAAATCCAGAATGACAATTACAAAATATTGTATTACTATGAACACTGTCAAATGCTTTGAATAATAGTACACTAAGGAAATAAGTAAAAACACACTTTACCTTGTATCTCATTTTGGGGCACGAATGAATGTAGAAACCCATATAATAAAAACAGAGATCGGGAGCTTTTTCATGAAGTTGCCTAGTAAAGGCAATTTCCCTGTGAAAGGAAAGAAAAGACTAATTACTTTTGAATACAATTCTTACATTCATTTTGCCTCTTCATATTGAAATATTTTACAGCTACTTTGCTCTTGACCTGGTTAAAGGACTAGATTTCTATCAAATAAAAATGAAGATAATAAACTCAAAACTAATGCTTAAAGAGACCCAAAGATAATAAACTGAAAATTAATGCTTAAAAACCAAACTGCAAAACACCATGTCAGGCTTTAAAATACTTTCATTTTGGTGTTTCGGCTTGACTTGAAATCAAATAAAAGTGACTAAGAGTCTCTACTTAACAGGTTTCTTGTTAATATTCACGTACATTGGAATTGTAGAGAAATCTGGCCCAGCTACTATATGCAGACTGCCTAATGTAGCTCAGGAAAACAAGAGTATTTTCAAAAAACAAGCTTCAGGGATAAGTCTTGTTTGTTCTATTTTTCACATTCTAGCAATTTACATGTAAAAACACCCATTTCTATGCAACAAAAGGTATTTTCCACCCATCTCACATTTGTTTGTATGATTTTCTCATTTATTCTGAAAGAGAAGTGTCAATGTATTCCAAAATTAGATTGCTTTTCATTTTACTGGCACAAAGCAAGTAATATTATTACAAAGATTTAGCCACTATGATGCTCGTTTTTACAGCTTTAACTCTGCAGTTCACTTTTATAGCAAATTTGATAAAACATGGATGTTGATTTTTACTTTTGAGTGTTGAAGGGATAAGAAGAGACGAGCATGTGCATAGGGAAACATGTACAAATACTGGGGTTGTTAAGATTAAATCAGTAATAAGGATGTTTAAAGGTACTGAAAACTTAACATTCCAGTTGCTCGTGCTTTGCTGGAACTATCATGGATTTGTTACAACTCCGCATCTATACAGAACCATTCAAAGAGGAGGATGTCTAGAAATAAGCTACTCTGTATCTGAAAATCCAGGGAAATACTACAGATTCCAGAAGTGAGATTTATGTACTACCAAAAATGTACAAACATGAACATCATATGTATACATATAATCTTTAAGATATGGCATGACGTTAACCAACCTTACCATTTCATGCAGATTATCCTGGACCTAATTAAACAAATACCTTTCTGCAACTCAAAAAGCTGGAAAGCCAAAGAGAAAAACCATTATCTTTGCATTTCAAAATCTCTCCACTCCCTCTTTCCAATTGGACTACACTACCCGATCTAATAGAACAGAAAGAATCCAAGTGAATAGAAAATGAAGTAAATAGACCATAGGGTAATGAGGTAAAAATTGGGCTACAGCAGCAAGTATTACCATGGGCAACAAAGCTTCGTGCAAGCAAATTAGTGCCTGTGATACCAAAGATAGCTTGCTAGAACTACTGCCAGTGTCTTCGCATGTACTACAGAGATACACCCAAGGTATGGACCCTTAACTGAAGTTCTCACTCTATCCTTTGTTTATCCATTCAGCCAGCCCCACTCCACGCAAAGTTTTACTGGGGGGACTGATAGAACATCCTTCTTTTCCCACTTTTCAGGCGTGCGTGCTGTGATCCAACACAAGAGAATCCTCCGAGTCCTTCACTTTACACGAGGAGCAGCAATGAGGTGTCACTGTACAGCATAACACACATCTACCTGCTCTCTTTCTGCCTAAATCGTTCCTGTGAAAAAGCATCTACAGACTCGCAATTACCTTTTTGTAAAGCTTGCAGTTACGGTAAGTTAGATCTGAACAGTTATAAAGGCTGTTAGCCCTTGGCAAGAGTAGCCAGCTAGTGAAGAAGACACGTTAATTTCATCAGTACAAAATTCAAACTTACTATCTCAGTGCTACGTAACTCAATTCCAAAAGAAATTTGAGTATTTGCCCTCCTACGAATACTATGCTTGTCTGCTCTTCATGATTTTAGGTTTAACTTTTTACTGTAAGCAAGAAAAAGAATGACTCAATATTTCTTCATTATTTTTTTTCCATTGGTGAGACTGGTATTTCACAAGTAGCTGCTTCTCCCCTCATTCTTTACTTACGTGCCTACATATTTCAAATGATCTTCAAATCTCATCCTTTCTACGACTCAGCAGCAAAAATTCTCAAAGTAGCATGAAGTGGGAGTGACAGGACTGCAATGCAGTTTAAACTCCTTGGAGTAAAATTGGCAACAGCTTTGAAGGTATCAGATTTCTTTGCAACTTCCTAAATCCCCCCTAACGCTTCAGTTTTTTCCCCCCTTTTTGAAAGAAGAACAAAGTTGGCTCCCTTTAAGACTGCTGGGAACTCATTTTTATTGCCTTACATGCACAGACTTTATAAATGCAGAATTTATAAGCTGCTTTTTCACTAGTTGAGCCACACACGCATGTGGCACCAACAAAGTTCTAAATTTATTATGTAGAAAATCTAAATTCATTTCAAGAATTCATAAGCATGGATTATATCAGCCTATTATTACATAAAGTAATGTGATATGTACAAATAGTAAAAAACACCTCTTAGGAGGAATTAGTATTTTATGTTGTATGCTCACCTTGCATGGAAAAAAATAACCAGTCTAATTTCAAGTATCTAGCATATGTAGTAAAATATTTCTAAAAATCTAGACTGTTAGACGGAAAAAAAGATAAATTCTAAATCATAGGAGGTCAACCTTTTTTCCTATATTTGTTAATTCTGATTAATTGTATAAAATCACCAGTGCCACAGTGTACTCAGAAAAATGACAACTCAGACTCTTTCAGACATAGACCACTGGAGATGCTACAGCAACAGGGACAGTAATCCACGCGATGACTTTAAAGTTAGCCCTGATTTGCACTGGAACTGGACCAGATGTCATCCAGAGATGCCTCTTGACCTCAACTCTTCTATGGTTCTACAGCTTTTTCTTCATAAAGAACCATTCTAGAACAAGGTGGGGAGAGCCAACAGGAAGGCAATGTTATCAGCTCGTTAGAGGTGACATACTCTGAGAAACGGCACTTTAGGACTTAACTGATCCAAGATCTTACCAGAGAGCAGGAGGATGTCCTGCTCTCTCAGTCCCTAGCCATTCTTAGCTCCACACTGTGGCTCCATCATAGCTCTTGCACCAGGTCTGGTGTTAACAGGTTCTTCACTGAGTCAAATCAGTGGCAGAGTCAACTCAGGGAAGCAGTTATGGCACCAAACCTGGCAATGTTCAAGATGCATTTGGACAACGCCCTCAGACACATGGTTAAGGGTTGTCATGCACTGGGCCAAGCTGTCTGGGGAGGCGGCTGAACCTCTGTCCTTGCTGAGGTTTTGAGGATGCGAAGATGTGGGGACAGGGTTAGATGGTGGATGTGGTAGTGCTGGGGTAATGGTTGGGCTCAGTGATCTTGAGGGGCTTTTCCAACCAGAGTGACACTGTGATACTGTAACTCAGCTCACTAACCAGGTTACTAAAGCAGCCTTCTGCTCAGTAAATTAAGCTGGCTAAATATATGGTTGCTAGAAGCCCAGCATACAACAGATATGGAGAGGAGTGATTGCAGCACCCCATTTCAGCAGGAAAAACTTAACAGCAAACCATCAGAAATTTAACAGTGAACGTTGTGGGAAAATCCCTTTGACATATACATGTGAGAAAGCCATGTAAATATTATTTAGAAATCACAAAATTCACCAGCTCGAAGAGAAGACACACACAAAAGGAGAATCAAAAAAAAAGATTCTTAGGAAATCAGAAGACCTTAACCAAATCTGAACAAATTATGAATTACTAGACTTCTGAGACATTAAACTCCACATGGTTTATTAGTTATCACAAAAGTATATGAAGCAACTGTGATAAGAAGAGGTTGCCTGAAAACAGTGTTTGCGCTTTACATATTTCAAAAGTCACGTCATATTGACCCATCCTGGTGGGTAACACTAAATAACAGGTAAAAAGCTTCACCTATAAAGGAGACCCCTCTCAACAGGATACCTTGGAGAAAGAACAATGCTGGCTCTCACAATTCTAGCATTCCTTTCACACCTGGAAGAGCACAGTGCAAATCCCAACAGGTAAAGACTTTTGCTAAAACTTCTCAGACCCAAGAAAACTGGAAAATAGACATATCTGGCACAAGGTTCAAACCCAGTTGCTTCATGAGAACCCCCCTGGGAACACCACATGTCTGCGACCATGTAAACCACGAAGCAAAAAAGCTAAGAAAAAAAAAAAGGAGATGCACAAGTATTTCCACTTATTCAGGGTTTTTTTCCTTATAATAAGAACAGAATCATAAAATTGCTCAGAGGAGAAAAACAGTAACTTGCAATTTAGCATACGAGTCTTATTCACAGTGAAAAGAATTATTCACTCTCCCTACTGTTTTGCAGGACTCGATTGATAGTTAATTTAAGGCTTTAAAATTCATAGGGTTACTCTCTCCATCAGGCTTTCTAAAGACAAAGCTAATGAGATTAACATACCTGAAAAATATACCGAGTGCTACTACAGCAGGAGACCACTAATTCAGAAGACAACGGGGTTTAGGTATTCTATTATTTATGATCTCAGTGTGCCTAAAACCATAAAAGTGATTAATTTCATTTGGAGACCGGGCTTACAAAAAGGTCAAAGGAAAAATGATTTTATTAAAACAAAAAAGGGGTTTTTCCTGCAATACTAAATTATTTTCAGGGGCAATAAAAACCAGGTATTTTTGTTTCAGAGTGGTTTTTTTAATCTTTAAAAGTACTTAGCTAACTAGAAAGATACATCCCTATTCACTGATGACAATTAAAAATTTATTTGGAATGCAACCAAATGCAGAAGATTAAAAGAAAAAACAAAACAGACCCCAAATCACCAATACTTTGCTAGAGACAGTGTTACCAGTGTATGTTTTGACTGGAAACAAAAGCTCAAGTTAGGAACAGGTATCAATTCTTACCATTACACCTGAACAGATAACAAAAATGTCCCCTTACCGTAATGCAGAGTAGACTCCCAAAGATAAGAACGAATAGTCTGGGTCATAGTACAGATAGACGGAGGACACGCAGTAGGGCAGGATATCAATTACACCGACAGCAATTATCTTCCCATCCAGCCAATACTGCTGGTGGAAAGAACCGTAGCCACATTCTGGTCCGTTTGGTGCATTCTCTGCCTAAGGGAAAACAAGAGAGGGATGTAATTGTCTGACAGGTAGCCATTCGGTATAGAAACCCAATAATTTTAAAAGGAATTTTAATACAGAAATAAATTCTGTGAGAAAGTGCTCCTGCTATCCAGAAAAAGGAAAAAAAAGGAATTTGAGAAGCAGGGAAAACAATGTTAGCTCACTGCATCATATGTGACCTTTGCTGTACTCATGATTGGTAAACTCTACACATCACGCACCCCAAACATGAATCCACAAACAGTCCGTGCTATCCAGCATTTATAGTGCTGACAATAAAATAATATGATTCATCAAGTTATTAATGCAATTCTGCAGATACTCTTTCATTACTCTACTTGCTCTTCAACAAGAGAAGCAGCCCAAACACCGAAGGAACGGTGAAGCGCAGACATTTCACTACACTGGCACTTCTCAAAGCTGGCTGTGTCTACCTCATTCCTCCAACACTGCAAGGACCTACTGTTCCTCTCCCCAGTGCCCCCAAGTGCTGGAAGCTGGACATTAGGAAAAACTTGTGCACTGAAAGGGTTATCAAAGACCTGAACTGGCTGCCCAGGGAAGCGGTTCAATCATCATCCCTGGATGTATTTAAAAGCCATCTAGATATGGTGCTCAAAGATATGGTGTAGAAGCGGGCCTGGTAGAGATAGATAATGGTTGGACTTGATGATTCTAAAGGTCTTTTCCAGCCGTGGCAATTCTGTGAAGCCACAGAAAGTGAGTTTCTCAGAGTGGCCAATTAAAGTTGCTTGAGAAGAGCATTTACAAAAAGAACTGAACAGCTCACTCTTTTTGTGAGGTTTACTCTTTATGACCAACGAAACACCTTTTATCTAAGAACCTGAAACTCAGTGTTGCAACAAAATCGGCAGAACTACTTCTTTGTCAGCCCACATCAGAGTATCTTCTGCAAAAACTCCAAGGAACTCGCTATTGTTGTGTACTGTGGTTTTGGATGTGCAGTGAAGTATGTCTCTGGACAGGGCAAAGCACCTAGAGCCAGAAACCAATGCTTCAAATAAAGAAGAAAGTTATCCCCTCTTTTAAACAGTATTACACAACCAACTTTGGCATGCCATTTTCTCCAACGTCAAATTTACTTTTATGCTGAATTCCACCGTGCTCAACTTAATTACCCATCTAGTCATGTCTTTCACTGCATTGCCAGATCTTCAGAAAGCTGCTTCTCACTCAATAAATCTGACAATATTGCCTCCTATTACCAACTGGTTTGCATTACAACAACAGAAGGTGGGTTTAACCAAGTATTTTGATACAGTAGCGCAGCCTGAAGAGATGATGGGCAGTAGAAGTTATTCTAATTGGTACCACATGTGTCAAGAGAAATCAATCACACACACAAAAACCATTTCAACTGACTTACCCAACCAATAAGCCCCAAATAAAGGCCATATAATAGAATGCTTGCATTTTTAGATAGTTATGTAGCATAAAACTAGATGTGGAGCTACAGATGCTGTAAAAGTGAAATGATCAAGCATCTGAGAGCTCAATCTGCAGTATAGGAGGAGATCAGACTCTGATACTAACATGTTAAACCGGGTTTCTTCTCATTCAGGTACAGCCTACTTATTCAACAGTCACGGTTTCATGCAACGTCCTCAACTTGTCAGCAGAGCCAAATGACATTGCATGGCCAGTAGAAAACCTTAGCTGAGACACTGTCGAGTAAGAGATTTTCTCTATGGATTTCTCAGCACGGGTTAAGTTCTCTTCTCAGCTACCCGAGTGCAGCCAGTGACAGAGAAAAAATGAAACCTCTCCTGCAAGCCAAGGGGAAATATGATTGGTAATATAACATGCACTTGCTTAAATAAGTGTCAGTTAAAACAGATTTACTTTCTTTGTCAAAACCCCATCATATAGGATTTAATGAATGTTAACAAAGAGAAGTCTAAGCCAACACGGAAAGGATTTTCACTCAAAGCAAAGTCTTTCGAAGTTAAACAAATGCTGTGTCTGTGTATGACCCCAAATCTCCAAATGGTCACCAGGCCTCTGCAAACTGATGTATTAGCATCAGTTAAGAACTGCTAGTAAAGAACAACCCACAGTTATTTCACTAATGCAATTACAATGAAATATCCTGAACATAAGAGGGGCTACGTTCTGTAACAAACATAAAAATCGCAGCAAGGATTTCAGGCAAAATGTTCTGGGATCTCCATTACATTAAGTAAATAACATTTTTTTTAAAAGCAACATTTTCCTCCTCCTTCAAAAGTTCTCCTACAATGTAATCCTTTGTCATGCTTCTCATTATGATGTTTTTTCCAGTTGCTCAGTGAATACCTGGCTCCTTTAACTTGATTTCTCATGCATCAGCCAGGCAATCTGACATGAAACTGGTCTAGAATAGGAGACATTTTCCTGAAGCAGGTGATACCATTTCACACTACTGGCACATCCACCTGGGACCTTCTTTGTCAAAGGTGGTGTAAAATACACCAGTGACATCAGGTGAGCAAGCCCCACCAGAAAGAGCTTATCTTACCTACCCAAAATTACACCTTAGCCCTGGCATCAATCCAGGGGGAACAAGTTCTTTAAAATTAACAATTTATACTCCAACTTCAATACAAGTAATTATTATAATCTGATTATATTGCAATAATCAAAAAACCAAACTAAATCCAGGACAAAAATTAAACCAAATCATTTTCTCTCCAACGTTTAGACTGTAATGTAGAGAAAAATACAATATATTCCATCACATGTTAATTCTACCTGTCTTCATATTCTGCTAGCTAATGATTCCATGAACACATTTGATTGCTCATATTTTATGGCGCATTATTAAAATTTAAATATTTAATAGCAACCAGTATTACATATTGCCCCAATTAGTACACCTCAGTTTAATAACAGCTTATAATTGAACATCAGGGATGATGAGAGTGCTCAATTTTCTTCAAAGCACATTGGCCTTTCTCTTTAAGAGACATTTTGCCACTTAGTTATTACTATTATTATGATGGAAATTGCACTTGTTAACCCTCATGCCAGACCAGTGTGTAGCTGCAGAAGGCACTGCATGCTCACGTACCAAAAATGGGTCCTGACCATAAGACCTGCATGATTATTTTTCCCTAGAAGGTCTCATGACATTTCCTATTTTCCATTTTAGTCTCTACTGTGAATGAAGGTAGGACAAAGATATGAAATCCATGCTGTCCCCTATACAAAGAGGAAAAAAAAAAAGCCAGGAAACCCTTGACTTCTACACTCCTGTGGAAATTATTTGCTAAATAAGTGATTAATTCCAGCAGTTCCTTTCCCAAAGGCACACGCACACAACGGATCATATGGCAGATTTCTATCTCTTGGTTAGCAACCAATTCCTTCTCAGTACTACGTCCTCCTCTCTTTAGGGATTAGTGGAGATGCTGTGAAAGCAGCTGACAAATATAGGCTGTGTCAGCAGAAAGGTACCACTGTGTGTTTTCATTAAAAAAAATAGGCCAAGAGCATCCTGGACCGCACCAGGCAGAGTCGAGGGAGGTGAGCTGTCCTCGCCACTCAGCACTGGTGAGGCTGCATCTGAAGTGCTGGGTCCGGTGCTGGGCTTCCCAGTGCAAGAAAAATAGAACTTACTGAGTCCGCAAGTCCATCAGGGCCATAAACCTCAAAGAATCATAGAATGGTTTGGGTTGGAAGGGATCTTAAAGATCATCTCATTCCACTCCCCTGCCCTGGGCAGGGACACCTTCCCCTAGACCAGGTTGCTCAAAGCCCCATTCAACCTGGCCTTGAACACCTCCAGGGACAGAGCATCCACAACTTCTCTGGACAACCTGTGCCAGTGTCTCACCACCCTCAGAGTGAAGAACTTCTGAATTTCTAATCTAAATCTATCCGCCTACTTTGAAACCGTTACCCCTCATCCTATCACTACACTCCCTGACAGAATCCCTCCCCAGCTTTCCTGTAGGCCCCCTTTAAGTACTGGAAGGCCACAATAAGGTCTCCCCAGAGCCTTTTCTTCTCCAGGCTGAACAACCCCAACTCTCTCAACCTTTCCTTACAGGCCAGGTGTTCCAGCCCTTGATCATCTTCATGGCCCTCCTGTGGACTCACTCCACTAGTTCCATGTCCTTCTCATGTTGGCGGCCCCAGAGCTGAAGACAGTTGAGCCAGCTGGACAGAGAGCCTGTAGCGTCTCCATCCTTGGAGATACTCAAAACCCATGGTACTGGGAACTATTAATTCAGGCCAGTGACAGTAATCTTAAAATGCAAAAAAGATTAGTAAGGCTGTAAAGGTACAAGGGACTTCAGTAGCATAAGACTTTTTGAGTATCACCTTGTAGACATCATGGTGATGTCTACACCTCTATAAGAAAAAAGCAACTTTACAAGATCTCTAAACGAAATGCTTTTTGATTCAATCTTAAGCAGTGCATTGAACACGACTAAAATATGACATTCTACAGAGGTGATCCTGGGAATCACAGACCTGTCACGGTATCATTTGTTATCACATCTCCTAAAAACTAACCCATGTCAATCAACAAAATAATGCAGAGCAGAAGCTGATGCGCTTTTCAAAGAGCAAAGATCTAGATGCACAAATGTCTTTTGGTTCTTTAGAATTCAAAAGCACCTCAATACAGATAGGAAACAAAGTGAAAACAAATGATCATTTCCACAACGTAAAGCAGCTCACTTTCCATCATGCTGGATCCATGCAGTTCTCCACGGCGGTACGTGAATCACTGAAGACTGAACAACGTTACAGCAAACTGAGCTGATGATTTAAAAGTATTCAGGATGGTTAAACGAGAGTTGAGTGTAAACAGCTACAGAAAGATCCCATGATATAGAGTGACTAAAAAGGCAGAGGAAATACTCATAAATCCACTGAACATAAATGCATGGAACATTAATGTTTGGAGGGAAAAAATATTGCTCTATACACATCCAAAACAATGGTTATAAATTAGCAGTTCTCTCAGAAAGATGCTTTTGACAGCAGACAAAACCATCAATTTAACGCTTCGCATCAGGAAAGATGGAAAAAGACTAAAGAGCAGTTAGAGACGGATTTGAAAACAAAACAAAGCGAAGTCATTGTTCGACTGTGTAATGTCATGGTGGATTGGAGCACTGAGGCTTTTCCAGCTGTTGTACCACGATGGCACGAAACAACTTGGGAAGGACAAATGGTGAAGTGACTATTAGTGACGCCAAGACAACCACCGGCCCAGAACACTCCCCTGACTCACTGAGCTCCAAAAACTAGGGATCACCCTGAGCAGTCTGGATTTCCCTGTGCCCTGCTTCCATAAACACTCTCACCTTGGTGACAACAGGGTCTGAGTCCATGCTGGTTTTTGGCCAGGACTCCTGCACACCACTCTCCTACCCCCAACCATTCCAACCGTACCTCTGCCCACAAGGTAGCATTTGCTTACGTGAAGTGGTAAAATGCCAAATGTCTCAAAGCAGCTTCTAAGACAAAAGGATGCACAGAAACACCTCAAAGAGTCCTTTCTACATTATCCTGTTTACTGCCAGAGAATTGCCTAGTTTTCTGCTACTACATACTCCATCATTTTTTTTAAACTATTCATTTTTTGTGCCAGAGCCCATAGCCAACCCAGAAACTAAACAGAATAATAAAATGAGGAAATAAAAAAGACAGGAATAATTCAAGCGTTCATACTATTTGCAGCTACTAATGATATTAAAAATTCAAAAAAATTACTAATTGAGATCATGCCAGGTTTAAATTTTATTTTAAATTTTTTTTGGTCAAACGAGTAAACAGACTACACACTACTAGATTTGCTTGTGGCAACTGTTTCAGAATAAAGAATTTCAAGAATCCCTTGGCCTCTGATATACAACCCCTTTTATTTAACTTCATCTAATTGAAGACATCTGTACTGGTGCCACACAAAATTTAATTCAAGCTCCAAAATCCCAGAATCACAGAATAGTAGGGGTTGGAAGGGACCTCTGGAGATCTTCTAGTCCAACCCCGCTGCCAAAGCAGGGCCACCTATGGCAGGTTACATGGGAACGTGGTAAAAAGTGTCCGTAAGAAACAATACTGGTATAAACTTGGCAGGGAAGTGTACATCAACATCTACGTGGCCATACAAAATCAAGAATATAATGGCAGTCTGCTGCCTGAGTTGACGAGGTGATAAAAGCCCTTTTCCTATAAAGTCTAATGAGCTCTATTACTCTTCAGCTTTCAGGAATGTAAAGGCCAGTGGACTCAGAGAAAAGCAACAAACTCTCCACACATGGATTCATTCAAACAGCGACATATCAAATTACTGGCGTAATTACTATAACCTGACAATTTCATTACAGTCACGCGGGTCTTAACTCTTTAAGACTAACAAGACAGACAGTGCAAGAAATCCGTCGCAGTTCGCTTGTTTGAAATGAAGCGACAGCCTCTCTCCTAAACTTTTAACTCGGATTGCAGTCAAATACAAGTTCAGCAAGTTACTTAGTAAGACATTCTTTTCTTTCATAGAAATGAATGCAGAACAGAAAAGACACTGCACTTTCTGCTACTATCTCTTAATGCAATGATATGAAATTCAGTGGTAGCTTATTATAGAATCATAGAATCATTTAGTTTGCAAAAGACCTCTAGGATCATCTAGTTCACCCTCCATCCCCACATCTCTCTGACCACTAGACCATGTCCAGACTTACATCAAGTCATTTTTGAACACCTCCAGGGATGGTGACTCCACCACTTCTCTGGACAGCCTGTTCCAATGTTTAACAACTCTTTCAGTAAAGAATTTCTTCCTAATCTCCAATCTAAACCTCCCCTGGCACAACTTGAGGCCATTACCTCTTGTCCTGTCATTAGTTACCTGGGAGAAGAGACCAACACCAGCTTCGCTAAAACCTCCTTTCAAGTAGTTATAGAGAGCAGTGAGGTCTCCTCTCAGCCTCCTCTTCTCCAAGCTAAACAATCCCAGTTCCCTCATGCGCTCCTCATAAGACGTATTCTCCAGACCCCTCACCAGCTTCGTTGCCCTTCTCTTCACCCGTTCCAGCACCTCAATGTCCTTCCTACACTGTTGCGCCCAAAACTGGACACAGTGCTCAAGGTGTGGTCTAATGAGTGCCAAGTCCAGGGCAGTATCCAGTTTATTATCCAGCAAAGGAGTCCTCACGACTCCTTTGGAAGCACAGTTCTGTCTTCCTTACCAATGGGTGATGATACAAAGACTGGGACACCCATCTATACCACCTAGACATGACGATTTGCTGTCTACAGAGAATGAAGAGGAACAAATTTCAAAGCTCGCATCTCGAACGAGTACATACCTCCAGAGGAGAATCACAGAGGAACCGCGTGAACTGCGTCGAGGTAGATTCATCAGAAGTATGTGCCCAAGGAGACAGTCCAAATACACAAAGCAGAAAAAGGAGAAAAATATTAGCAGTACTTCAAGACATATTACGAGTCAAATACACTCTTTCAATACCATCTATCTGAAAAACACCATCAAATTTAAGAGTTCAGATAAAATTTCCGTAAACGTCTTCTGTTTGGAAGTACAAATAGATATAATAATTAACTATCCAAAGTACTTCTTTTCATCAAAACAGAGGACTTGCTTTTTAAATGCAAGGTGAGAGAATGACGCCCTTGTAACACAGGTCTGGTTTTGGTGTCCTTTATTTTAAATTACACGTTACCCTTCTCAGGGAGTCTTTTCCCACCCTTCCATTGGTACCTGCCCCATCACTAAAGCAATGGGGTTAGGGCCCTCATATCTCTTAATATACATTGATTAAGACTATTTACATTCAAAATCATAAGTTTTAACTCTAAAGAAGAGGAAGAAGAAAAGAAAAAAAAAAAATCAGCTTCCTGAAAGTGCAAGCATTTTCAAACCTAGATTCTTTACTCAATACAAAATGATGTGCTGCAGATAATCAGCCAAAAAGGCAACAGTCTAATGATCTGGAACTTGTTCAAGATTCTAAGAGTAATAAAATGTAATAGTTATTTATTTACCGTCATTTACTTATTTAATACAAAGACTTCCTTATTGGTGGATTCTACATTAAACTTGTTACAATTTCTGGTGTGTTTTTAACCCTAAAACATTCCTTTGTTCAAAACCTAGTACATGTTACACAGTTTAATTCCCCCTCTTGTAATAGCTCGATGATTTAATACATCAGCAGCTCCCAAACTGCAAAGGAATAGCAAACAGAAACTGTAAATTAGAAGCTTGACCAAAAAAAGAAAAAAGAAAAAAAAGTGGACACCTGCAGAAATGTGATTTTGTTGTTGAGTATTCTATGAATTTCTGAGATTAATTAAAGATTATTCTATTTAAAGGGCAATTTAAAAAAATAGGTTGCTTACTTGTCAGTTACCCCATATTTCCCAGGAGAGGAGAGGAAGGAAGACAACAATAAAAAGTACCAGTATTGTGGATTACCGACTTAGGACAGAGTTCCATACACAGCCTAAGGATTCAAAATTCTCTCTTTTCTTCAAAAGGTGCTATAAAGCAGATTTTAAAAATAAAAATGTCGCCTCTGATAGATGGGTATCAATCTGCCAACATTAACTGGACCATTCTCATTGTAGGTCCAAGTGAACACAACCTCAACCTCCCCCAAGACTGTGTCTCTGAGAAAGGGCAAGTGTTGATGCTAAAAGGATTAAGACTTTGTAGAACTCGTATTTCAGACTCTTCCCCCTCACACAGCAGTAGCTGATGGACGGATGAACGGTAAACCTTTGGACACAGACTTTACAGAAGAACACTGAATTTCTATAAGGTGCTGGTGAAGACAAGGGATTGTGCATTTCCTATAAATTAAGCCATTTCAGATCTAGTCACTACCACCCCAAATTACTCAGAGTTTGGAAGAAGTGAATGACTGCAATGTCTTAATTAAATTCTAGAATTTTTATTGACTTGGTGGATAAAGAGGGAGAACAAGAAAAAACCCCCACAGATATTAAAGAGAAAGAAAGAGTAATTCAATATTTGAATTACTGAGTTATGTTCCCATAAAAAGGGAACAGAGAGTTACAAATTCCGACACGGCGAGTGCATCAGTCCTTACCACCAGTGATTGCAGAATGTGCAGGCCTCAGAAAAAATAAACCATGTGTTACTAATTTTCATGTCAGAAGACCCCCAATAGCTCTTAATCTGTAACTTTAGCTTTATAGTGCAAGTTAAACCCTATGGGTGAGAAAACGGAGCCAACGGCACTTTTCAAAACGTTTTATCCATTCTCCAGGCTCTGCTATACAGTCTCTTGGCTCTGGGGGCGAGGGGGGACTTTTTAAGTGTACCTGAGCATAACTGCTGCTTGCTAGGGAGTGTATACTGTTACCTCTACCTACATCCTCGGCTAGAAAAAAAATTCTTAACTGCACTTGCTTTTGTATCACAATCTTACGGGGGAAAAAAACCACTGCAAAACTTGTTACATATTATTTCACCTGTTGAGACTTGCTGAAGTTCTTAGGTTAGATAATTTCCTTAATCAAGTCCTAGAAAACTGTGAATCTTCTCTAGAATCTCTGTGAATTCTCTGGGAATCTTCTCTAGAAATCAATCAAAAAATAATTACCCACAACCCCAACAATTTTTTATTGCGAGTTTTTTAAGAATTTAACTGACATGGAGCTGGAGAATTTAATAAGTATTTAAAAT
>VZZY01013917.1:0-18803 GCA_013400335.1 Eurystomus gularis
TCCTTCAAACCAGGACACCAGCCTTACCATAGAACATACTAATTCAAGAGATCTCTCACATCATAGCAGACTTCAAGTAACTGTAGCTGATTTTCATACAATCATGATATTAAAGGAAGTGCCTGTAAAGTACATCTGTTATACGATATACATATGTATATTGTATATATATAAACACAATATGGTTTAAGTATTGCTGTGATAGAATTGTACATCGGTGTCAGAACGAAACTGCAGGTGAACGTTGCTTTTCAGAGGCCATAGAGATAAAGAAGTAATTCTTTGGAAATATTGTGATAATTGCTTCAACATATAATCAGAAACGTGTGGGATATTTAGAAGATGGATTACTGAGCCGCTACCAATCTAGCGATACGATTAGAGATCCATATTAATAAACATCTGTCACGATGGCATAGCAGATGTGCAAGGTGCATATGTAACATGAAATGTAAATTTTTGAGGAGTACTCCTTGTTTTATACTACAAAATGTTTTAATAGCATTATATATCATAATGTAGTTTGTTTCATATTGCAACACTGAAAAGTGCGTTTTGAAAAAGAATTCTGAGGCCGTTTATCTGGAAAAAATCTGAAATAGGACTCTGCTAATGGAACGAACTAATTTTGAAAAGTTAATGTTTTCCATTACCGACCTACAGCCATTTCGGGTTTGTTGCCGCATTTTGGTTCCGATAATCCTGATTTTGTTACCTCTCCAGCATCTCTGATGCTATCTAGATGCTATCTCAATAACATCTCTAATTCCAGTCGCTGTTGAACTTAAAATGCAAGGCATGTAGAACGTTCAGCTTTGTGACTCTCTAAGTGTCAGATGTCAGTGGCCAAAATTGCCGTTGTTTTCTGAAGATGAAACTTGAAAATTGGGTAAATGCGATAATACAGTGCAGCGGTTTAACTATCGGAGAACTGACCCCTAGCTGCCAAAATATTATTCTGTGTTCTGTGTCCTGAAGTTCACTCAACTTAAAATCTAGTTATCCTATTTGCTAAATCTTTAGGCATTATGTTTTTTTTCTTGGCAAATTACTAGAGGAGAACCGTGAAAGACAATGTTGCACTATTTTTATAGACCATTAGTCAAACACATCGTTATGAGCAAAAATGGTAACAGGTACTGTTAGCCCGGCTGAGTTTTCGAATCGGGCTTTGGTATTGATTTGTATTTTTCTGGGGATTTTCGGAAGACCGGTTCCTTTGTCGTGACATACTGGGTAGTTAAAATTGTACCACTGGGAGGTCTTGTTCTGTCATGCGGCTTTAAAAGCTATTAATGATAGCTTGTGGGCGGAAGCGTGGAAAAATATTACTCTTATTAATATCAGATGTTAACACCAGAAGTAGATAGTGCATGTAAACTCTGAAAATGGTACGACTGGTGATTAGCAAGAGGAGGTTACATATAGCGAAGACACTCTGAAGGATTCATTGCGGTATCGGTGTTTCAGTGGAACGATAGACCCTTCGGTAGAGAATATTACAGAAGGCAATATTCAGAAATTGTGAGGAGGAAGGCGAAAATTAGATTTGCAGAGGCCGACTGCGTAGAGTACAGTAGCGCCGTAAGACACCGTACTGGAAGCGTGGCCTCTTTTCTAGCCCGTGATATTACTACCGTTAATCAATTTTGCCAGTTCTCCCCATTTTCTTCTGCATCTCGCAATACAAGCTGCTTCTTCGCCAGAGTACCTGTGGATAGATGAGCCTCTCAGGGCTTTGCTTCACAAGTGAAGAGACTTGTTCTTCCTGCCCTCATCTCTCCCCTCCGTTCTCGCAGAGGTGTCCGCAGTGACTAGTCGTAGCACCGAGCCGGAGCGCATCAGGGGCTCCTGTTGCTACCGCCTGGCAGGTAGGGATGCCGGAGAGGGTGGCCTGGTGAAGAGCGGCCGCTCGTAGCTGTCCGCGTTAACGAAGGCCTCGTTTTGAGTTGGACAGAGCTTTACAGGTAACGTGGTGTTGGCTTTTGTGATGAGAGATTGGAAAGCTTGACATCGTGACCGGTGAGCAGCCTTGAGCTTTAGAAAGAAAATAATCTGATTAGGATTTGTCTTGACCAGCTCCATAAAATACTTACGTTTGATCCATTGGCCATAGAAGTTTCCAAGGAAGTCGAGAAGGATCTCACGTTTTGTATATTTATGTACTATGCGCTGTGTTAATCTAGGAGGCGTAATGAAAGCTAGAAACTTCAGAAAGAAGTCTGTGCGTGTGTCTGTGCCTGAGAGGTTTGCCAGACTTTCAGTTCGTTTGGCCGGTACTGAAATCTAGATACGCTATCTTTACTCGCATGGTAGTCCCAACGGGTATCTAAATGTCTTGCCGCAAAATATGTGCTGTGTTTAATGACGTGAACTAGGACGTATGTGAGAGCAAACTGAAATCGTTAATCGGCCTTCCTTTGCAATTTCTACTGTCATCTGATAGGTGGGATTGAGGTCAATGCGATGAGGGAAAAAAACCAGATCACGAGTGTCAGCTAAAGAAGGACAGATTGGTCATATAGGACATATAAATGCATAATTACGGCTGCGTGGGTCTATAATACAGCTGGCACTTTGACCCCGTGTTACTGCAGCAGAGGACTTGTTCTGTGACTCTAGTTCATTACAGTCTATTAGGCTTACTGTAATTTTTAAAAAAGAGCTCTGTGAAATCCAAGTTTGGGGTTTTGGTGGTTTTTTTTGGAGAATGAAGTTGCCATTTTCATTGTTTTCTGCCATGTTTAAAAATCTAAAAATCCATTGGAAGTTGGTTCTTTACAGTTTCTACATCTTCTTTTGCTACCATCCATTTTTTTTTTCCCCCAGGAATAAGTGAAGCGTACTCTCTATTTTACTCTGGGTTTGTGCCGACGTACTTAAAAAGCTCCTTCGTAACTCCGTGTCCGGAGGGTGGTTGGCATCGTCAACCTTTAGCTCGGCCCTTCTGAATTTGTGTAGTTACGCATCAGTCAGAGTTCCTAATGGTTTTCTTCAAGTTGCTTGTGTTTTTAAATAGCGTTGATTTATTCTGTATTTGCTTATTTTCGACATCTAGAAATGATAATACCTGCCCGAGGCCAGAGGAGGAGGTCATTTCTGCTTGTTCAAATATGCCATTTGTTTTACTGTTACAACGTATGCGGTCAGCTCCCGCCGTGCCCTCCACGCCTGCTTTGTTCTAAAAACCAAATGAGACTTCAGAAGTTAGCAAAACGTGACAATTCGATGTTTCACGGAATGTGATAGTAAATTCATTTAATTGTGTGACGGTCCAGGAACTCCCCGCGCAGTCGTTTGCATCCGTGAGACAATGGATGGCCTCAGAACAGGGGGCCAGAGTGCAGACGAGCCGGTTCTAGCCACCTTCACCAACAGGGATGTAACTAAGTGGATCCGAAGCGCTCTGGTTGGGAGTTGTAGAGCGCCCTTAAGGTTTCCCCAGGCAGCTCTGCCGTGTTGATAAACAGCCGGGGTGAAGAATCTGGCCTGTCCAAACTCCCCAGGCCGTCTCTGCTGCAGAACTGATGAAACTACACAGAAGATACTTGTAAAGAGCCAGTAGAAAGTGTCACTGCAGATGCAGAAATGGTGACTTAGGCAAGTCCTCTGTACCTCATTCAAGTCGTGAGGATGCATATCGTTTGGTGAAGGAATAGCAGTGGCTTGATTATGCACGGGCTGGAGCGGTCCTGTAGGAGCGCAGGCCAGCTGAAGGATAAAAAGTCAGCAGAAGAGCGGTTTGGGAAGTCTCTCACAAGCCAGCTGAAGATGCTGTTGTGAGGACACTTGCAATAGAGTCCCGAGAGAGACCAGCTGTCCTGTTATAGAGATGATTTCCCACAGGAGCATCACCCTGTGCCAGGTTCCTAGTAACTCACTTTCAACACCGCGTTCACGAGTGTCTGTGCGCTGCAGTGAAATTTCAAAGGGTAAGGTCTCCCGTGAAGTTAATTTTCTTTAATGGCACAATTAAATGAGGAAAAAATACCCTGAAAAAATCATAGCATAGCGGTCACAGGGCACCAAATGGAAACTTGCCATTTGAGTGTTAACCTCTGCCTTTCCAGATTTGCTTTACAGTTTCAATTCCTGTAACAGGCCTTAGTACAAGGCACGTTGTGAAACAGTACGGAAGTCTGGATATACATGCGGCTGGATTCTTTTTAAGAAAAAAAAGTGAATAGATGGAACAAATTATTTTCAGAACATTTCATGTCATTGGTGAATGGACAAGATGCACTTCGAAACGCTCCCTTTGTTCTTCATTTTGTAAAGGTTACAGCATAGCAAGAGAATTTTATAAGTCAGTATTGACTGACCTAAGTGGCATTGCTATATATTTGCGCTGTACTGCTTACAGTCGTATTTTGTTTCATTACTAACCCTCCGTTGGCTTTTTTCTGCTTCCGGGCTGTTAAGACTTGCTTTTTCTAGACCGTGTTACAATTCCTGTTGAAAATCCAACACACGGTTCACAAGAGCGGGAAGCAGATGGGCCGCTCTGCACTGGGGTTCCCTAGAGATAACGCCGGCTTCCCGACTCGGCCGTAATTCGGCTCTGTGCTCGGAGAAAGCGCGGATACGGAGCTGCGGCGCTCTGTCGTTCGAAGCGTACTTCACCCAGCAAACGCCTCCACGTTTGCTCTGTCAGCTCTCGCAGGAGACCACCCCAAGTACCTCTGCGGACACGCTGTCCGTGGCTACCGTCACGGACAGTGTGTCTGGCTGGTTTGTAAAGGACACGATTGGACATCTCCCGTTGCATTTTTCCCTTTGCTGCACAATCCAGGTGAGACTGCGTGGAAGCTGTGCATTTATTAACATGTCGGTGTACCACGTTAATGTTATTTGTTCATAACCGCATCATTTCTACTTATGGGAAGCCTTGGATTTTAAAAACCACGGAAGCATACGGCCTGTGAGGCTGTTGGAGGATTTCTAGCGTTAGAGATGTTAAATTCTCTGCATAATTTCTGTTAGTGACAGGGGAAACGGAAGAAGGGAGAGTAATGAGGCAAATAGCAGAGACTCTTCCTGTAACGTACAGAACAGTAACTGTAGATATGTAACAGAGCGATTAAAAATGATAGACATCCGAATGAAAGCCCATGACCGGTAAGGTCTGCTGACCTTCTTAGAAACTAAAGAATGAAAGTGTCCTTTGAAAAGCAGGATTTGGAAGCAGGAAAAGAAGGAGAAATATCTGAGAGATAACAAGAGGAACAAGAGGGGAGAAACAAGTAATCGATGCCAGGTTTAGATACCACAACTCACTCTCTTTTGATGTCGCGGCGTTCTCTTACGTTCTACCGACAATGTTAGCGTGTGAATGCGATAAACAGATCGGAGGGACATCTGGGGAGAGATTTCCGGTGGCACAAGAAAACGTGGCCGCGAAACAGCTAACTAGGGGAACCAGCATCGGCATCTGTAAATCGTTTCCTCTGTAACTCAGCAAAACACAAATCGTTGAGCTTCATGGATGGCATCATCGGACTTATTCAGGTGTGCGGTATTGTAAAAACCGCTGCTTTTCTTACAATGGCTTCTCTCTTTTTAAGAAACCGCTACCGAACACAGAAGGGTATCTTTGTTTATGTGCACTTAAAAGAGCGGAAAAATCTAATTGCGAGGTCCCTCCGTACTTATGCTTGTGCACCGTCGGACATTTGGACTTGTCTTGTAGCCTGTGAGGAAAGGCATTATGAAAGTGTCCGGAGTATACCCAGTTGAGACCAGCTGCAGGAGGGCAGCTTCCTTTCTTCCTGCTATTTTGATCGCTACAGATTTTGGCTTTAAAAAAAATAGGTCTTATTTTTAAAATCAGTGTGAAATCCACTGATAAAAGTTAGTAACGACTAGCTTTGTGAAGCACTATGAAGTGCTTTTCATCTTCCGATTACAGAAATGACAATAATACAAATTTGTTAATATATACCAAATAGATATTTGATTATGTGGTGTTTTGTTTGGTGTGATGTTTTTTAATATATACACTTCGAGCAGCTGGTCTCCACCGGGTAGAAATTGGACATTAGCGCATTTCGTCAGAGTCGGGAAGAGAATTCCAGATGTCTTTGAGAAGATGGGATTTATAGGTGAAAGGAAAGGGTGTCTGTCTGTGCGGTTGTGAATATGGGAAGATCTCGCCGTTCTTAGGTGTTCATTTCTTAAGTTCACGTAAACATACAGATGCTTCTGTGTGTGTTTGTGGCACATAGAAATATTCGATGCTTATACATACACATCGGCATCAGACATGTGCAAACATACCCCTTTGATGCTTTGCTTTCCGCATTCTGTTGTCGCCGTGATGAGTGTTGTAAGGTTTCTGAGAAAAACAACTGGTAGCCAGGGTTTCGGCTGCTCTTTTACCCCCCAGGCTACCTGTACAGCTCCTCTTCTGACACACCTCCTTTTCCGTTCCCTCTTGCTTATCTCATCGTGTCTCCTCTCTCCTTTCCCGGGGCGTTTGCAGGCCGATAGCCAGGGAGCGCTGCCCTTGAGAGCAGTGGGGGCAAAGGGGGCGGCGGGGCCACGCCGGTGTGCGTCGCGGTGCCTGGGGGGCAGCGGCGGGCCGTGAATGAGAGTCACTGTTGCCTAAGCGTGGCGCCCGAGATGAACGGCAGGTATACCGTAGAGTCTTTCTGATGTTTTGGTTAAATTACCGGAAGATTCAGATGTTTTTCAAAGACTATAGGAAGCGATTGTGGTTTTAGTGAAACGCAGAGAATTTTGGACGTGGCTATTGGAATGGAAGTTGGTTTAAAGGCTTTTGGAAAATCTGCTTCTGTACTGTCTGTTAAGGTGCGGAGAAAAATTCTAGTTGCTCTGTTTTGGTCTCGGGTGGCAAAATACAGGAAGTAAGAGCAACAAGAAGCAATAAATGACTGGGTTCCTCTTAGAGCGAGGCCTTCTAAATAATAGGTGGCTTTCTTTGGTAAAGCCGGTGAAAGCACGAGGGCTTTGGGAAGAGAAGGATGACCTAGATGAGAAAATTCCCAACCTGAGATCAGCGATGAAGTATCTAGATCGTAGAGTCTGCCCCAGAGCGGAAAAGTAAAGAAATTGTAGGCCTCATGA
This sequence comes from Eurystomus gularis, assembly GCA_013400335.1. Classification (NCBI taxonomy): domain Eukaryota; kingdom Metazoa; phylum Chordata; class Aves; order Coraciiformes; family Coraciidae; genus Eurystomus; species Eurystomus gularis. Next base: position 7,087 of record VZZY01013917.1, read on the forward strand.
AAACTTGTAGCGACGTGAAAAAAAATGGCTGTAAAAAATAGTACCTTGCAATTTGCATTTAACTACCACGCTGGTGTAAAGGATGTAGCTACTCCCGTACGGCGTTTAACTGGCCTTCATTCTCAACGTCGCTCGAGCCAGGCTTGCGTTATCACTCCGTAAAGGTCTGGGAGAAGAGGGAAGTAGAGTTTGCCTCCTGCCAATTGAACTCAAAGGAAAAGTCTGGACTTGTGAACTGTTTCTCTGTTTAGTATTTGTCCCACGTCTTTGGTTTTTTCAAAGCTAGCAGCGTAGCATTCATCAGGCTAAGTATTGCAGGTGCATCCAGGAATTCTGCGTCCCTTCCTACCGCTCCCTGGAACAGAAGGCGCCCGCTTTGACAGATGCCTTCGAGATAAGATAGGCGCAACGTTAGACGAGATGTCACTGTCGATAGGCCGTGTAACCGTATGGGTCTGTCGGTGCCATATAATGCTCTTGTGCCACAGAACGCAGTGACTGCGGTCGAAGAGGAATTGTCATGGTAAGATTTTTCACAGACCCTTACTGCTTATTGCACTGTAAGAAGCTGAAGCTTAGGAAGCAGGCCCAAACCTAATCCGTTCCGTAGGCGCTCGGTCTTCTCTTTTCTAAACGATGTTGTACGTCTTTCCAAGAAGTCTCCTACGGAGACCTCGTGACTGTAAAAAAGAGCAGAAGCGGTACTTCTTCCCTGCGTTTACCGTTTTCCCACGGCCTTTTCTTCCGCGGCAATCAGGCGTCGATTCCCGATGTATTTGTGACGCACCGAAACTCCAGATCGCTTCTGACTGTCCCGTTGTGTACGGACAAACTCTCCGCTCGTATCTCTGCATTTTATTTTCCTTCCTGAGCGCATGTATCTTTTTTTAATGGCATCTGCTTTTTCTTCCATACTTTCCTCCAGATAATTCTGAATTCCAAGTCTGGCCTCCCAGCCTATTTCCCGCTCCTTACTTTGTCTAGACCACCTTTTCTTTAGGTAGTTTATGAATGTACAACAGGAGACGGTTTCGGAAGCGTATCTGAAGGTAGCGCTCTCCTGCCGGTGCAGGAGAGCAAAAAAAGAAGAGGGAAGAGAAACTTCTGCCTTAAACTCACGTTCATTTCCAGAATGACAGAACAGACGGTAATACGTGCGCTACGGTCGCTTTGCCCGGAACTTCACTGACCCGTTCCTGGGTGTAGTCCGGGTATTTTTGTAAAATGGCTTAAGTTCCTTTTCTCGCCACAAGTATTTATACCTACAAAATGCCATCTAATAGAGAGTTGATAGCCATTTACCCGATGTCTTTCAGCATTTCTCCACGCCGTCCTTTTCCCATCTGTACCGCATTTATTTATATGACATGTATTTTGTTACCGAGCGAAAGTACTTCAACCGTTGCGTCCGTAAATGTCGAGCGTGGGTTCGGCCTCACGCTAGCAGGTTTGCGAGCGTTATATTCTCCTAATTTCTGAACCTGGAAACTCAGGCGGCGATTTAAAATGAGTGAAACTAGAATCATTCATGCTCCCGTGTCCACAGGTTTAATGAAGTAGCAACAGTCCGCTCTGGGACCCACCCGTACAATCTACAATGGAGTTCTCCCGAACCGCATTTCCCGAGGAACTCTGCTGCCTCCTCTTTGTATAGCTAAAATGGATAGAGACCAGCAGCCGGGTGTAATGAAAGGGGATTTTGTGTTTAGAGCCTCGATTCCGAAAAGCTTCATTTTCTATCCTTGCACACCAAGCGCTTCACAAATGTAATCTAAAACTGTGCTCATTGAGCTGGGAGGGGCAGACAAAACAATCTACAGAAAAGAAGTGATTCACGCAGTAAGGTAGTAGAGCATTTGTAACGAGCAAGGTGTGAATCCTGCTTCTTTATCCCCGCTCCCAGCACGTCACACAATGACTGGATTAAACAAAGGAAAACTGAAACAGTTCATGGAATAGAGGTAGGAATGCATGATCGGAATCCGAAGCTCCTAACCGTTCCAGTATTAGAAGCATTTTGCAGAGCAGCGCCGGGAAGGCAGAAGAAAGGAGAAACACGCTATGTATTTGGGAGAGAGCTCCAGGAGGCACAAGTGGAGTGTAGTGACGAGTGAGTTATGGAAATACTACTGTGTATATAAAATGTGATTATTTGTTGAGGAATATCTTCTTTCTCTGTGGATAAGAGAAAGCATATGCCTTATAAAACTGAACAAACTGAGAGCGATATAATGAATGCTCTTTCCCCAAGAGTAGTCACGTACCTGAAGTAGCACGATAGTCACCTGGAGGAGCGCTCCGACGTTCCTCCCGAAGTCAAGAAATATTTCGGTCGATTCCCATCGACGAGGAGCCCTTGCCGACGAGTCGGCCCCATCCAGGCCGAGCCGAGCCCTAACCCTAACCGATGACACAACTCGGGGCCGCTCGGATGGACGTTGGTCCGGGGTTGGCCAGGGTTGCCAGGCTGGCTCCAGCGCAGAGCTTTGATTGGAACAGCAAGGAGCAAAGAGACGGATGCGTCGCCGGGTGCGTACCGGTTTGGAGTCGGCGCCTCTTCTGCAGCATCCCCAGAAAACCCATAATGACGGTGGGAGCCGTCAGGATTTGCCGAGCTAGAAAGGAGGACTCGTGATGTTGCGGTCGGTGTCTGAAGCTCGAGACTTAATGTGGCAAAGACCGCTCAAGTTGTGGTTTGCAGATGACAGCAGTCGCAAAGCTGAAGTTTGCACCTGGAAATGTTGGCAATGCTGTGAAATACTTATGTTGGATGGTAGTTTGTGGTGTCAAGACGTACAGTAGCCGGTTTATGCTTTGAGACTGACTAGTCAGTGGAGCTTCCCGTTGTCGTCTCTGAGGCGCGGGAAGTGCGAAACATTTACCGAGGCGAGAGCGGCGAGTAGGGGTAAGGCCGCTCGGCTTTGCTCAGAGAAGACTCTGTATTCCTGGGAAACGTGATGGCAGAGGCATTGTGGATTTGAGGTAAGAGTACAAGTTTCCATTAATGTAAGAATGAAGAGGATATTTGTAGTTGTTACTTTTCAGAGTGCAATTGCAGTGTGAAGGAAAAAAGAAGAAGATAATGCCAGATACCGATGCCTGCTAATCATTGTAGTGAAGTTTAGGCAGAGAGCGATGGAGTCACGCTGCAGATACACTATGTGTCACGGCTTGGAGCGAGAGCAATTAATGAGATTGAGAGGCTTAGGTGTCTCTTTCAGAATTTTCCAAACCCCTTGGTGTTGTAGCAATGAGCAGGGTCCAGCTTTTGTCTTAGTGTTGTAGTGCTGAAGAGGCATTTATGGGAAGCTTTTTTGTCTCCTTCAGCTTTGTGGAGATTCTCTTGGCCGATTTTGCTCTTCAGTCTCCTCATTGGATAGAGCAGGCGATTTAAGAGATCTAGTAACGATCCGTCACTACCTCAGGGGCATATAATTGCTCAGAAATACAGAACTTTGTGTCTCATCATTGTTTTCATAGCCTTGAAAGTGTTGTCGACTGACTTAGCTAGTACAGCTTTTATGCCTGGAAATAGTGAAGTATGAGGAAAATAGACGTGTTAGACCTTCCACGTAGCGAATCGAAATCGGGTGTTCGGTATGTGTAAATGCACTCACTGTGTGAGGTGAAGTTTGCCTTTTAAAATTATGGAGACTGGAAGCAGGGCAAAAACAGTAAGGTAAAGCTGACTAAAGAAAATAAGAATTTACATGGAAGCCTTAGCAAAGACATTACAGTTGTTTACTTCGGAAAAGAGGGGAAATCCCCCAAAGGAGAAATGTTGCGACGCTGTCGATGAGCAGGCGGTGGGATGAATGGGTTTTTATCCGTCTTTATCTGCTGCGGGCGCAGGAGCGAAGCTTCTGCATGCAGGTCTGTATTATCTGTAGTCATTGTGTTCTTTTAACAACTGGACCGGTACCGGAGTAGTCTCACAGATGAGGCGGGGGTGCTTCAGCTCCCGGTGGAGGAGGATCGTGAACTACATCCGTAGAGGGAAAGGGATGTTATCGAGAGAGAACTAAGTGAAATATCTGGGAAAAAAATCCAGACGGTTGGATCGGTCAGGGGAACAGCCTCCAAAGCAGAGCGGTTTGTCATACTTCAAACTTGCCAGCCAAAATGCAAGTAGTTATGATACTGGCAGGAAGCCATCTAACGGCTGGGGAGAACAACCGAGGTGATTTAATAGGCGTTTTGTCTTTAGCATCTGGATTCAGGGAGTTAATCTTAGCTAGCGGCATTCTGAATTCGCTGATCTAGCGCTAAATGAGGAAAACTGGGAATTTCCAAAATGCACAGCTGCACCGATAACGTTAGGAGGCAACACACATTGAAACTGGTAGGGATTCAGCAAAGAACATGAAATGCTTGTTAAATTTAGAATAGTAGCATTGTTTGACCGGAAGAGACCTCAGAAGGGGTCTGAAGTCATCCTGTCCTTCGTAACAGATCTTTGTCAAGTCTCGTCCAGCGGTGGAGCCGCCAGAACTTCGGGCTGCCCTGTTTAGGTCCTCACGATCTCGGCGCCTCACCTGAAACTTCTTTGCGGACCGTAAGCTCAGCGCTACCTCCCTAATCCGCTACAGCCGTGAAGCACATAGGAAGACTGTCGGCACGTGTCCCCCGCAGCCTCTCTTGCTCGTGCTTCAGCCTTTGCCCCACTTTTAACTTTCAAGTGTCTCTATCAAAGACGTGTTGAAACCCTGCAGTCTTCCCTTATCGGTCATGTTTCTGACACGTCTAATCATCCTATTGTGGTAGTCTCCAATTGTGTCAAAATGTTCTTTGTGGAAATGCGCTGTAGTACTCTATAGGCTCTGTCTGTCTCTTTCTATATAGTTATTTCTGTCCAAAGGTAGAGGAGTTTGCAGTTGTCCACACGGATGTGTCATGCCGGTTTGTTTTTTTTTCTTCTGTTTTGCTGGCGATCCAGCAGATTTAGCGTACTCTCCCAAGTATTCATGTAGAAGTATGTAGCGGGTAGAATTTCCGAACGTTAGAAATTGGACTAATGGCTCACGGTGCCAAACTCTGAGGCCGTTAAACCTGCACGTCATGGAAAAGGGTCTGGATTTTAGGCGATGGTAAAAAGGAGCAGGGATACTTTGTCCTGGTTGTGTAGAAAAGTCCTCCTTTTACATGTAACGTTACATGCTGGTTTTTTCGCCGCTTTTTGATAGAAGCGTGAGGTGTTTTTAATATTTCTAAGCATGTATTTTAATGTTTAGCTGCGGTTTATAGCTTGTAAGCATCTTGGCCCACATTTCCTGGAGAATATACATAGTAGAGGAGAACTCGGTCCTTCGGTGCAATTAGGGGGCGAGCGGAGCAGAAGTCATCGGTCCTCATTGCCGATTGTTCCTTTAACGGCTCTCACGGTGGCCGTGTTTGTGGTGAGAAGAAACGCTTCCCTTGGATTTGTTTGAAATGCCTTGTTTTGGGCAGAATCGCTTCGTTCTTGTTAGCCGCATCCTCAGAGGGACTCGCGCAGGTACGAGGCAACGGCTAGTTTAACGAATGGAACAATTTTACCTGTGAAATGGTTGGCCCGCATCTCTTCAGATGTCCAAAAAGCTGCTGGCCAGTACTTGGCAGAGGTAACCTAAGAAGCAGAAATGACTAGCACTGTTACCGTCATCTCTCTTTTCCCCGGTTGAATTCTGGCCTGCGTTCACCCCTCGTGTTTGACTGGTAGACGGGTCGTAAGTTTCCCCGAGGTTACCGGAGTGCTTATAGTTGGGAAAGCGGCCAAAGGACGCGCTATTGGCAGCTGTCGGACCTGCGCCCTTTGGAACTCGCCACGGTGCCGGTAAGGACGAACAGCTCCTCACTTACTTACTTACGTATGATGATATTGTTAGGCTAAAGGGGGTTTTGTAACTAAGTAAGTAACTGCAGTGGTATGCCCCCTCATACACGAGACGATATGACTTCCAGGAAAGGGTCTTCTCATTGCAACAAAGAAGTGTAATCGTTTTTGTTCGTGTTGGCCGCTGCCTCTGTCTGTCGCAGAACTTGTGCATTGATGTGAGGCCATCAGGAATTAAGTGTTGACATAAGGCTAAAAGGATTTCTGTCACAGATGATGCTGAAATATGAGGTAGAATTTCACAGGGTTGCTCACTTCACAGAAGTACAAAAAAACAGGGCAGCCTGTTGACAAAGCGTTCACAAGAACTTTCCAGTTTTCCTAAATTGAAGTCTTCTTGGAAGAATCTACGAAGGTCTGTATGTGGAAAGGACTTTTAGGAATGGGATATCTGTGGTCTGAGTGGCATTTGTTTGTTAGTTGCAATTGCAGCCCTGTTCGTACAGTGCCATGCATGCTTGCGTACACCGGTGTAATTAAACAGCCTATTGTGACTAGCTAACCATAATGACTGTCAGAATACATCACTGTGCTGCTCTTTGAGCGTATTATTTAGTGGAAAATTTCTGGAAGGGAAAGGAGCATAAACTTCATGTAACCACAGGAGAAGCAAACAGCCAAGTAAAGCAGTCTCTTGAACTCCATATCCTTGGGATTTGGCAGGGGTTGCGCTGCCAGCGTGGAAAAGCGGCGTGACGTCTTTCTGGCACTTCTGCGTCCGGCTGATGCCAATCAATGCAAATCTGCGGGAGATGAAAAGGCCACGGTTGAGAGGGTGGGGATTTAGGTAACGTAGTTCCTGGATGGATTAGTAGTTGTATTCATTGGAGTTCTTCTGTGCATCATTCGCTTGGATGTGATTTATTCTCGGGTTTTGAATAATATAGCAGGCTTCTTTGTTTCCTTTGAAGGGGTAGAGGTCCGCTGAAGAGCACATCTGATGTAATCAATGCAGCAAAAATGATTTCAGAGTCGGGATCGAGGATGGATGTCCTAGCACGGCTGATTGCCAATCAGGTAGGTCGTCGATGCAGCAGCGCGGTAAAGTTTGTCACCGATGAGTGCATCTGCAGAACCTCCGGCACCTAAGAAGGTCACTTACAGAAGCGCTCGTGACATTTCTAGATCTACCTGTTTGTTCGATGTTGCTGTGTTTTTCTCAATTTTTGAAGGGATGGATACAGGGATCCCGTCCTAACTGTCTGTGTGGATTCTCCTTGTGCAGGTCAAGGTGTCTGTTGATGAACACTTAGCAATGCACGTACATGTATGCGTAGAGGTATCAGAGATGGATATGTAGTTAGTTATAGTTATCTACAGATGTATTTGTACGTATGTCTATATTTGTGAGAAGTTCTGAGAGCAACATTGTAGTGATATGGTATATATGAATCTGTATGGATGTGCATGTGTGTGTAAAACTATGCAAGTTTTCATTGCTCCTTTAAGCTACGAAGGCAGCATTTATAGGCGATGTGTAGTACAGTCCATTCTTGACTTCCAGCAACGAATTGTTTCAGGTGAGTCACCTAACATGCGGGAAGGTGGGATTGTTGCTAGGGCACGGAGTTCAGCCGAGCGGGCTGACCGGTTTGGGCAGGTGCTTGGGCTCAGCACCGCGCTTGGTAACTTTACCAATAATTTACCTCCTCTGTCCCTGAAAGGACTTGTATTCCACCCTGAGCTCTTTCTATGTAGTTACCAAATCTGTGCTCTTGCTAGACTGAGGATCTCCGTCTGCCATCTCTTAGCTCCAGCACTGGCTGTTTCTCTGGAGTATTGATTGCGAATGGTTTTCCATGTAAAAACCCTTCTGGATAGTCAGCGGTTTGGCCTCTGAGTGCCTGCAGTCTCAAGGGGATTGATTTTGTAGCATTTGTCACTGTCTTCCACCTCCTTGTATGCTGTCTTTCTTCCCTGCACATTCAAATTGCATATAATGCTTCCTTTTCTAATACCTACAAAGAAGCAGCAGTGTTTTATGTCATAGGTCTCTGCATTCTGGATGGGACACAGAGTTTATAGTTTTAGTCTACACAGGTGTGATCTGATTGGTGGAGAAAAAAAATACCTGGAGTCCTTCTTTCTGATGCTAGAAGATACTGTTGCAGCGTGTGTCTGTTTTCAAGATCATTGGAGAATGGCTCTCTAAAGATGTAATAATTGATTACAAATGGAAAGTCCAAACCTGTCACCGATCTGTTGCAGAAAGCAATGCGGTATCATCGTCAAAGTCAAAGATGAGTAAGGGTCATAATCTCTTGCTCTTTGTGGGATATGGAATCCAGGCTCTTCCCTAAAATTTTCCTTTTCCTGTATGTATTATTATGGTGACTGCAGAGTAGGAGTGGGAATGAATCAGTGTAAGGAGAAAGCAACCAAGACTTATTACTGCTGATAATTTGTGTGTACCTTCATAGGTGCTGGGAAATGGGACATCTTCCATGTTCCTGGAGCCCTTTCAGTGAAGGCGCTGAAATTATTGCCATTCTTCCTGGCTCAGAGCTTGCATGGAGCCTCGATACCCTTGAGCCACCTGACCCCTGGGGTTTATTTATTTCCTGAGAGAGGTTATTTCATGTTATAAGCAAACAAACAAACAGGTATAAACAAGTTGTAATGGTTAAAAAAGAGATGAAGCAGCACTGCTGAGATGAGCACAGCTGCAGTCATTCCTAGACACGTGTTGTTGAACTTAGTTAGTTTGTTAGTTGGTTAGGTAGGTGAAAAGAAATTTCGCCTTTGCTCCTTTTGTTCTAAAGATGCCCGATGTGATTCTTCCATGTTTCAGATGGTTAGAACCCTTTAAAGGTGTGTAACTTTTCTTTCCTGTGCCAGGTTAGCCTGTAACTAACTAACTAACTAAACTAACTAACTAAACTAACTAGCTAACTAAACTACCTAACTAACGGACAAAGAAAGATGGACTTTTCCCATGGTGGTGGTTTTTTTGTTTAAAATCTCCAAGGTATTTTTTTATGTATTTGTAAAGAAGACCAGTAGTTCTTTTTCACAGCTGTGTGTTTGTTTGTGAGGTAGGTGTTTGTGTGTTTGTTTGTTAGGTAGGTAGTTAGTTAGTTAGTTAGTGTAGGTTAGTTAGTTAGTTAGTTAGTTAGTTACTTATTGCCCAATGTCTTCTGCCTTGCTCTCTAGGGGTCCCAAAAGAAGCTTTACAGTCCTCTGGGCTACCTCTGGATTTGTGTCAAATGAAGTGAAAATGGATAGCTCTGTGTTTGTTGGTTTGTTGTGCCCATTCTAAAGGAACTCTTCTAAGGTGCAGGTCTTTGTGCATACTTTCTGGGCAGACATTTTTCAACTGTGTTCCACTGGTCACTACTGAGCTTGGGCTGCTCTGTAAGTAAAAGTATGTAAGTAAGTAAGTAAGTTAAGTAAGTAAGTAAAGAAAGGAAGGAAGGAGGGAAGTGAAGTAAAGTAAAGGTAATTAAGTAAGTAAGTAAAGTAAGTAAAAGTAGGAAGGAAGGAAGTATTTGATACCACTTGTGATATGTCAGTTAGTTAGTGTAGTTAGTTAGTTTAGTTAGTAAGTTAGTTAGTTTAGTTAGTTAGGTAGTTAGTTAGTTATTATTAGGTCACTTCACTTCACTTCACTTACCTAACTAACTAACTAACTAACTAACTGTTGACAGTTGTGCTGATCTATCACTACTGCTCTGCCTTTGCAGTGAACAGGGTGAATGTAATGGATGGTGGTATTGGCAGTATGTATGTGAAGCTACAGGGAAGGAAAAAAAGCCAAAACTGTCCATCATCCATCCATCCATCCATCTATCTATCTATGTATCCATCTATCATCTAATCTATCTATCATCTATCTATCTATCATGTATCTATCTATCTAATCTAATCTAATCTATAAATCAGCTGTCTAATGTAATCTAATCTAATCTAATGTATTTATCAATCATCTCATCTCCTCTCCTCTGTGTAGTTTCAGACCAGAGCAAGCATCCAAAGAAGTAAGCAAGTAAGAAAGAAAGAAAGTAAGAAAGTAAGTAAAGTAAGTAAGGTAAAGTAAGTAAGTAAGTAAAGAAGTAAAAAGTAAGTAAAGTAAAGTAAAGTAAAAAGTAAGTAAGTGAAAGTAAGTAAGTGAAGTGAGCAAGCAAGCCATAGCTGCACAATAATGGAGTGGTGTTGTGTGTGTTTGTTTGACCTTTTCCTGTCCATAAAGCATTTTCAAAGGAAGGATTGAGGATCAGACCCCATGTCTTTCTTTTCAGAGACTTGAAGGAAGGAAGGAAAGAAAGAAAGAACGAACCATGGAATTACATGATAAAGAATTCATGCCAGTTTTCTGTTTGTTTGTTTGTTAGGAGAAGAAAAAGAAAACAAACAAACAACCCACCCTGAAATTACAGTGGTGGCATTTTGTAACAAACAAACAAACAAACAACAAACTAAACTAACTAACTAACTAAACTAACTAACTAACTAAACTAAACTAGCTACCCAACTAACGAACTAAGTACCTGTAAGGTCTGGAAGTGAGTGTGGGGATTAATGTGAAATGTCTTTCCATGGAACCAGGTAGTTTTTGCACTTTGCTCACTTTGCTTACTTACTTTACTGTACTGTACTTTACTTTACTTACTTACTTACTTCTTACTGTACTTCTTTACTTGCTTTCTTGGTATTCTGCTTGCTTGCTTACTTTCTTGCCTAGAAGCTGATGATGTCATATGGAAACGAAAAGGTTTTCTGAAAGCAATAATAAAAAGGCATCCTTTAAGATGAGTAGGTGATTGATTATTGATAAACAAGATGCAAGCAGCTCTGGCAAAAAGATGTTCTGGTGATTGATAGGATAATCATCTATCTATCTATCTATCTATGTATCTTATCTATCATCTCCATCAAAGGTTATAGGTAACAAATAGGTGCAATAAATTGCACAGTAATAGTTATGGTGGTTTGGTTAGTAGGTCTGTGTATGATGATAGTATAGTAGTTAGTTAGTTGTTAGTTATGTATGTATGTATGTATGTGGTAAACAATCAACATGAAGAATGAGTCAGTCAGTTAGTTTAGTTAGTTAGTTTTAGTTGGTAGGTAGGTAGGTAGTTGGGATCTAGAGTAATGCTACTGATGACTGACTGTGTTTGTTTGTTTGTTTGTTAGCGAAGGGATGAAAGCAAAGGTAAGAAAGAAAAGAAAGAACAGTGTTATTATTAACCATCTGCATTTTCTGCAGAATTGCTAGTTGTGGTCTTGTGTGCCCGGGGCTTTTTTCACAGGCAGTGTGGATGTGGGTTTCCTGGTGTCTGCAGGCTCTACAGGGTTTGGCGAAGCACTGGGAGGGTTGTGTGAGTGTAAATGGTTTTGTGGTAGGTGAACCAGCACTGAATCTGCTGCATGCAAGTAAGTAAGTAAGTAAGTCAGTTCTGGTGGTGGTGTCACAGGAAGCTCTTGTGAACAGCACCCCACAGCCAGCAATAGATCGGGGAAAGAAGAACCTCTGAAAGTCAGTAAGTAAGTGAGTCTGCCAGGATCTCTAGCTAAGAGGGGGAGGTATTGATCTGGTAAGCAGCAGTTGCCTGGGGGAGGATGGAACTCAGATGTTAGTAATAATTGTCCTTCTCTTGCAGCCTGGCCTTTGGGTTCTCAAAGGAGCAACAGGGTGCTGGCCTGAGCAGGTGCTGCAGAGCAGTGCCATCAGCGTCTCGGGGATGCCTGCTGGCCTATCGGGGCTGCAGGAGAGCTGTCTTTTGGACAAGCAGCTGCAGGTGAGGTGCTTGAGGAATGATGGGGAATATGCTCGATGGCAGGACAGTGCGGGGAAATTAATGTTTCCCCACGAGCGGCACTGTCCTCGGCCACCGCCCAGGGC
>VZZY01013918.1:540-14621 GCA_013400335.1 Eurystomus gularis
CCTTTTAGGACCATCTCCCAAGGAACTTTCTCAACCAGCATCCTAAACAAGCCAAAGTCCACCTTTCAGAAGTCCATGGAATTAGTTTTGCTGCCCCTCCTCACTCCCCTGGTGGGCTCACTTACCAGCTGAGTCAGGAAGTTGTCTTTGACACACTCCAGGAACTTCCTGAACTTCCTCTGCCATGTTGTATTTCCTGTAGATGTCTGGTAAGTTGAAGTCCCCCATGAGAACAAGGGCTGCTGATTTTGAGGCTTCAGCCAACTGTCTGTAAAACTCTTCCATCAACCTCTTCATCCTGGGTGGATGGTCTACAACAGAATCCCAACAGGATATCTGCCTCACTGGCCTGCCTCCTCATCCTAACCCATAAACATTCAACCACTCCATTCCAGTTGTTGACTTCTACACAGTCAAAACACTCTCTAACATAGAGAGCCACCACTCCACCTTTTCTACATTGCCTATTCCATTTGAAGAGCTTGTAGCCACTCATTGCAGCACTCCAGTCATTAAAGTCATCCCACCACGTTTCCGTGATGGCAAATATGTCATAGCCATCGTGTTGCACAATGGCTTCCAGCTCGTCCTGCTTTTTGCTCATGCTGGGCTGTCGATTTCCATTCCAACACCTGCCACCCTTAGGCTCAACTCTAGCAAGCCCGGTTTTATCCCCTTCCCCCTTCAAACCTAGCTTAAAGCCCTCTCAATGAGTCTGGCCAGCTCATATGCAAGGATCCTTTTCCCCCTCTGGGGCAGATGAACTCCGTCTGTCGCCAGCAGACCCTGTGCAGTATAAAGCTCCCCATGATCAAAGAACCCAAAATTCTGTCTGTGACACCAGCCTCTAAGCCACATGTTAATTGAATGAGTTTTCCTCGTTTCAGTATTCTTCCCGCTACTGAAAGGATTGAGGAGAGCACTACCTGTGCACCTGAGCCGTGAAGCGATCTTCCCGGTGCCCTAAAGTCATTTTTAATTGCTTTTAAACTAGAATAGTACAATAGATAAGTAGAATAATACTCTTACCAGCTAGCAAGTGATCCATGCTCTTCATAAACACTTTTTATTACAGAAGAATTCTGCTATGCATTTACAGCTGATGTGTAACCCACCTTAGAAAATGTACTTCAGCTTCAGCCTTGTCAAAAATTTGTTTTTTTTAATCCACCTGATTTACAGGAGCTGCATATATACAAGTATTAATTCTGATCTTAAAATAACTGCCAGCAGCGGGGGCTGAAGAAGAAGAGAGCTCACTGATTCACTGCAAAATATATTAAGGAGTACTATTGTTCTTCATGAATGATATGGGTTGTAAATGTTTTCATTATCCAAGTTGTAGTATTTTAAGAACAGATTTTACATTTAGTGATTGCAAGCTTACTAATTACAGTATGCTCCACTAATTACGTCCAGAAAGTACCTTAATTACCAACCTACTTTAGCAAATTCCTGGCAACTAGAGTTGAAATCCAAACAAGACATTAAGGAGTTTAAAGCTCTCATATAACAAAGTCATTAACACTGGAGGTATTCTGAAATTAGCATCTCATACATTACATTTCTGTTATTCAAAAGTGGACCATCAAACAGCACTGTAATATTATATAGTCTTATTGCTACGAAGCAATAACTTATTTACATTTGGCTGCACAGTTAAATTACTTTTTGATATGCACAAGGAAATTTTAATATGGTGCTAAATAATAGCCAAGATGTCTTTGTCAGAAATAACTCATGCCAAACCAAAGTAATTTATTTCTGTGACAGAGTAACATCCCTTTGAATCGTAGGTATGTTCTGATTTGAAGCAACGCTGACACTGTTTTAAGTGACTTTCTTTTAAGTAGGGCAAGAAAACATGGTCTAGATTGAACTTTCATATGACAGGCATAAAAAATAGGGTGGCATAACCCTACTCAAAAGTAGTTATATGAATCACTTCAAAAGCAAAAGTGTATGACACTTGAGCACCTGTGTCTCCCCTTGTTTGTCCTAACTCTGGTACTACTCAACATTCTCACTCATGGACCTGAAAACAGCGGAAGAGATTATAGGATTATTAAAATTTGCAGATGACAATAAACTATCATAGCACCTCTACAGAAGGACAGGCTTAGAATTCACAAAGCAGAGACACTGCAGTCTGTACCAACTGAAATGTCATATTAAGGCATATGGAATATGAAGTCCACTCACAATCAACAGGTTTCTCCGGTTTAGGAGCATATATTTCAAAAAAAGATCTCTGTCTAATTAAAAATACTAATACAGTGCCTGTAGCACTAGTCTGTAATTTCATCTCAACTCAGGGAGATTGAAAGGCTACTCTCAATGTTACTGTCTGACTGCTACAATATGCCTAGTGCTCCAATCATGTTTCACATGTGATGCTGCTGCATAACTGGATGCTATGCAGAACTGTGTACACACTTACAGTACAGTTTGTGTCAAAACTCCCTGTGACTTCAAAACAAGAACAATAATGACCCTCAGTGATAAAAATCAGTAAATTCTCGGTTAAAATAATATTCTTAGCACATGTGTACAATCAATCACACACCATGCCAGGCTTTCATGAATTCTGTGTCCAAGTCTCCACTTTTATGAACCTGCCCAGCAGTTTTTTGATACAAAAGAGATGTGCTAATTGTCATCAGTGAACAACTTGGTGTAATGCATGAAATAAGGACAGTAACTAGAACCTTAACTTTAATTTAGCCTCCCTGAAAAAGAACCCCACAAACCTAGAGGTCAAAATGAACACTAAAAAAGTTATGACAAATAAAATTAGTTGCTTGATCATGCCCTGAATCGGCAGAGCAGTCATATGAGCGGCCACTACTTACTGGTCAAGTTCTTTATTGACCCATGCTTTCTGCAAAATTACACCAACTTTAAACAGAGGCCTACAAGATGGAAGGAAAATGGAAAATGGATTCTGAATTCTAAACCAAAACAGAAATTAGCTTTGCCAGACCTTCTCTAAATACTCAGAGCCAAGGTAAAAAACTTCCTTATATATAAAAGATTTAAAGGGTTTGTTGACAGAGATCCTTAACTAAATCGCTTTAGGGAAACTACTGCCATTACAATTCAATTCCTCATCCATTATTAAAATTCAGCTGTTATCCCCCTAGTATTTTCCCTTACTTGAATGACATAAACTTTGAACTTAACTACCATGAAATATAAATAAGGTCACAATGTGTTGTGGAAAATAAAGATGCAAACATCCCTTACAGAAATTGGAATGCATAATAGTATTATGTGTGAAAACCATCAGTGTTTTAGAACATGTAGTACTTTTACCTGAGGCACACTATATTTACTAGTATAACTTCTGATTAAAAAAAGGGAATTAATCACTTGTTCATAAAAATTGTACATAGATGCAATGGAAACAGTCTTTACAGGAGGAGTTTAGTGTGTAAGAGAAATTATACATAGGTGCGGTTATTTATCAAGATGTAGGATTAAGTTTCTTCCTGCATATACAACTATCAAGGCACTTCCAGTCTAGGGAAAAAGACTTCAGTTGTAGACTGAAGAACTAACTAATTTTTAGTTAAAGCCAACAACCTAGCTTTTTTTAAAGTTCTTATCACTTGTTTAAGAATTAGGGGGAAAAAAACTCTGAACAGAAGTAAAAGCCCTGCTAAAACTTATCTTCTCTGAAGAGAAAACCTCAGAAGATGTTCTATAAAATGGTAAGATTTCTAAACTGAATGGAAAACAAAGTATAAATATAGACCTGATTATAAACATATTTTCCTTTTAAAATAAATATGCACAAGATCAATTTGCAGATGTTCATAGGCCAGAGCATTATTTCAATGATCCGCTTAAGCTTTGTTGTGTCAGCTACCTCAGAGCAAAGACTAATTTATTTGCATGGCTATACAACTTCTTTTAAAACTCAAGACTGGTCTGTGCAATAAAAGTTGACTAGTTATCAGTTCCCCTGCATTCGAATGTAACTTGCAGCTCATAGTAGTTATTCTTCTTCATCCCTTACAATTCTCTGTCTAATGAATTTAAGCCTGTGTCCAGCACTACAAAGGTCAGACTACATGAGCACAAGTGTTCTTAGCTCACTGTAGAAGTCTATGAATTCATTCATGTTATGATTCCTTCATAACCTGCACTGAAGCAACATAACCTCAATAGAGTGATGCTTTCCTACTGTGCCATATAAGACAACACTGTCAGAGGGTGTCCATGAAGAACGGTACTTGGTATTAAGGAGAAAAATATTCCTGATTGTGAGGTAGGTTAAATTTAATTCTAACTTGTAGTGAAAGTGCTGATGTTGAATTAAGGGGAGTGAATTTTTCCAAATGTATAGAAGAATGGCCTGTAGCAACACAGCAAGTGGGAAAGTATGTGGAAAGGTTGCTTGTATTTATTTGCAGAGACTTCAGAACTCAGATTCCTAGTTAGCATTTTAAGAGGGGATAAAACAAGAGTCAAGTAGAAAGAAAGACAGAATGCAAAAGGCCTCATGCATTAACATCTCCTTAGGCAGAAGAAAAACCCCTGCAGCAAAAACAACTGAGTAACATTAATGTCATACCAAAAGTTTCCATTGAGTAGTACATATGTGCTTCAGGATCGTGGTTTTCAATATGCAGTACCCAAAACCCCCAAGAATAATAATAAACAAATACTGACCTAGATAAAGGTTTCTCCTGAATTCAGATCTAACACTAATAACAAAGAACAAGGTGACTTAGGCTTTCCTCAAAGGAGCCGATACTTACACCCCAGCAAGCGCAAAGACAGAAACACTAAGCAGTAAACAGCCAAGTCTTCTACAATACTGACCAAGTACTGCAAGGCATCTACATTTTTCTGGTTGTGAAATCAATAGGATTTCAGAACAAGTCTCCAGGGAAGAGGAAAACCTGCAGTGCAGGAGAACATATGGCACCCTCCCATTCTCCTTGCTGGTAACTCCTACTCCGGCACACATTCCTCCCCAAATGCATATACATTTTATCTTTGCTCACATACAGTGCTGGAGGAGGGAAGGGGAAAAGACTGAGTGCAGTCCATCTTCCAGCCTCCTTTCCTCCCCACTCCTGGAAGGAAAGAGTTGCACAAAAACACACATCATCTGAGCTCTGAAGAGGAAATATGTGTCAGCATCCAATGATTATTATTACATGTATGCTTTATGATCAAAGAGAGCAGAATCAAAGTAGCAACATGCTGCCCATCTAGCTTGTGGCATGGGCACACACCTCCACGCTTATCTTCCTAAGACTAACAGGCAGCAACAGTAGTACACACTTCAGCATGGTTCAGCAACCAGAGTGCAAGGGATTTATTTAGGCATGAACTAATTCTGGCTAGATTAAACAAAACAATATCATGGCCAACTTTGCTACTGTGTTATCTCTATTACACTGCAGAGATGCTCCCTAAAATGTAGGCTTCTAAAGCATATGCTCAGGTACTTACTGAGTAGCTCTGTTTTCCCAACAGTATTCACCGAGGAATGCATCACTCGCTGCTGAGTTGTAAAGCCTTTCACTCCGGAAAGCACATTATATACGGGGCAAAACTACATCTCTGAAAATGAATCAGGTGGACCTGCAAAAATCTGGACATTTGGATCTCTGCTAGAGATGTCTTCCAAAATTACTATGCTTTCCCTTCTTCTGCAGGTGCAACATGTCTACCCAACAGAAAAGCTGGATCTGCCTCAGGGTTTAAGTTACTGACTGTCCAAGGAATTGCTCAATCAATCTTCAGCTTACTGTACACAAAGAAATACCATATCTTATTAAAGAGCATGTAAAAGAGTTGCTACCAAAATTCTTTAGTAAGTCCATTTAATGAAAACTTGAGGGTTTTTATCATGCTATAAAACTGGGCCAAGTCAGAAAGGTAACACATGAACTTAACTTCATCAGTTTAATTAAGTATCACAAATGTACGAATTGTTATGAAACCTAGAAAATGAAGCTGCAAAACCAATGTTTCCCTGTTGTTGTTTTTATAACATAACACTGCATTTTATGCTATTTGCTGCAGCTGTCTTTTTTAACACTGTCAGAAGAAAAACAGTAACAGAAAAAATGATAGGTTACATAGTGATGGGTTGTCTGGGAAAGGCACTGAAAGAGGTCACGGTGGAAAAATATTTATGGAAAATCAGAGAGTTTTCAGTTAATAAAAGCTTAATGACTTCAAGGACTCCATTATTTTCAGTTAAATATGTATAGCAGACATATTGCAGTAATACTGTTGTTTACTTAAGTTAATTCTACCTCTTCCAAAATTATTTTTAAAAGGCAACAATTCTCAGTTAGGTATTAGAATTTCAGTCAAAACCATTACTAAACACTTATATTACTGTATTCATCACATTAATATTACATGAATTATTGAAGACTGATTAAATATGCATGTGTCTATCCAAGCAGGTTTTCACTCAAAAAGCAGTCTTCTGCTTTCTGCTATTTTCAATATTAGCTTTTTGGGTTTTT
Source organism: Eurystomus gularis (assembly GCA_013400335.1). Classification (NCBI taxonomy): domain Eukaryota; kingdom Metazoa; phylum Chordata; class Aves; order Coraciiformes; family Coraciidae; genus Eurystomus; species Eurystomus gularis. The sequence continues at coordinate 7,041 of VZZY01013918.1, forward strand.
GCCTATGCCTCATATCAACTAATTATGAATTCCTCACACCATGATGTACTACCTACCACCGCAGGAAGGGAAAAGGAAAGACTGTTTCATGCTTCATTTGCTATTGACAACATCTCACTGGGACTCTCTATTTTGCAGTTTGATGAAAACTACTCTGTGGAACATGTGTCCAGCAGATGTACAATTAATAGCCAAGACCATTAACAGATGATCAACAAGAGACATCACTCTCTTGGCCAATCCTACCAAACCCCTGAGCCAACACCTCCTCCAGTAGGGTGCAGAAGACACTAATGGCAAAAGAGGAAGCAACTCCCAGTTCTGCTGTGCTCACCTGAGCCATGGGGTGACCTGGGGGAGCACTTTAGACACAAACATAGGGTTCTTAGACGGTAGGTGGTGGGTTCAGCTGGGGTCACAGTTTGGAAATCAATAGAGCTGTGACAGCAAAGAGACCATTGTGAGGGGACATAATTTGGATGTTTTTGAAGGTACTCTGAGGCCTAGGGAAATGGAAGTATAATGGTATCCAGCTGAAAGATAGAGAAAACTAGGATGGCAGTATGCCCTAATCCTAAACACGTACATGCCCAGGTGCTGCGATAGAAGCTGCTGTCATTGCTGTCACCACAGTGGAGGTAGTCTGTCAGTCCAAACCTGAGAAAAATAAATCGTTTCACTTCTCAGTTCTCTGCTTTAATATGATTAGAAGAAAAAAAAATCCAAAGGACAGGAAAAAATTGTTCTTTAAACTGCTCCTAATCAAATTTGAAGGTTTTGTTGAAACCATAACCTGAATCATAGCCCCTAATACCTTGTGATTAAACATCTCCAACTATGACCCCCTCACAATAAGGAAAACTTGTACAACTTGTTTGTTTTACTAATAGACATTTCATAACTTCAGTATCTTGTGCATAATAGACTTTCAACTTTAGAAGGATCAAACCTGAATATTGCAGAGGTTTATCAGAAGTGGATGTGGAGTCAAATGCAGGTGAGGGTACTGCATGGCTGCATGGCCACATACCCGACCCAGAGCTCGCAATGTAAACTCCTAGCAAGAGTTACTAATTAGGAAAGGCAGCTGATGGAAGGTGAGGGGGCCTTCAATGCCTGATTAGCTAGCCCCTTCCCCTCAGTCCCACACTCAGAAACTTTCTGCTGGACATAAATTAAAGCACTAAAATTTTACAATGCTTGTTCTACTTTAATTGAAATATATTTCAAAAGATAAACAGTAATAGTTGCAGATATTACCGGGTGAGTGTCCTAGTTTCATTGGGATAGAATCCTAGGCCAGCCATGGTCTGCAGGCCATTAGCAGCTTTGAGTCAGTCAGGACAATGGACCCGAGCTGGCTCCAGGTGTATCCCAGACCGTAAATGTCACATGCAGTAGAAAGGGGGAAGTCTGCTGAGGATGGGGGCTCCTCCTGCTCCTGCTCCTCTCCAGTCCCTGGAAGGTATTACTGTTCTGCTCCTGAAGACTGCTTTCTCAGTTATTGTCACCACTGTCTATTTGCTGGGCTGAGAATAAATTTTTATACTTCATATTGGCATTAGTATTAGTTTTGCTGTTTCATTAAATCTGTTTTCATTTCAGCCCATGGGTCTCCTCTACTTGTCTCAGTCCCCCTTCCTGGCTGGGGAGCGATAATCAGGTGATGGAAAAACTGCTATAGTTTAGCCCTGGATATGGGCTAAATGTAGACAGTAAGAAGACAGAAGCTTCCAGAATCTATTTAAGATTTTTTTAAAAAGGTATTTTCACAGAAGGAATTTCATGAAACAAGGCCTGTTAAAAGGGCTCAGTGTTGCCTAACTGTTAAAACACAGAAACTTGCAAACTCAAACACTTTGTTAAGAACCCTCCTGCTTACTTCTTGTCCTTTCAGACTTCTCTGTATTTGCCCTCCTGTGGAATAAGTTTTGCTAATACCTGCCTAAACCACCCACTACAGAGTTTGTGAAGAATTTTCTAAAAAATGCTGCAAAGTGCAAACCAGAGCCATTAATAAAAGAGGATCAATATTCAGAAAGTAACATGTGACACAAGGTCTTCTGTACATTTACAAAAGTGATTTATATTCTAATACTGAGCAGGAAGGCCCTAGATATTACTTCTATTTGAAAATCCTTCCATTTTCAAAACATTGCTATTAAACTTGCCCATGTGTTCCAATAACTACAGCTCTCATGAGTCTTCTGTATTAATGGTAGCTGAAAATACTCTTGGGATATGGGTATTTGAAGAAGTTACTATTTGAACTACATTAGCACAGTGTAGCTCCATTCACAGACCAAAAATCCTGTTGTACTGAAAGGGAAACTATTACAAGTTAACTTTTTTGCTTCTTTTTTCTTTTTTGACTTTAGTATCACCCTAATTTCCACATAGAAAATGTTTTAAAGATCAAGTATCTTAAATGTTGGAGTTACAACAAATGAAAAGAGCTCAAGTACTGAACAGTCAACCACACACTATCATTTCTACCTGTGTTCATGATGCCGCAGGTTATGGGCACTTAGATTCCTAATGGTTTTTTAACAAGGTCTCCATATTTTCCCTCTACATCAATACTGGAGTTACATATCCATTTATCCCAAATAAAGAGGTTATCTTTTAAATCTTGTTAAAGTTTTTACACTCAAAGGGTATCTTCTCTGATTTAGCAACATGACCTGTTAAGAAAGATGTCAAACACCTAACAAAGCAAGTACTACTACAGCTAGCATGTTTCTTTGCCTGCTCTTCAATTATCATCTTTTGCCACAGCCACTGATACAACACACTACATACTCCACTGAAGTTTTGCTGATCTGGTCTTTCTGGCTACATGAAATTCTCTTGTGTTGTACAGATGGGTCTAATGAGAAAATACACCTAATACAGTGTAACAGGGTAAGATAAAGCAATGGCTGCAGATGAAATTTACAGATGACCACAGAGATAGAATTTTTTTGTTGTTGTAAAACATTTAAAGAGGCATTAACACGCAGAAATAACTGTTTCTCTTTTCCTATGGAATAGGAAACACTTTTTGCACCTTTATAATAAAATACAGAGCTACCACCTGAAGAATTATGCACTGAAACACCTTAAAGTATTTTATTGTTTTTGTTGTTACTACTGCTACTAAAAACATTTTATTATGTTTTAAGACACTATTCTACCTTTCTTTTTAATGTACATTTTTAGCCCTTACATGCAGAGGTTGCAAGCTGCAAAATACAAGTGAACTATATTAAAGCCAGACATTCGTTTTAGATATTCCAAGATTCAAAACATTCTATCATCTGTTCCTATGGAAACTGAAAGGATATTCTAGGTTATATCAGTATCAGCCGATTATGTTGCAGAGAAATCTGTGGTTTATTTTAATCCATAGTTCAGAGGTATAAATTCACGCTTAGTGTTTAGCTTGGTGATTTTGAATTACTGAAGCACGGTTAACACTTCAGTTCCATTAGATCATACTTTAAGATAAAATGAACTCTTTATAGATCAGAATAGTAAAGGGAAAATTTCATAAGGTTCAGTTAATTCCCATGAAGCTTACCATTCAGGTCTAGGATACAACTAACATATACTTGGAAGATGTTTTTTGGTTGTTAGATGAGCCATACATGGCTGTATCGCGTCTTAACAGAATAGTTCAAGGAAGAAATAATTTAGATTTATCGAAAACACCTTCAGTAGTGCCATGCACCAGATGGCCAGATGAAGGAATCTTATTTAGAAAGTGAATAAGATCACAAAAACCATAACCATAATATTGAAGATTAAAAATAAAATTGAATAATGCAACATGATTATGTTTCTGTGACAAATAAATGTAAAGGTTAGGATAGAGTAAAACTTGCAAGTATATATAAAAAACAAAGTGAAAATTCTCTCTATGTATACAGAACTATTGTAAAGCAAAAAAAAGAGAAACAGTATAAGCTAGTAGGATTTTAATTAAACAGACTCAAATGCCATTGTGATCTTTTACAACAAAAGCCAGTATGACAGCTATAACATGTTGAAATAAGTCTTCTTTATCTACATTAGAAGTATAAAAAGCTGTAAAATGGGTGGCTAACATGAATTTACATTAAAAGCTTTGGATCTCATCCTCTGTCTTCACTAAGGAAAACTAGATGATTGAAAGTTAACTATAGCTACCACCCCTTACCCTATGCCAAAAGTAGCAAGCGGGTTCAAATTTTCCATTTTACAGTTAATACTTCAGACTTCTTACTATAGATTGTAGTAATTGTCTTCAAACTGAATAATCAAAATGCCTTCCATTTCTTTATCCTAATGTAGTCAATCACTTCATTATTAAATAGCTGTCTCAGCCTAGTTTCCATCAGGATCTCCTCCAGGAAATCAAGACTGTGGAATAATAAGGAAACAAAACATCTACTGCCTAAAGTGTACTACATTGGTTGAATTCGTGACAGCAATGAGGTTAAATTCCAGCCTCATGCTTTCAAAGTGGAAATAAATGTCAGAACAAAAAGGAAAGAAAGAAAGAAAGAAAAAACAAAAACAATGACTACTCTTTGACTTAAAAAAAGTATACTCCGGATAACATTTCAGCTCTAGTTTTTCCAGATGAATGTTTGTATGCCAAGCTGGAGGAGTTATTTTCTCTTTTTTTTTTTTACTTTATTTGCTGTTATAATGATCATTTTGTAATTATGCATACATATGTAGTTATGCACAGCTATATAATGGCAATCAATTCCATTGACATTCTGAGGTACTTAAGGGCTTACATTATTTGAACGGTATGACAAAATATGACAGCTAATACGTAAAAGCAGCAAAGCTCAGGCAAAGACATCTGTAAGTTAAAATTTTTCTTTTGACAAGCACATTACATCAATGTGGGCAACATAACACATCCAAAGCTAAATGAACTAAAGATAAACACTAAGAGACCCACTACACAACCATGGGGCACACAAAGTGACATACTCCTCACACGAGACCGTGTTCTATGGTCAGGCACTTCTCCATGGAGCTGACAACTTTAGACAGCATATTCATACACTTGTGGAGCCCATTTTACTATAAAGCATTCAGATCTGAAGATGACATTAAACTAGCAAAAATGAGGAAGCATACTTGGACTTAGTGTTAAAATATTAAAATATCAACTTACCTAGAAAAAAAAGATGTTTCAGTGAAACATATACTCTTGCTGAAGTACGCAAGATTGAAAATGAGAAACTCAAGACCACAGGACCTTGCCCAGAGAGTAGTGTCACAAGAACCCTCCACATCTCTGACAGTAATAATTTGAAGTAACCCAAGAATGCAACATTATCATAGTTTTGCAAGTTTCACCAAAACAGTGAAAAATGGAGCCCAGTGCTAGCCATTCTTAATACCTCAAACACCTCCAAGTGCATTTGCACAACTGCAAAAGGCTGCTGTATGCTAATAAACAGTACATAGTGTTTAAGATCCTTGACATTAGATTAAACACTTCCCTAGGAAGGATTTAAGATTAATTTCACCAATCTTGCCTTAACACTGGAAGTTGTAGTACATAAACATTCAGCTCAGAGGACCCTGAAATGAACTAAATTATGCAACTTCTGGATGATTATGTCTGCAGAAATGGTCCATTATATGCATACTTTCCCAGCAAATCCCTTGGGGATAACCAGGAAGACCTATCTATTGTTATACATCCCTGACACAAGATCAAATGGTGTTCCATTAAATATTTCAGATTAATTTCACCAATTTTGCCATAACACTGCAAGATGTACTACATAAGCACCTATCTTAGGGAACCCTGACCTGAGACAAATTGAGCAACTTCTGGATAATCACTTCCAGTTAACTGGTTAATTATGCAGATACTTCATCCTCTCATCACTTTTCTCAGGCACTAAATAACATTAGTCAAGAACGATTATGCATATACATCTAGCTAGTAATTCTTAATGTGAAGAAAAAAAACAACTACACATGTTCCAGAGACAACAACTTACAGGAAAGGTTCAGTATGAAAAAGAATGCAAAACATAACAATTCACAGAACAAATTCTTATCAGTGAGTTAGTATGAAAACCCAAAATGCCCCCAAATATGCTGAAAGTGACAACAATATAAAGATTTACACTGAAATTATTTGAGACGTTTTGGTTCAGATTGTACTGTTTACATATTTATCCCGTATATACAAAGCCAGCATTTTAAAATCTTGCAGAAATACAGTTTAGGATTCACTTCTGTTGGTTTTTTTTCCCCTCTTCTTTATTCTGTGAGGTTATAATTAGTAAAACTCTTCATTTAAAAAAAAATATATATCTCTGTATTAAAAAAACCCTGCAGACACAATTTAACATTAATTTGGACAAAGGATAGTTAGTAAGCTCAAGAGCATAGGTTCCCGACCCATTTCACACATAGAAACTTCACTACATGATTACCAGAACAATTTCAGTGAGTATCAGTGCTCCACATCCATGCTAGGTAGGAAAATAAATTTGCCCACACCTTAAATAAGGGAAACTGGGCAACAACCATCACATAATTTATCCAAAACCTGCCCCCCCCCAAAAATACTCAGACACCTGTAGATCACTCCAGGAGAGAAAGGAGAATCTTTACTCTGTGTGATCAAAGACACAGACTGTTTCTTTAACACACAGAAGGACAAACTGCATTTAAGGTGCAAACCCAAGGAAATTTGAGTTCTGCTCTCATCTCTACACCATGTTTTGTTTATTTTAATCAATCCTTAATGATACCATAGTGCTCAGCACCTATATCCTAATTACTAAAGTTTGTATCAGTAAAGTCAAAAGCAAGAGCATAGGTTCCCGACCCATTTCACACATACATGCAAAAATCCATCCTTCTTACATAGAGGAGAGCCATAACTGTTGTTAAAGCAGTGAACCTAGCTCAGAACTAGGGCTACCTCTTCGGAGAGGTAAAGATGGAGGAGATGGAAATGCACTTCTTTTCTACACACACATGACCTGGCTCATAAGGCTACCAACCTTATCATTACCTGATGGAATTAACTTAATGTGGGAAAGGGCTGCAAAGGCAAAGTCCCACACTAAGCATGACAATATGTAGAAGAAAGGGTTTGAAACGTGAGCTAAACTGCAGATAAAGTTTTCTTCTTTGTAAATATAGCAGCCATAACAGTGTGTCTAGCAAAACTGTTCTACCTGAAACTGAGCTACAGTAATCGTAATCTCTGTTGTTCTGAGCTATTTCTATTATTCAGATCTGCTTTACACAATATACTGTGGTTGAATAAAGGGGTGAAGTGGTGTCAAGAGCAAATCTAGATTCTTCTGCCTTATGTTCATCCTGTGAGCAAAAGAAATGCTGGGGATGCTTCAGACAGTTGCAAGACAGATACAAACCTCTTTTTTTTCTTTTTTAAAGCAGAAAACATCATTGTCTCTTTTCTTAGAATGGCAACTTTAATAAGTTCTTGATGTATCTCTGCTAAAGCAGCCCCTCCTGCTTTCCTTTGTTACTTGTAAACAGAAAGGGTCTCGTGGGTGAAGTGGCAACTGGAGGCTGTCTTGGCCACAGCGACCATGAAGC
>VZZY01013921.1:0-15743 GCA_013400335.1 Eurystomus gularis
ACTGCTTTCCAGCAGGTCAACCTAACCTGTACTGGTGCATCTTCAGGTGCAGGACTCCACACTTTCCCTTGTTGAACTTCATTATATTTATCTCTGCCCAACTCTCCAGCCTGTCCAGGTCTCACTGAATGGCAGCACAGCCTTCTGGTGTGTCAGCCACTCCTCCCAGTTTTGCATCATCAGCAAACTTGCTGAGGGTACACTCCGTTGTCTTCATCTAGGTCATTGATTAATATGCTGAACAAGACTGGACCCAGTACTGACCCCTGGGGAATGCAATGAATATATAATGAACAGCTCTCCTCTTTACGTAGGACACACCATAGTAAAAAAAATCCACCAACCTTTGATCTCTCTTTTAAAAAAAAGTTTAATGGCAGTTGAAGCTGTCTGCACAGTGAAGTATTAGGCCCTTCTGATTACAAGTCCACTTGCTTTGCAGGTTTACTATCTCCAGGGTGTGTTTTCAGAGTTGCATATAACCTAGTCACTCTTTTCTGAAGCCTCTCCAATATTTCTTGCTTTGCAGTCAGGATATCAGGACCAAATGTAGTGCAGCATTAACCACATCACTGCTGCTCAGTAGAAAGCTACTGCCACATCCCCATCTGCTCTTGACAGCTTCTCTCCCTGTACATCTAAGCACTGCATCCACCTGCTCTACCTCAACAGCCTGGCTGGCACACATTCAACGCACCTTCCACTACAAGCCCTGAGCAGATCTCAGCATTATTGCACTGGAAGATATAATAGTGTTAATGAGACTCCCATCATGCTTCCTCCCTAAACACATCACCTTGTATGACTGCTGGTCTTCCCTCCAACATTATTGACCTCTCCGCCAGTTTTACCACTACTGCAAGCTCTACAGAAAATGATTATTTTAAATCATTCATAAAATGGCTAAATAATAAATGATAGTTGCTGAATAGTACCAGATTAGTAGTTGCTAAAATGTTAAACCAATACTGGAATGAGTTCTTGTGAAAAGCCAAGAGACATACCATCCTTTAGATAACAGTTTTCCATTCACAGTTACATTTTGCAATTAAATGGATTAATTGGCATATGATCTACCTAGTAAGGGCTCACCATGATATTTGCAGACTGCCAATATTTTCATCAAGATGGCAGATTTCAATTGTTTTGCAGAAATCAAAATATACTGCATTGGCATCATTAAGTTGAGCAAACATGTTTCATAAACCTACAGCAATATTTCTGGTATTATTTTTACTTCATTGGTTATGGATCCTCTTCTATTTTTACATTACGCCTTCTCCAGAGAGTTGCTAGATTAATTGGTCTATAATTTGCTGGGTCATTGAATTCACCCTTTTAAATTGTGATATAATATTAGCTCTGGCATCCCTCAGACCTCATGCTCCAAGACTTGCCAGAAATCAGCGCAAGCAGTTCATAAATCTCCTCAGGCAATCCTTTCAGTGCTTCTGGATACAAGCGCTATAGTCCTGAGATTTTAAAATGTTTAACTTCAATGGTGGCTGCTTAACATCCTCCCTAAGAACAGAAGAGAGTTTGTTACCCATACTGAGACACAAAATCATCATTCTGCTTCTTTCTGACCACAGAATAAACAATTATTGAACAATTCTGAGGCAAAGCTTTTGGGGAGAGGCAATATCTTTATTAGACTAACGGATAGTTCTGGTCATTCTGATAGCAAGTCTAATAAAGGATTTTATCACTTCCTGCAAAATTTGCATTACTTAAATCTTTAAACCATCATGGCTCCAACAGCACCATTGTGAGAAAAATTCTAGTCTTTTAGTATCAAGACTGATCATTTCATCAGCTTTGTCTATGACTCTCCATGTACCAATGCTCAGATTTAATCTGTTCCTCAGACATTTAAGGAATCCCTTTAAAACAAAGGGGTTTAAGCTGTTTAAAACAAAGCTGTTTAAGCTACAGTCTAGTGGTTAGGGAGATGTTAGGATGAAGGTTGGACTTGATGATCCTGGTGGTCCTTTCCAACCATAACGATTCTATGATTCTATGTTTCGCACTGTCTTTAGCCTCATCTATCATTTTTTTGAATTTTCTGTTAAATTTAAGACCCTCACATTCCAACTTGCTATTTGGGAATGTGCATGAACGTGTATACATGTAATTGGCTTCACATATAATTGCTGTTCTAGCTTCTAATCTGCAGCAGGTTGTAGCCTGCTTTTCCCCAACTGCTGAACTGCAGGGGCTTGAAATGTAATAAACCTATCTTGAAGAGTTTTCTATTATCGTTTGCACTCTGGTGTTTCAGTTTTTCTCATTATGATTTTGTCTTTTGAGAATTATCCTTTTGTCAGAGCAGAGAGGAAGCAAGGGAGAGATTGCTGGATGTACCTGTATTCCAGTTGGGATCAGCAAATGCAACTGGGTTTGATCACTCACATTTCAACAATGCTTTTTCCTTTCTTCTGAAGTAACCAAGTAATCTTATTCAACAGAATAATTTCTAATACAGGGTTTTCTTAATGATACGTAAAATTGGGTTTTCTTTTGTTCTTGGAAAACTACCTACCAATTTTAGAAACTCTAAGGTATGGTGTGAGTGGAAGAATGCACCTCTGCTGCTTATTCCCTCTGTAACCTCACTTAGAGTATAAGAGGAAGCTCTTGGGGACCTACAAAGGTCTTTCACCTTTGCTCTTTCTCTATTCAGTCATGGCCTCCAAGCCATTCTGTATGTAGCCCTGTGACTATCAGCATAGTCTAAGAGCTCTTAGCCTTTTAGAAATAATTCACTCTGGGGTACAAATGGCACCTTTGATGCAGAGAGCTTCTCTCAGCCTCCCACAAGCACCCAGAATACACACACATCCCAATTTAATGTTCTTGCAGAGGCTATGGCCAGTATTTGGGCACTCCAGCTATCTTCGTCTTCCAACCAGCTCTCACTGCTCTTGATGACATCCAATTTCTTTTCACAAATGGGAATGTGTAATTCCTCTTGTTTATTGCCAGAGCTTCTTGTGCTTGTGGAAATGTTGTTAAAGAATTGCTTTTCTTTAAATGCCTCGGTGCTTCGGTTCTTTACATTGCTGTAACCTTGAGTTTAAGTAATGTGACTAGAGCAAATGTGCAGTGTTAGCATCTCTTAATTCATTCTCATTTGTACGTTGGTTTAAAATCTTTGAGGTCACTTTAGTCAGGTAACTCCCTAGAAGATGGGCAGCTGTCTTAGACCCAAGGCAACTCACACACCTTCAGGCCCTCCCATTATGTGCTCTTCCTTGTCACTCCCTGCACTGTGCTGTCACGTACAGCTCTGCAGTGCCAACACATGCAGGTATAAAATGCTCCCTCTCTCACTTAAGAGATACTTAAAAGTAATGGAGTGGAGAATCATGCCCCACACCCTTCTTCTTCTTAAATGTGCTTCCTCCTGTATCTTCATATCTCCAGTCTACATCCTATGATGCTTAAGCCCAGACGTCCCCTCCTCCTCCCAAGTACATTCACTACAGAAAGCTCTTCTGTATGTCCATATAGCATGGGCATAGGGACATGTACCTACCACACCAAAACTATTAAATATGCTGGTTTTCCTGACTACTATTTGTGCAAGTCACTCCTGTAGCACATATGAAGTGCCTCCAGTTACATTAATTACATTTCCCTTGGCTGTTAGGCATTACGACCACCAGGATACGACCTGCTGCTCCTCTAATATCTGCAGGTTATAAGCAAGTCATCTTATCATGATGCAAACTTGCAGCATCAACAGAGGCCTGAAAGACTAAATATTCATTCTCTAATACACAAACCCACACAGAGAGCTCTGCCCTCCCCCAAGCACTGTTCCTCCAGGTCTCTCTGATGTATAAATAAACTGCACGCTGGCTATTTTGATTTCACAAATTGATGTTCCTCAAGTGGTTGTGCACAGCCTTGGGATGAGCTGTAGAGATTAGCTTTGGGTGTGCAGCCCTCAGGGATGTATTGTTGTCAACATTTCTCATTTTTTCCTTCGAGAGAGAGGAAATTTGACAAGTGCATCCAGTCCTGATAACAAAGCCATTGTGGGGAATCAAGTGAGAGTGGTGTCAGTTTCTGTGTTGTGTCTCCCTCTGTTCCCTTGGCACTTATGAGTCTAAATGCATTCTTGTATCCATAGACCAAGTGTGGGACACTTGCAAAAACCAGCCTCCTTGTCTTCACATGGTAAAACCTGAGCAAGTCACTGCAAAATACTGCAAATGTTCACAGTGTTATCCTGGCTCTCTGAGTGAGGGGAATGGCATCTTGCATGTTTTAGCAGAGCCACCTAGAAAAAGTATTTGCCTTTTAAGGCAGCAGGATAAATCTTCCCCTAGCTCTCGACAGTGAAAAAACACTATCTTCAGCAGGACAGATTTGCAGAAAATCAGTTCAGTTTGAGTTCTTAATACAGCGGCCCTGGACAAATGTAGTCATTAGGTGCATAATTAAAGAGTACTGATAGAAGCTTAGATTTTTCTCTGCATATGAGACTTGCCCATCTGTGATGGAAATGCTGCATCTGTCACTCAAAAAGACTCTAAAAACTGAGAAGAGATTCCAAGAAGCTTCCTGAGAATGACTGCGGGTTTTGAAAGCACATTTAAGAGCATCCAGTTCCAGAGGCTCAAGCTATTTATCCTGCCAGGTCTGAGGGGTTACTTGGATAGGCCCTAAAAATTCCTACCTAAGGAAAAAGAATTTGAGTAAATCTCAATCTGTTACCTAGCAGTAAAATGCATCAAAGATCAAATGGTTAGAACCTGAGGCTAGAAAAAAAAAGAGACTCGAAACCCAGTGCAATTTTTAAACAACATTTGTACTTAATCACTGGACCAATTTACCAAAGGTAAATTGGATTCTCCATCACTGGAAAGCGTTGCATTAAAAAGGAAGGGCTTGGTTTGGTTTCACTAATAATTCAGATAAGAATTAACTCAGGGCAGTCTTGTGGCCTTGATGGTTGCTTTTAGCTTTACAGTCTATTGCTTTTCTGTTCCTGACCTGCAGAAGAGGCAGAAAGCTGTCCTTCCTTCTGCCACTCAGCCCTCCTGCCACGGCCAGCACAGGTCCCTTCATGGGAAACCTCAGCAGGCACAGAAAGGGACTACAGCCACAGCATCCCCTTCTCCTGCCCCTGCAGGCAGCAGAGCTGCTCGATATTATCACATACGAGTTTATTCATGCCTTCATTCCCTTTTATTTCATCTCCTTCCATACACAGTGCTCTGTCACTTCTGAACTTACATCCCTATGGGGTTCAGCTCATTCTACACCTATCTCACACTGGCATTTTTTTTTTGAAGTGGGTAATACAGACCTTTTGTCACTCAGCATCCCTGCCTGTAGCAACAGTCTCAAGCTTACAGCTTCAGTAAGAAAACCAGGCAACATAACAAGGCAAACAGCACTTAAAAGTGCCTTTTAATTCCTGGAGTAACCGTAGGTGGCAGGAACACTCAGCTATCCTCGCTCTCCCGTTTCCTCAGTAGGACAGAAGGCCCTTTATGGGGACTGCTTTACACACAGACATACTCAGGAAGGTCAAGGCAAATCTGCTGCAGGCAGGAGGCAATGCACATAATTCAAAGCACATTCAGTCTGCAAGAAGATGGAAAGATGGTTTCAGGGTCCTTACTCATTGACTCTGCAAGATTTAGCTGGCATGGCAGAGGACACTGCCTTTTCCACTTGCCTGTCCTCCCTGCTTGTTCCTATCACCAAAGCAAGGGTGCAGGAGACAGGGAAGGTCTAATTCCTGGTGCCACAGTTCATCGACTCGAGAGTTAATCCAAACTGCAATTGATTGTGGAAGCAATTAATAAGACAGAGTGATAACTGCAGTACTGTGGAGAGGCTGAAGGCAGGTCAACTTACAACCCTCCTGGAAGAATTCTTCAGCTAGAGGAGGGAACAGACTGCTAATCGGTTAAATCTTCCCAACATGAATCACAGGAGTTTGTGCAGCAGAGTCTTTAATTCACTATAATTTAATTCTCCGAGGCATAAACTACAGAGATCTACAGCCACTTAAAACTCCTGAGTGAGAGCATCCAGGCATGCTATGAATTTTCCTCAGTGTCTTCACACCTTCAGTTCAATTTCTACCTCTCATGCAGACATGGACCAAGAGCCATATAACTGCTTTTCAAGCTCAGCCTCATGCAAACTCACAAAAGGAGGTCTGACTGCGCAGTGTCTCAACACTTTGATCAGAAACAAGGTTTTTGAACAACTCCTGCCCTGCTTCAGTGACTGTGTCTTTTGCCAGTCCTGCTATCAGAGGGGCATTTTCCACCAAACTCTGGTTTTGTGATTAGGTGTGAAGTGCTTACCAGTCTCATTTGAACTTGATATTGTCTTCTGCAGAGATTTTTTTTTTTACTTGGTGTCAGTATATAGCAGAGTTCCAGCTGACATAAAATCTCCAGCTCCTTGCATCTGAGAAGTGTATAAATTTTGAATGCATAAGGTCTTAAAAATGGAGTGTCCTTAATGAGGTCACAAGAACTTCTGCTATTTCTCCATATCACTAAACAATACTGTGAAGATTAAGGCAGCAAGGTTCAGACATATATTTTAATCTCTATGGGTAGTTTATGTAAGAAGTGTTACATTAGATCCATGCTACAGAATATACCTAAAACCTAGCTGGGTTTTAAGAATGGCATGTCTTTTGATTTATCTTTTATTCAAAGCCAATTAATATTTATATTTATATAGAAAGCTAAGAAAAGGCTTTCAGATCAATGAAATCTTTTATATTTAAAACTATAACTGCTAAAATTATCCTTATCTTGTCCCAGAGTGTTGTTTCTTTTAAACTATAAGGATGGTGCTTCCCTATATATTTTTTTATAGAGAGATTGTGAGGAAATGCTTAACTCCATTAGAATTTCATCAAACTTATGAATGTTACTATGCTTTTATATTTACTTCAGAGATTTGCGTTGGGTATTGGGCTGTTTTCTTTTAAGAAGTTTGGTTTTTTTCTTACATCACCAGTATATTACTCTGAGTTTGTAGAAATCACCACAGCTCAAAAAGACAGATACATACCAGTCAGGAATTTACATTCATATGTAAATCAGCTCCTGCATTAACGCAGTGAACAATTCTGTCCTTATTTAATCCTTTCTAGAAGAGGAAATGCTGAAAGTGAACCAGAAACATCACATTAGAAATGTCAGATGCAATTGGAAGGCAACCAGCAGGCCAGATTAATCAACTTTTTCCAAATTCCCTCAGCTGACCCCTTTTCTGCAAAAAATTTAGTGATGATCTCCAAGAAGAGGGAAAACCATTTTCCACCTTATCCCCAGAACACCTGATGGGCCTAGAAGCTCCAAGACTTTCTAGTAGCTGTGTTGGCCCATCAGCTTCCTTCCACCTCTTCCACAGCAAGCCTGCAACAAAGCCGCTGCTCAAGAGAGGATCTGTACCACACTTCTGCAGCATCCAGCCCTGTCCAAGCTTTTGGCATTTGCCTCTTTGTAGCTGGGGACCCACTACCTTGCGTTTTCTATAGGGTAATAGCACAGGTGCAGCAGTTACTAAGTACAAGCCAGAGCAGTGTCAGCTCGCCCTTCCTCTCCTTATCTAGTCCTGCTGTAAAAAAGCCTTGGTATCTCGAGAAACAAACATCTTCAGAAACAAAGACTTAGACTTTGTCCTGATTTTACTCCAGCTCCCTGCTGACAGGTACTGTGAGCAAGCTCTTACAATTTGTCTCACTTTTCTGATTAAAAGCATTATCTTTATGTGAGGGTAGAATTTAAGGCATCAGATTGGACTCCAGCTGTAGCTAAGTGACAGTGCTTGCTAGATAAGTATCCTGAAAGCTTTGCAGAGGGTTTGCTCTTCTGAAAAAAAAACAAACAAAAAAAAAAAAAAAAAAAACAAAAAGCACAAAAACCCAAAAACCACAACTGTAATGATACCATAAATAAAGAGTGGCACACAGGAGAGATCCAATTGGATTTCAGCCTTAGTCAAGTGATAAAAGGGCAGCACCTTTTAAGTAGGATAAAGAAAACCTTTCTGTAAGGGGTCCTTCAGAAATGAAATCCAATAAACACACACAATTAAAAGAGAGAGAGAAAAGCAAAGGGTCATGCAAGGGCAGACAGTTTTCCCAGGTAAAGTAGACACAATAAGAGAATATGCAAAGTACCTGGTCATAAGAAAACACATATAAGCACATCGAGCTCTTTAAACCATAATCCTCAAACAAATACTAGTCTTTTTCTTACCTCTAAAAATAGAACGGGATCTTTAACCATGTCAGAGGAGTAGATAATAACCATCAGGAGCCCACAGAGACCTGACTACCAGCATGAAGATTTTCCTCTCTATGAGAAACAGCACAATTTTAGCTTTCCAAACATAAATGGGAAATGGCATAGGGGAAATCATAGTCTGCTGAGGGGAATATTATTTCTGAGTGAGATAATAGTTTTTTCAGCCTATGTCACACACATAATTGGTTCTCTTTTTTCATTAACAAATTTCTGTCTCTAGTTTTACACTGAACAAAGGTGATCTCACAAAATATAATATACTTTACATTAGTAAGATCATCCACTTGCACAGATGTGTGGGAGAAGAGAAGCAGACCTGTTGAAGAAAGAGCTTCTCTCCCATATATCCATATAAATGAATGATTTTACTAATGTAAAGAGAGATCTACCACTGTTAAGCCTTGTCAATGAGATCAGAGACAGGGCCCTGCTGTCTGCTCCTTCAAGTATATTATTTTTTGTTAGATCACCTTTGTTCATAACACGGCCATTGAAAATTTAATGTCCTTACATATATCACTGTCAGGCTTTATTGCACATTCACGAAGGAAAGTAATTTCATCAAGTGATAGACTATGAAGGATACTAAATATAGATTTATTGGAAATTCCTGTTGAAGGTAAGTGAATCCTTTCTGCCAGCTGGAATAGAGAGCTACAGTCAAGCTATTTTCTTACCTATCATTCTCAGTGTAGAGAAAATGATGACTGCTGAGTTCTAAAATCAGATTATCACTGCAGTGCCTATACTCTTGTTTTTCAGTACCCAGTGTTTGTCTCACCTCTGGAAGGAAAGCACTTTCAGTCTCTAGACTAAACATCTGGCCAGAATTTACTGATTAAAACAAATCATCAAAAAAGAAGAAAAGGTCCCTTTGCAATGAAGTCCAGCTCCTACATATATTCAACACATAGTTCCTAAGCCCAAACTCAGGTGACAGCAATCAGCAAGGTGATGGAGGGTGAGTGAAGATGACCAGAGATCTGCACAATCCAAGGACAGGCAAGAAAACCCCCCCACCAGTAGAGACACCCTCAAAATGCACTCTGGATAGCTGTAGGAGAAATTGGATGGCCCATAGACCCATGGTGCTATTCCTTAGAAGGAAGGCATGCGTCAGCTGACAAGAATATCAATGAGCCAACTGGGGTGTCACAAGTTGCTTTTGTTTCTGTTTCTCACTGCAAACCAGAAAGACTGGAGAGGGGCCCATGGAGGCTGCAGCAGGCAGTGGACAGCCAAACCAGAACTGCCAGCAGGAGCCCATGGTCAGAGGAAGGATAGTTAATCGTAGCCTGCTCACCAGCTTTACTTCTGGTGTGTGATCCTTTGCCAAAGTGGTTGGGTTCTATAATGGTATCCTTCTTAGAGATCAAGGTGCCTGCTGTTGGCTGTGTGGTTGTCTCTTTTGCAGAAGGTTCAGCACTCACTGAAGGTTGCTTTGGGCAGCATTTAAAGCACAGCCAGGATGGACTTTATTAGTTTAGAACCAAAATTTGTTAAATTTAACATTTTCTTTTTAATATATCACAGGTTTCCTTCAAAATAATTGCCAGAATATTATATTTCCTCATTTTTCTCTGCTGTTTTCTTGTTACATGCACTGCTTCATGAGCTGTTGCTATACAGTCTCACATGGTTGCATTCATGACCCGCAAGTTTACTGTCCATGGGCAACTCCTGTAACAAGACATAGTTACATATCCTGCACCATAACCGGTGGCACAGCTGTGACTCCCAGGGCCAGGAGATGAAGGAGATTCTATATAATCACAGAATGGTTTGGATTGGAAGGGACCTCGAAGATCATCTATTTCCAACCCCCCTGACATAGCAGGGACACCAGACCAGGTTGCTCAAGGCCCCATCCAACCTGGAGCACCCACAATCCCCCTGGGCAACCTAAAGACAAGTGTTTCATAGTGCTCTGACAAAGAGTTAAGTAACCCAAAAGCACAGCACCACATGCATCTTTTCTCTCTGTCTGATCACAGAGCAGAGCATGGTGTTAGTGTTTCCTCCTTGTTGGTGCTACGGCTAGGGCTCCTCAGCCCTGAGCACAATGACTTAGCACATCTGAGCGCAGGACAAGGGCTGCTGATGGGGAAAGTTTGTCTTCCAAGTGATCAGAAAGCACAAGCAGAGGGAGATTGAGTTTAGATGTTTGGAATCAGATTAGAGGATTGTGCTATTCATTTTGCTTTTTCCTTTTCTATTATTTCTTTGTGGGTGGGCAAAATTGTCCTTCTAGTCTGAAAAGAGCTGCAAGACTCAGCCATCCATGTGAAACTTTGTCTGTATATTTGTGGCTGAAAATGCCTATGAGAACCCCCAAGATGTCAGAATTTGACCCTTTCTGCTGCTGAGGGAGAAGTGACATGACTCACTGAAAGCTTGAGACTGCTCCAGTGGAGAGGGGGCCCTTGTGTGAGAACTTTTGACGTATAGCTCTATCACCTACTCGCAGGCAGCCTCAAGGCTGTCCTTGCTAGGGCTGACCACAGGGCCATCCAGCTCATTACCTCTGACAATGGCCAAGAGCAGAGGCTTACAGGAGAATACAGAAACAAAGATAAGCAGACAGCAATGCTTCCCAGTCTCCAGGGATGTCCTGAGGAGAGCTTTCTGAGCTGGCTTCCTCCCAGTCACTCTGCCTGCCCATCTCCATCCTACCAGAGTGGCTGGTTGACTGACTAGCAAGCAAAGGAGGATTCCACACTCCTTTGTATGCCCCTATTTCTTCTAACATGTTTCCTAGAGACCCTCATGTGAAGGGAGATGGTGGCTGATGGCCATTACTGTCCTGTGGACAAAAAGGAGAAGGTGGAGAATCACAAGGAAACAGATGTGCAATGGAAAGTAGCAGGTGACTTAAAAGTGAGCTACAGAGGACAAAAGTAGTGAAATGGGATGTATGACAACCAAAGAACTGTAAATCAAGAAAAAAGAGAAAAGCAAAGAAAATAATGAAGAACAAGAAATAAGGCATGAGGGAAGAAGAGGCTAAATGTAAGAAAAATGGCATGGATGCAAAAGAAAGGGGTTAAATTAATAAATACTTGTGCCATAGCTGGAGAGGGAAGGCAGTGAAAGAGGAAGAACTGGGGACAGCTTAATTTTATCTGAAGAAATTGCTATCCTTAAACAGTCTGATAAAGCGATACTGCCAAGCAGTTCAACTCCATGAACATTCATTGGGTGCTGCCTTCTATTTCAGTGCTTCTCATATGTGTAGCAAGTACACACGGTAACAGGGAGCAGCAGGCATCCAACATTTTCCCATGCTCATGCACATCCAGTTCTGAAAGTTGGGCTCTGCCCTGAAACACAACCCACAGGTACCAATTTCCTCCCACTGAGTTCGGAGGGAGCTGAAGGTGCTTTTCTTTGTCAAAACTAACCAACCTGACAACATGGTGACATTGCTTAACCCAGAGCTGAATGCTCCAGCCAACTGTTGAAGCAAGTACCTCTGTCAGCAATATCTCACTCACAGCTTTTAGTCCCAAAGTTGTGTTCAGTCATCCACTCTTCTATTGATAATTACTCAGATCAAGATCATGAAACTGAGGTTTTAAACTGATATGTATAAATAGGGAATTAATTTAGGAGCATCTTAAATTTGCTGAGGAATATGATGCTTTGTCTCCCCTATCTTGCACCTCAGTTATGCACAGCCCTTGCACACTAATAGGTTTGATAAATGTCCTGGTTTTGGCTGGGGTAGAGTTAATTTTCTTCTTAGTAGCTGGTATGGTGCAGTGTTTTGGATCTAGGATGAGAATATTGTTGATAACACACTGATGTGTTAGTTGTGGCTGAGCTAAGTCAAGGACTCTTCAGTTTCTCATGTTGCCCTGCCAGCGAGCAGGCTGGGGGTGTGCAAGAAGATGGGAGGGGACACAGCTGTGACAGCTGACCTCAATGGGCCAACGGGATATTCCATACCATATGCTGCCATGCTCACCATATAAACCAGGGGTAAGGCTAGTGGGGGGGCTGCTGCTCAGGAACAGGCTGGGCATCAGTCGATTGGTGGTGAACAATTGTTTTTCACTTGCATCACTCATTTTTCTTGGGTTTTATGTCTCTCTTTTTGTGATTTTCCTTTTCATTGCAATTTATTATTCTTATTATTACTATTATTAGTAGTATTTTTTTACTTTATTTTAATTATTACACTGTTCTTATCTCAACCCACGAGTTTTCTTACTTTTACCCTTCCAATTCTCACCCCAATCCCACCAGGAGGGAAGTAAGCAAGAGGCTCTGAGGTTTTGACCTACTATTTTAGGTTTTACTGATGACATTCACTATTAGGTATGCTGTCCCATAGCTCCTATGATCTGCTATTATTTAGTCTGAAAAAGCTATAAAGTAGGATTTATTTTGCTTAACTTCTAAGAGCTAAAATAATTACATTTTTTATTCCATTCCATTTTAATCAATGGTCAGCAATATTGTCTGAGTGCATCAGCCTCAGATTTTATCACTTGAGTTAATTGGCTTAATTTGAACTAGGCTAGCACATTGATAAAGGCCTGGGTCTGGTCTCTAAATACTCTCTCCAGACCAGTAAAGATAGTAGTCTATCCAAAGGCTCCACCTTGGGCAACAGATGTCCCCACCCAACCACTCCATTTAAAGAATGAACTCTATCACCATTGCTATTGGCTCCAGATACCCTCTAGTGGGTCAGTGTTACCTGTCCA
This sequence comes from Eurystomus gularis, assembly GCA_013400335.1. Taxonomy (NCBI): domain Eukaryota; kingdom Metazoa; phylum Chordata; class Aves; order Coraciiformes; family Coraciidae; genus Eurystomus; species Eurystomus gularis. The sequence goes on from VZZY01013921.1 coordinate 13,013, forward strand.
TTTCTCTCCACCAATTTTAGCTTTATCACGAGCTATTGTCTTTCCATGGGGATGGTAAATCCATCCCAAAGTCAGCACCTTTATTCAAACCACAGTCACTACAGCAAAAGAAGCTCCAGAAGCTCACAAGTCCTAACACAGGACACTGACTAAGCCTAACTGGTACTACTACAGCAAAGCATGTTACAGGAGATAGGCAAGATGCATTAACCAAGTTAAGGAGGACAAGCACTTCTAATTAAAAGTCAGTATTCAGAGCCCTCAGATGTTAATTTAATTTACCTGAGGACTGTACAAGGAAGAGTTTGAGCTCCATCTGGAGACGCGAGGGCACAGCTGAAAGGAGTAACAGGTTGACAGACCCCCACACTGTCCTGATAATACCAACCAGAGTCTCAAACAGGTTGTGATAATGTCCAAAGTGGTCTGGTTGCTGAGTGGTATAGAGCCATCCTTTAATCACAGCTCTCTTAAGCAGGCCGAAGAATAATATTTAAGCAAGCTAGGACAGATACAGGTGTAGATACAAGATGGCGTAGACAACATATAGCTTTCATAGGTAGAATAGGATAAGAGCAAACATCAGTTTAGTATCCAGTAGCACAGCAATCAGTCTAATTGGAGTTCGGATGCCCAGGAAATGCTAGAAAATTCAAGCGGAGATGAATTTGGTTAGGCCAGCAAATGAGAAAAAGACTGACTGTCTTTTGGACAATAGCAAACAGAAATAATTTTTGCCTTATTTAGAATTACTTAAAATTGTAAGATTGTGTCTGATTACTTTCAGATTGAGAAACCTGTATTATAGTAATCAAGAAACTTAAGGAAGGTCCAGGGAACATCATTCACCTACCCTTGGGCCACTATTTATCCAGAGGTTTCTATGTGAAAATACCCACATTCTTCTCAAGATGTAATTGCCACATTTGTTAAGATTTCCACCCTAGATTAAGATTTCTTCAGGATAATCTTTCCTATGGATTATCAATATCTATCCCCCATACATTTACACTTTTTTTCCTTCTTTTTAGCATTCCCAGCTTCACTCACCACAGATGCTCCTCATCACAGCAGCACAGGACATTGCTGTGTTGTGCAGTATAGCACTGTTCAATTAGGCGGTCAGACACTGTCCCTTCCATCCATTACCACGACAGCTCCGTCTCCAGGAGGCTTCATTCAACACTCACACTTCCTACACAATGGGGTCAGATAACAATTCCGTCAGTTAATGGCATCTACGATACACCTGAAGACAGCACCATTTCCAACAGCACCCAGTAAAGAGTTAAGATCTGCAGAGAGATAAAAATAAAGCCAAATGCTCATAGACCAAACAAATTGCATAGTGCACGTGTAGGCCAAGTAGCTGAAAGGCTGTCTAGCCTGCCAGATTTCACATCCACTGGGTAGCTTGAGGGGACGTGCAGTAGCCACCAAATCTGACCTACACCCAGTCAGTGTCAGCTTGGATCAGAGAGCTGGCAGGAGCCTGGAAAAGAAAAATGAACGTTGCTGCTGCCTGCCTCTGTCAAAGGGGGTTTTATTATAGAATTTTTATCTTGGGGAGATATAATCGCAGAAGAACAGAAGATGCTTAGAAGTATTTTCAAAGAGAAAGTGACAGGCACATGCAAATGCTTGCAGGGAGGGATTAAGGAAGGGGAAGAGGATATGGGATGGAAGGGGGAAAATGGGATGTATGAAAGGTAGAAAGGATCTGAGGACACTCATAAAGGACAGAGGTGCAGATAAGAGTAATAAGAAGTTAAAAATAATGTGAGAGTAAGTAGCCAAGCAAGTTAGGAAGAATAATGGCATAGTAACTTTCATGTTCTATTTTTCTTTAACAGATGAACTAAAAGATAGGCTTTTCTTGCACTATCTGGGACCTGAGTGTCCTTGAATCCCAGGAGTTTTATGTTCCTTTTTGTGAGCTGCACTTGGAAAAGCACAGCCACATGACATTGCCTTTTCCTGTGTCCTGTATGTGTGCTGGATGTGGACCACCCCTGGAAGGTCCAAGGTGGACTTGCAGCCCCACAGACTTAGATCTGGAAAAGCCTTGCCCCACTTGGGGTCCTGCATGACCAACATAAGGGCTTTCTACAATGAAGTGACTGCATCAGTGGACAAGGGAAGAGCTATAGACGTCATCTGCCTGGACTTCCCCAAGGCCTTTGACACAGTCCCCCACAACATCCTTCTCTCAAAGTTGGAGAAATATGGGTTCAATGGGTGTACAGTTCAGTGGATAAATTGGCTGTGTGGTTGCATCCAGAGAGTAGTGGTCAACAGCTTGATGTCCAGATGGAAAAAGGTGACAAGTCATGTCCCTCGGGGGTTCGTACTGGGACCAGTGTTGTTTAATATCTTCATTAATGATATTGACAGTGGCACCGAATGCACCCTCAGCAAGTTTGCTGATGACACCAAGCTGGGGGGGGGCAGTTGATATGCCAGAGGAATGGAATGCCATCCAGAGGGACCTTGACAGACTGGAAAGGTGGGCCCAGATGAACCTTATGAGGTTCAACAAGGCCAAGTGCAGGGTCCTGCACCTGGGCCAGGGCAACCAGCGATATCAATATAGGCTGGGAGAGGACACGCTAGACAGCAGCCCAGTGGAAAAAGACTTGGTGGTACTAGTAGATGAAAAGCTGGACATGAGCATTGGCAGCCCAGAAGGCCAGTCGCATCCTGGGCTGCATCAAAAGAAGCATGGCCAGCA
>VZZY01013921.1:15963-84044 GCA_013400335.1 Eurystomus gularis
TGCTAGGTAAATGATGTGCACAATGTAACCAATAGTGGAACAGCTTGTACTGCATGCTATGCCAAAGAGATTATAAAAGAGTGATGTTTTACTAAATAAGGGGCTTTCACTTGATCATATTGATCATGGCGTGATTGACCCGAGCTCCTGCACAGGAAGACCTTGCAGCAAACTTCCAATACCTGAAATGGGCCTATAGGCAGGGGAAGATCTGTTCTCAAGGGTTTGTAGGAACATGACAAGGGGTAATGGTTTTAAGCTAGAAAAGGGTAGGTTTAGGTTAGAGATTAGGAAAAAGTTCTTCAACATGAGGGTGGTGAATCACTGGAACAGGTTGCCCAGAGAGGCGGTGGAGGCCCCATCCCTGGAGTCATCCAAGGTCAGGCTTGACAGGGCTCTGAGCAACCTGACCTAGTTAGAGATGTCTCTGCTTATTGTAGGGGGGTTGGACTAGATGGCCTCTAGAGGTCCCTTCCAACCCAATATATTCTATGAGTGCAGGAGTGAAGTGACGCTCTGAAGCCTCCACCAGTCCCAGCAGCCTGAAATGAAGCACACGTCAGAGACACCCAAATGTCACAGCTGTCACAGCCCCAGGCAGTGTTAAAGGGCAAGCAGGAGGCTGTGAGAGGGGCTCAGAGACTCTCTGAGCTGAATGTGGAGGGTCCTACTGCTTGCATCAGTTGCGTCAGGTGACATGGACTCTTCTCACCTCAACTCACTACATCACATGTGACACACCACATACCTCCAGAAAACCCTTTCTGTTTAAAGGCCAGATACTGTACACCACAAATGGGAGAGTTTATCGAACACCCAAGATGTTAAAAGCAGCATCGCCCAGCATACAACTCCTACCTGCACTTCTGCAGGGAAAATTACTTATTTTCTTCATACACACATGATCCACTGAACCATGTTTCTTATTAGAGCTTTAATCACCCAGCATTTACCCTACCTATTGCACATTCCTCTTAGGAAGAAGAAGGGAGGGCTGCCCTCAGCACCAACTGAACTCCTCTAGCCAGGGATGACTTGGTTCTTGGGATCAGGGCAACGGGTTCAGGAAGGTGCTGCAAGAGGAGGGCAGCGATGAAGCTTCCTCAAGTACTCAAGGAGTTACCATTACTTCGTTGTAGTAAAATAGGCAGGACTTTCCAACACTGCACTGGAGAAACTGGTCTAGGGGGTTATTGTGGTGCCCATTTCACTACCAGTAAACAGAAGAGGGTGGAAAACACTTGGAAATTACATGGATCTCTCATCCATGCCATAATGTGAAATGAAAATATGGATGGCAATTACAGCTCCCTGTATAATCCTAACTCTTATAAATAATGCTTTCATTTGCGACAGCGAGAAGGAGGGATTGAATTGCAAAGTAAAAACCTACAGCTGGTTGATGGAACTTTCCAATTCAGGAAAAGCTGTGTCTTGAAAATCTGAAATTGGTAAATTAATGTAAATCCACATAAAACCTTAATTCCACTCTGTCTGAATGATGCCTCTGCATTCCCTTATAACTTCACTGTGACTCTGTTTTTGAACAGAACTGATCAGGAGCCAACAGCCCCAGTCCTTGGGCTACCACTTAGGTTCCTGCACAGACAGAGCAGCACAGCTGCTAAACTGTACAGTCCTCCACCCTTTTAGCCCTTTTGCACACAAAGCCACTTACTGCTGCACCTTTCCCAGCTGTCACTACACCAGCAGCTCGTGATCACCTCCCACCAAACTGCTGGCAGTCCCCTGGCCAGGAAAGCACTGTGGCCTTCTATTGACACAACCAGTGCAGTGGTGAAATCAGAAATGGCACACTGGTTCTCTCCAGGCATGGACCAACATCTTTATTCACCCAGGGGTCAGGTAGGGGGCCGCAGCATTCCTGGATCATTTCAAATGGGGCTGCTCCAAAGTATCTACTCGCTATGCAATGCAACTGCCTTTGACACTTCAAATGCAGCTGGTGTGCTTGTCCCTGCCAGGTTCAGGGAGTCAAGCTCACATTTGCATGTCTATGTGGCTTAACGATTTGCTACTGAAATTGCTTACAGAAATGTGTTATTTGCAGGCATGGATGTTCTGGGAGGACCTAAGCCCTCTGAGACATTGGGCAGCGTCAGTGAAGTTTCTTAGTGTTTGATATAATTTGAAACCTGCTGTAAAAGAGTGTAGTGAAACGTCTTATTCACATATTAAGCTTTATGAGTTTGTAATCTGTATAGGACCTAATACATGGAGGAAAAGGCGTAGAGAAGGAAAGAATGAGATAAAGTACAATGGGATCTGAAATGTGGTTAGATATTTCACACACAAAGGCAGCAGTTGTGCCAAACTCACTTTCTGGGTGCAGTCTTTTCCTTATACAGCACATGCAGTTCTGATCATCTGGGGAGAAGACTGAGATTTATAGTATTTCCAAATTAAATTAGAAAGAAGTGTTTAAGGGCGGTTCACATTTGTATTGCAGAAGAAAGGGCTGGAGGTGTGTTTTGGTTTGAAGGCCATAGGAACCCGGGTTGAGAATCACTGCTCTCACTAAGTACTCTGTGTGTAACACACCAGGAGCTGCCACCCAGGCAGAGGGTGTCAATGTGCTGCCACAAGGCAAGCAAGAGATGTGGTCATTGAGTATCTCTCTGTCCCAAGCATCATCCATGGTGGAGGATGGTAGTAGTAGCAGTAGTTTTTACATTAGAAGCACATCACCAGTTTCCTGAGGATATGGAAGGGAATCAAAGCCAAATACCTCCATCCTGAGCTTTTGTGAATAAAGACTCCGCTTTCCCTATAAAAGCTTTAAAAAGTATTTCTATTCCCAGGATCTCCCCTTTCCCTCTTCAGATGCACTGTGCGATGTTTTGTGCTGTAACACACAGCGTTGGGTACTGTCTGTCAGGTCATGTTAAGCTAAAGGAGTGGCCTGCAGCAGAGATTCAGTGCAATTCCCAATAAGTTGTCAGCAGAGTGGAAAGCAATAGTTGCCCATAATTTGAATTTCATGCCAGCTCATCATGGAAATCTTATGTGACAGTTTGATGTGCCCAAGAGCTTGCTCAAATAGATGCCTGCATCCTTAGAAAGTCTGTCTGCTGGTCTGTGTTGCCCACATGGCTTGCTGGACACTCGTTGCACAGCGTAACATTGCTTCACCAGCACCACGAATGCTTAAAATGAAAGCTTTGTCAGTAGTTTAGAGGGCCCAGGTCCTAATTGTAACAGCTGTGTGGAAATGGAAAGCTGGAAACCACTGAAATTGAGTTTTAACTTGGCAACAAAAAACAAATTAGATGCTTTTGTTCTGGCTCAAACAACGTGTACATGCGCCATGCTTCTGGGCTGCTACTCTATTTTAGGCTTTCATGCTGCCCAGGCGAGCTTCCTCTGGCCTCTCCATGAGGCAAATACTTCCACGAGAGGTAATGCAGTGTCTCCTCAAGGTCTGCAAGTGCACTGCCCAGTCCTGGCAATATCAAAAGTCCACCATTAGTACAGGAAAATAAATTAAGGCAGTACAAAACTATGTCTCATCATAGGAGAAAACGCCAAGGTGCTCTCGGGCACTGCAAGGAACAGCAGTCTTTACACCCAGTGCTCTGTTACCAAGGGGTTTCTTGTGGGTATCAGAGCACAGAAGAGTTTTTAAAAAGGATTCAGAGGAAGATAATGAGGGGTTTTGTGAATTTTTAGGATGTTTATTCAAGCATGAAAGGCAGCATGGGAGAAGACAGGGAAGTGTTTGCAGTGTTAATAACACAAAGGTATTGAAGGCTGCTGCCTTGGGCAGGAAAGAAGCAGAAGCAACATCTTAATAAGAGATAATGCATGAGGGTAAGATATGTCTTTCAGGAAAGTGAGGACAAATAACAAGTCAATTTACTGCTTGACAGAAAAGAGAGAGCTGTGTAGAAGTACAGAGTGCGACACAGTCAAAGGGATTGGTTAGGAAAATTCGCTGTGCAACAGCATTCAGGACTGATACCTGCAAGGTACAAATAATGGGTGGTGCTTGCCCATCTCCTATACTTCGCATGGTTGTGAATGAAACTCAAGAGATGTCACTTGGAAAGATCCCTGATGAATTCTGTACTTCTCACAGCATTTCACAGGACAGCTAGAAAAACCTCCAGGATACTCTGGCTCAGACCTGTAGAGCAGTATCTGTTGAAGCTTTTAATTCTAGCATTAGCAAATTCTATAGGTTCCCACAGGAGAATTTTCTGCAAATGAGGTACTAATGGCTTGTTCCAGCCAACATTTGTAGTGCTAGGGTGTCCACTGCAGCCTGAACTCCTTCAACCACCAACTGATCAGCTATTTGAGGAAGAAAGCAAATCTCCAAAACATCAAGAACCTGTGCTCAAAACACAGATTCTTCAAACTTTGTGTGAACACCACCATAAATTTAATTCACAAGACAAGGTAAATAATGAGGAACTACTTAACCTCAGCTGGCACCTTTCCTGAAGTTTTATTTACAGAAAAATCCAGCAGCCTCGTGAACAGATCTGAGACTGGTCCTCCAGGCACAAATACAGCACTGCTGTTATTTCTATGATGATTACTTCTACTACTAATTGTTCATAAACAAATGAGATATTATATGCATCTAAAGGTGAGAGTGCATCTGAAATAAATGGCTGATACAAGGCAGAAAGTGTGTGCCAGCTCTATGCTTATAATAACAAGCAGAGGGCAAGTGGCACCTCCACATTTTGCCAGAGAATGCAGAAGGTGTTATTATCTCACATTGCCAATGAACAGGTTGAATCTGTTTATAATGCCTGGTAGAAGACAGGTGGTATCTGCTCAGGATGCCAAGGAACAGGTAAGTGGTGTCAGCTCATCATGCTACCCAATTGTGAGTCAATTAACATTAGGGTTGATGTTTAAAATGCTTTAAAACAATGAAATCAGAAGTTAATTATGAAAGAAAGAAAAAGCTACATTTTTATCCCAAATTGTTTAACAGTTTGGAGACCTTCCCTGACTCTCTTCAACTTATTGCAGTAACTGTCTAAACCAGACTCCTTTAGGGTAACCTCCTGCAAAGTTTTGTTCATACAATTGCACTGATGTGTCCAAGAAACTGAACAACGGAGCAGTATCTGTGGAAGCAAAATACCACCGGACTTGCACAGGGTAAACCAGAACTGAAGGAAGAAAAGTCAGGGTGGTCTCTCACTCTCTTTTATTCCTGGTTCTGACATATAAAAACCCCAAATGCTAATTGCATTTCATGCTTTTCCTCTTCTGTAGTAAAAGGTTGCATTCCATAAAGAGGGAACTCACTATTTTCCCAATGACAGGCCCTCACATTAAGTGGCTTTCTGACAAGTTCATACCCTTGGACAGAATGTAGTTTTCCCATTTACACTCCTTCAAGAGCAGAAAAGTATGAGAAAACTTCAGGCAAAATTATACTGAGTAAGAATTTTATTTTTAAAAAAATATTTCACTTTGTAGCCAAAGCTGCAGGTCTAGATCATTTCATTCTTTTTCTATCTGGGCCAGTTCCCTTCACTAGCTTCCCAGGCTGTTTTCAAGAGGATGGATTCACTTATTCAGCCTGTCTCCTGCAAAATGGTAGCTGTTGTAAACACCTTGCAATGCCCACTAAATCTTCTCTCCAAGCATTTCAGCTCTGGCTAGGGCTCACTCAAACACCTCCCAGGGCTCATTTAGGAAGGGGCTCCTCGTTCCAGTCCCAGTACCAACCGGCTCTTAATAGCAGAAGACATTTCAGTTGATAGGTTATTTAAACACAGGCCAAAAAGGAGTTCACAGACAGCACGGTAGTGATTCAGGTAGTCAGACACCATCTCTTTACACAGCAATAGTCCCTTTGGAGGGGCAGGAGGCCTGAGCCAATGCTAACAGATAATGGTGGGGGAATGAAGATTAAGCCCAGGCATAAACCAATTGCTCTTAAAAGCTCACCCAAACTCAGTGCCAAGACCCTATAGGAGCTCACCCAATTTCTGAGCCCTAGAACGACCACCCAGGAGAAAAACTTATTACAGTAAAAATAAACTTCCATGGACTCTCTCCTTAGTGCTTCATCAATGTGATTTAAAACTAGAAGCAGTCTCCTGATTTGAGGGCTGTGTCAACCTTTTTATTAGTTTTAGGTGTTAGAAAAACCACAGTTATTGCAGGAGATGGTTGAAGCCCTGACTTGTAATATTAGCTCAGGTCACCATCTTGTCAGGTCTATAAGTACACGCAAAAAGGATAGACTGCTTAAATTTGATAAAACCTAAAAATAAGTTAATTCAACCTAAACTTTCAGGTTCTGAGATAGCTTCCCGCCTGACCCGTTCTCAAACCGCTGGCTCAAGTGCAATCAAATCTACATTTAATAAGGGAAGACATGTTAAATTATGCAGGTTCAGTCCACTATGAGATACACATTCAATACAAGGCTGAATATAGCTGATAAAATCAAGCAGAAGTAGCATTAGCACATCCCTTAAATGAAACATCAGTATGCACAAGCCATGGTAGTCCATGATTTACAGTGTAGCTGAACATTACCTGTATTTGACAAACACTCATTCAAGCCCATCAGCTCAAATGAATTTTAATGCCTTGAGAGGAACAACTCCATTTATTGTTCTTTTAATCTTTGAATATACAAGTTCTCATAAAGTGAACTACACCAAGTGTTCTTGAATGTGCCGCTTCCTCATGATTGTATAGCAATAATTATTGCTATGGTGTGGAAGAATTTCTGAAAGATGTTTTGATATTTTAAGGTGCCGATTATAATTACGTGTTCCCAGTAGTTTAGCTAGAAAACGGGTACTTCAGCTTGCCATCTTCTCCCTTTGCTCCCTGCTCCCAGCCCAAATTCTCTAAACACGCACAGACACCCTCGAATAAGCAGGAAACAAATCTTATTATGCTAGCAGGAGGTCTAGGGGGTTCTGATTTTTAGAGCTCTAAGATGCTATTTAGGGACTGAAGTGATATGTGAAGAGAATTGCCAGTTAGAGTAGTAGTAAAAACTCCCAGTCATTTAAAGTCCCTTTTATGAGCTAGGCTCTTTGAGCAAGGGCGGTGTATTCCTTCCCTTTTCGAGGTTTGCATGTTTGTTTTCCCATAAGGTATGCTTGCACTTTTCAGCGGAGTGGAATGCAACCTGAGCTATTCCCCAGAGCTATTCAGAGCTGTCATTGTCTTCCTCTAGTGGGGCTACCGGTAGCATTGCCAGGATTACAGGGTATGAGACAGTCCTTGGCTTCCCTGCCCTGTTCATACAATACTCTTCTTGCTCTCTGTCTTTTTCAGGGGTGAGTGGAGAGAACAGAATACCAGAGGCTGTGTCACGGTTCAAGCTCTTGTGGCAGAAACCACAGCATGAGTCAAGCTCTCCCACCACTCCTAGAATTACAGCCCTGCTTGTAAAGATACGACCAATAATGTGCTTCCACATCTCCCATATACCAGAAAAATAAACTTGAGGAATCCAAAGCTAAATAGAAATAAAACGCAGGCTTTGTGCACGCAGTGAATTATTTATTAAAAAATCATTCTTTGAGGGCTGCTGCTGCATTCAGCTTGAAATTCAGATAACCCAAGAATTTTTAAGCACGCTCATTTATATTCTTAACAGCTATTCATTGCAGCCATTTTGATTTCCCACGATGTTTAATATTGGCTGCAACAAAGTTTTGTCTGCGCAGATTTGTGCAAAAGGATTGCTCTTCATGCAAGCATCCATTTATCTCAAGAAAAGAATTCAGCCCGCAAACAAGAGTATATGTGATTAATTATTTATCAAATGCTATCACCCAATCTCCCATTTAAGAATTTTAAGCTATCCAATCAGAAGCCAGAAACAATGCCATTTAAGGTAGCTATTCTGTTACACAAAGGTAACAGGAAACAGTGAGGCTGAAATGTCTGAAATCAACACAAAAATCTACAGACAGTTAACTCAGACTGGCAAATACATATAATTGAAGAATACGTTACAGAAAAAACCTCTCATTTCAGCAGTATTATGGCTGCAAAAATCCAGAGATGCTCATGCTATAAAATTTGTTCCAACAATATGGGCACTACACACTTTTCAGCAAGTCTTGATGATAGAACAGGATCATCACCCAGACATTTCATAACCTATCTATCTCTACCAAAGATATCATGGCTTGTGTTCCACATGCATATCCCCTGGCACTGGCTGATGCTTTAAATGCACATGGAGTCACTTCACAAGCCCATCTGGCGCAGAAGACACTTATTTACCCACCATACAGGGGTGGAAATGCGACACAAGAAGAGTCACATCTCTGCTCCTGTCTCTGTGAGCTGCCAGGGGGATACATTTCCAGACACTGCCTGCACTCATCATGCTGCAGGGCTGGGTTGTTTTAACAGTCTGTACTACAACTGTACTAACATCTGTACTACAGGATGGACCCACTTTACCATGTTCTGCAGAAGATGGATCTTGCTGCATGGAGGCTGAAGCTCAACGGGATTTTCCTGGTGAAAATCGGGTGGCTCTCAAACACATCCCAGATTGAACCACCTGGCAGAGCTGATCCTCATTAGTATTCCTCCCATTTCCTTAATTTAATAAATCTTTCTGGATTGTAACTTGCTAAATAAGCCATTAAAGATGACAGTCCTCCACAATGAATCTATACTATTGCTAACTGTGTGTAAGTGCCCAGTTATTACCTTTGTGGTAGTAACCACCTCTAACCCTGAAAAATGAAAGAGAGAAATTAGGTACAGAACCATTTTGTAGTCCCAGGCAAAAGGCGGGTCTCAAAAATTGAGTTTTGACATTTATTATTTGTGTTTTAGCAATAATTGCTTTTTGTTAGAAATTCTGGTTGGCTGTCATCCCAGTGTCTGTCTCCCCTACCCTTTTAACTTAACAGATAATGATGTGTCCTTTTAGAAGCTGTCCCTGTTCACAAATTTGATCCAAATTCTTGTTGATAACCATAAAAATTAAATATTTCTTGGGAGACCATCCATACTTTATAGGGGTTTTCCCAGAAGGCCACCAACCACTTGACTAATTTCTTTGTCACTAATAGAAACATTTGTTCCTTCCACTGGTTAGGACAAAAGCTTAGCAAAAGTCCATTCTTGTGGGAAAAAAAGGTGCTTACCTCTTAAATAGATTATATCTGTGACAGAGGTTTTTGTAATATCTTCAGAGCCACCAGTCAATTTCCTAAGGCACCTTAATCCCGCATCCATCTTATTCCTTTGGAGAAGGGATGGTTACAGTATTTTGTGAGGTTTTTTTAATCCCCTTAGCAAGCAGTTTTACCACCCTGTGCAAAATATTGCTGTTGAGGTAGTTTCTACCCCTTCTTCTAAGGTAAAATATTACCTCCCTGCATAGGAGCAAGACATAATGTTAGCCAATGTTGGAGACCCTTTGGCTGTGATAAAACTGATATACTCCTCTGGTTCAATTCAAGATGCTGGAGCACTTCTTAGGCATTTGAATATTATTTCTGCAGGTCTCAGAATAATTCAGCCTTTTGCCTTTCCTCCTCTAAGGCATATTTAATATATCCTCCACGTAAGCCATTCAAAGCCTCCCAAAGATGACTTCAGAATCTGCAGGAGGCTTGCTGGGCTGCAGAAACTGGCCTGAGGCCATCTCACCCAGTGTTGTTATTCTGCCTGATTTCAGAGTCCAAAACTCCCATTGGGTTAGTGGCTGGTGGGAATATGTGTCTGCATATATGTGCAACAATTGTTGAGGAAACTCCTGTAAGAGGCAGAATCTAGGGAAAAATGCATCTGTAATATGAACCTCATTTTCCTCACTTTTGTACCATAATACAACATTTAAAGCCTTCTTTAAACTCTTGTGTGAAACTTGCAAAAATGGATCTTATGCTTTACAAGTTTTATTAAACTAGGTCTTTGGCCAGCAAGTCTGACTGGGAGGTTTCTTCCAGAGGCCTATCAACCCTGGGAGAATCCAGTCTCTGGATTTTCTGCAGCCCATGGTCCTGTAATAAGCATGTTAGCCTGCAGCTTTCTTTGTGATTTCAGCAGTGTTTGGTCTGTTTATTTGGGAAAGGTTTATGCAGTGGTTTTGAAGTTGCTAGCCATGAGGACATACTCACTGAGTGTTGAACACAGTATGACAAGAAAACACTAAGCAAAAGGCACTCTTGTCATTCTAACAAGCTGCTTCAAGAGAATCAATATGTCAGCAAGATATGCCTAATTATGGAAACTATTTGCATGGTCTCCAAGGTGGTATGCAGGTACCTTGATCCATGGCATGCCAATAGCAGGCATTCCATGGGCTCAGTATGTTAATTTCAATTCCTCTCAAATATTCTTAGACTATCCCAGCCTTGTCTGGAGCTGGACTCCAAAGCTGAGATGAAAACCAAGCAGCTACACAGTACTGCAATGTCAAGGCACAAAAGTAATGAGGGTCCCCAGAGACAGTCAATCCCACATTCTCCTGCAGAAGGGACAGCAATTCATGAATCCGTGAGATGATCTCCACCTGTGTATTTCAGTTACGGCTGCATGCAGATGCATGGCATTTACAATTGCATCCCTCAGCTCAACCAACCCTGAGACCCACAGACAGAGGAATGTCCCCATGCTCATAGCACAATCATACAGACACGACAGGATTGCTGGCATGAACTGTTGTCACAGCCCAGTCCCTCAGAACTGTTCAAAGCAATTTTGAACTCATGCCCTAGTTGGAGAAATGTATTCAAAGCCACAAATCACATCCTACCATACAAATAGCTAAGACATCCAATTATTAATTAACAGCTCTTTTTATACCCAGAGGGTGAACCTTGCTGCTTCTGTGCATTGGTGCATCTTCAGGAAAATCATAACTAGTTGTATAATTAATTAAGGTAGTCTGAAGTCCTGCAAGGCAGTGGGCTGACTGTGTGCTAGGGCAAGCAATGCTGTCTCATGGAAAAAAGAGTTGGGCTACCTTTGGACTGTGCCAGAGATCGTGACTCATGGCAGAAGTCATGGCTGGACAACACAAGCTCAAGGCAGCTCAACACCCAATTTTCAGACCCAGCAATGCTAGAGTCTTTGCTGATGAAATAATACAATTCTGTTGACCTAGACATCCTTACTTTAAGTAATTCCATTGAAAAATATTGGACTTGCTCAAATATTTTACTATCAAGCACTGAACACATGCTGCAGAAGGAAATCCAAACTAGACATTAGTGCAGCAGACAGACCTGAAGGAATAGCTGCTTGTGGCCTGTTGTGATTTATTAAAAGCAGTGGAAGTGCTGGGACTGATTTCAACAGGAGCAGGCATGCATAGTTGAGAGAAGCGATGGCTTTATGCAAAAGGGACTCAAAGGCCTGTTCCCTATTTGTAGTCCTGACACAGATTCTCATTGCAACCCTAAATTAAGCCATTTAATCTGTGCATTGGTGATATTAATCTTGTGCTTTATAAGCTCACCTGATCCTTGCACAAATTGCTGTAAGTGCTTTTACAAGACTTAACATATTTCTGGCTTTCAGTGATCACACTCAAATCCACAGACCAGGAAAAAAACACATCATAAAAGCTCCAATTTCAACCAGCATGAGGAAGAAATCATGTTGCAGGAAGAAATGCCAAGTGCAAATGCCTGTCAAGAGATACACTCCATTTTCCTTCTTTGGGACTTCTCTGCCTCCAAACTTTCCTCACACAGCACATCCTCTCTCATGCATTTCCTGTTGGTCCAGGTCAGACACAGCACTCACCAAGTCTGTTTCCTACCCACTATATTTTTGTAGAGCAAGGTGTGAGAAAAAGCACTCTCTATGTGTGCATGATAGCCTGAAAGGCCCAGCCTTAGGCCAGCTTCACTGTCCGGAAGGTTAGTATTGGTATCAATGAAAGAAACATGTAATACTGAAGTTGTCATTCAATAGGTAAAGCCACAGCACCTCTTTTTCCCGTGGTTTTTCTTTTTTTTAATACTACTGGATTTATTTACTGCTTCTCTTGCATGCAAGGTGCTGGCCATGTAACACTCTAACTCATACATGACCCAACCCATCACAAGTCAAAGTATTTCCACAAAAGGCAGCGCTGAAAAATTATTCCACCTTTCAGTCCTTAGCATCAGGAGCTGTGGAGTTGTACTAGCATGACACTTGGTCTGTATTTTGTTTTAGAGACACGAGATGAAATTTGTCCTTCCGAGGTCCTCCAAATTCTCCCATATTCCTGTATTGTCCTACCCTCCAGCTTTGAATTACTTAAATACAACTTCATAGGAATGTAAACCAGTTTGCTGGCTGCTACCCATTGCACAACACGCAACTCTTGGATTTTACTGGCAGGTTCGCAGCCACGGGACTCGCCATCTTGCGTGCACCCAGACACACTTCTCTCCTGAAGTCAATGAAGCTCATCCAATTTCTACTAAAAAAAGATGGTTCCTGAACTGTATTTATTTGTTGTTGTTCTGTTTATGAACAGCCTGAATTTAAACATTTTGCTAGCTAGGCAGTAGATATAAAATCTATTATTTTGCATGCAGTAAAATTACAAAGATCTCATTTTAAACTTATAATGATGATGGTTGTGCTAGAGAAGTAGATTATTAAATGGAGGCAACAATAAATCTGTCAGAATAAGCTGTAGAAACCATGGCCATAGGGTGGTAAAATGGCTGTACGCTGACTGTTGTTTTACTATAACCACTACCATTAAACTGCAGTTTTATCACCACCATTATTGATTTATTTTGCTGAACTTCCAGAATAGAGCCCCATTAAAATCTTAATTCAAAGTGTATTTCTTTTTTGCTAGCACTGAATGAAGAAGGATATTAGGACTTTGCCCTTAGATCAGAGGCATCTGTGTCAATCACGCTGGACTACAAATAGCCCACCAACATAATATTTCAGATTTCACCTGGAGAATCATGCTGCAGGACAAAAAGCCAACTGCAAATGGACTTGGCTTCACCTCGGCTTGGTTCGCATGGGTGGTTTTGGCAGTAAGCTGGGACTGGGCTGTGACTCCAAAGAAGCTCAGCCACCACAGATCACCTGACTGAGGAGGCCACCCTGGACATCTCCTGGCCAGGCTAACCAGAAATCTGATAACATGAGTCAGAATGATCCTTACCCAGGACACCTGTACTTGTCCAAAAGGTGCAATGAGAAATACCCAGTCAACCTTCCAGCAAAGCCTACCAACAGGCTTGACACTTTGGAAGGGGTTCTTGGGGGTCTTCTAGATTTAACTAGTCAGGTTAGAAATGGATGTTTGAGTTCCCAAGGTCAACAGATGCTTAACTTCTGCAGAAACTCAGAGCTTCATGAAAAAGGTTAATTTTGGCTCTGGATTCTTAAGGCCTATCACACCTAAGCCTTGCATAGCTGTAGACTGAGCAATTAAATCAAAGCAGAGAAAACAGAAAATCTATCATAAGCCCTACTTTTGTAAAAACCCTGAGGGGAATGAGAGGAGTCTTGTTCTACTCATCCATGAGCATCTTGTAAAAATCTGTCTCATTTAAACCACTCTAAATTTTCTGTTAACAATGGCAAGGCCAACAGTGTACCTACACAAACAGAAAAATTAATGAGAAAAAAACCCACAGAAGGGTCATCGGATTATAGATCTCTGCTACTGCTTTAAAAGCAAAGAAGGTAGCTAGCTAGGTAGGAAAGAAGACTGCTTTGGCTTTGCCACTCTTTCCATTGCAGTGCCCTTTATATATGCAGGCTGAGCGGAATGCATCATAAAAGGTGACATTTTATAACAGCAGTTTGTAAATTTTACAGAAGCTTACTGCCTGTAAATCACACAGCTTATTCCCTCACTGACTTTATTACTGCAAACCCAACCATGGATAAACTCCATGCCAGTTTACTTGAAATCTATCTTTTTTATTCAGACTACACTGAGGTCTTTTAATATTCCTTTTCTTCTAATGATAAAGCTATCCTGATAATCTTATTTCCTTTACAGACATTTTGAAGGACTCTAATGTATCTTGAAAAAGCAATTCCTGGGTTTGGTAGTTCCTATCTTAACACATACTTCTGTTGTCAGAAGATGTGCTTTCCCTCTTTATTTCAATTACGTCTATTTATCTTTATTTCAAATCCTTCTTAGGCACCTAACCCTTTTTAGACCGAAACTATTTCCCTTTGACTTGCCTTGGTGTGCTTTGACTTGTTCCACAGCCAGACATCACAGACTGATTTTTACAGGATCTATGCACAAACCTGTTTTTTATTTGTTAACATCCACATTTATTTCATAGCTGAGCTACACAATTTATTCTCCCATCTGTGCAGAGAATATTTTCATGGTTAGTCTTCACAGGCATTAATGGAAGCTGATGGCACAAATTCCTCATGCATCAATGAGAGTTTTGTGAACAAGGTGGTTAGTGAATTAACTTATTTTTCCAAAGAGCTTCATGGAACAGAGTGTCCCAGCTAACGATTTTCCCTCTATTTTCAGCAGTTCTTATTCTCTGCCGATGGCCCTGCTCATACTTCATTTTCAACCCTAACAGAAAGCAAGCTTAGATTCTGCTCAAAACCCTGTATCAAAGGTAGAGAAGACCAAATTGTTTGGAAACCAATGTGGAAAGCTATTTCTTCAGAGCGATTCTTAAAACAATTGTTGGAAAGTTCGGCCTTGTTTTCCTTGGCAGGCCAAACATGATTTGTAGTCAGGTTACACTTAGTTCAAAGCACTTACATCTGGAGCTCAGAAAGGTGTGAGCTGTGCAAAGGTGTTGATTACAATGGAAACCTGCCAACATGGAGCAGGATATGGCACGGCCTTTCTTCAAACTCGGCTTCTGGCTTCATGCCTGTTTGGAGTTCATGCCATTTTTAACAAGGATGGTATAAATTTTCACCATTATACCCTGATTTACATAGACAGCTTGGCACCAGAAGCTGGACAGTGTCCAAAGCCCCTCTGGACTCTAAAGAGCAGGTCATAGCCCAGGCCTCTTTTGGGCTCATGAAATACTTGTTAGCTATAGAACATCTACAGTGTTGGGGCAGATGTTGTTACACTGCATGGATGAAACAATCTGGACAAAATGTTCCAGCCAGGGACATCAAACTAAACATTAAATTTGTAGCACCTGATTATCTTCTCACTTATTTCCCGTGAATTGGGGGGATAACTCAACTGAAATAACTGTGGAGTCATATTTTCTCCAGAAGAACAAGCAGCTTCAGCATTTTGTGCTTTGTAGCTCCATGGCTCAGTAGAAATGAGGCTGCAAGGCTGCCCAGACAAGAATAATTATTTGCTTAGATGCTTGAGAGATCTCCTACAGCTTTGGGGTATAATGAGTTAAAGATACCTTAATGTGAGATTTAGGAACTTTTAAAGGACCTTTTGATCCTACAAATGGAGAGAAATGCTTACTGGGATATTGTAAAATCCTAGGAGTTGGGCTTTTTGCATGCTAATAGGTTGAGACATGCGGATGGTTTGCTAGGTTAGTGTGGGAGTGACCTTTCGCTCTATCATCACATCATTGCCCAGCAACCTCAATATCTTGAGAAGATATCTAGCAAACACAACAGGCTCCATTTATTTATTCCGCATCCACAGGGATGAACAGTCTCTATAAGCACACCACAGAGGACTTTGTAGACATGCACCAGGGTGTGCCCACTGCAGCCTTAAGCTGCCATGGCAGTCATGAAGGTGTTTAGCTAATATTTACTGCTGATGCTGAAATGGAGATTTCACTTCTCAGAAGACTTCCTCAAAGTATCCCCAAGCAAAATCCATTTACTTCATCTTTGGTCCTCAGAGACGCATCAACATATAACAGTATTTAATTGCTGCATTTTAAATGCTCTACTTTAAATATTGCATAGAAAAATGGATTCAATAAAATGGACTACAAATCATTACAATTCCAAAATATTCATCTTTTTGTTACTTTGCATTACTGCTCTTCTTGCTTCTGCTGCTAATTGTGGGCATATTTTATTACAGCTCTTTTTTGTCCATTTTTCTTTTAAAGTATGTACATAGAAAAGAGGTTGGAAAACACAGGGGGAAGAGTGAGGGCATTTTTTCAGCTGGCCACAGTGAGAGAGGAAAAATGTTTGCTTTATAAAATCAGATTTTTGCAGGGGCCCTGTTCCACATGGGAAATAGTAGGTGTTGGATCATTTGGAAAGGAGTTCCTAAAGATATTCCAAAAGAATGAGCGTTTGAGATTATCCATTTCATGTGCCCAGGACATCTTTTTTTTCTATGAAATGTAATCAGCATTGTGTAATGACATTAGATTTTATATTGCAAATTACATATTGTAATTACCTAATTACGCATTGTAAATATATGATTACATGAATTTGCACCAAAATTCATAATTACACTTAATTACACTAATTGCATCAATCTAAACCAATCAACTACAAAATACAAGGAAAAGTCATGCAAATAAAACCTACAGAAAAGAATATTTTGAGGGTGAGCTCGCCTTCCCAAAGTACCCAGAGACACAACAGTGCCTTATACCTGGAAAACAATTCATAAGTAGAGCTGTGTGGGAAACTATTTCTCTAACCTAAAACTGTCTTATGGTCTCAAAAACATGCTTCTGCTTTGCAGTGGGCCAAACACACCCTCACATCTTACAAAGTTTTGGGGAGGTCGTTTGTTTTTTCCTTTTTCTTTCTGTGTAAAATGACAGGAGGCTTCTTTATTCACCATAGCGTACAGGTTAGTTGTACACTACTGCAGGACAGGAAAGAGGGACAGAGGGAAACAAACCTCAGATCAGCCCTGCAGGTCAAACGCTCCCCCTGAGATACTAGGAGACCAAAATTTTGATCTGAACTACAGCCGAACAGCCACTTGAAGCAGAGCTGATTATACCAGTGATTCTGCAACGCTGACTACGTGTCCCACTTCCACCCTTGCTGAAGGTCCTGCATTTGCTCCCAGGGAAGGATTTGGCTTCAGGAAATTGCCAGTTTCCACCAGAAAGACACATTGGACATCAGCTTCCCTGGGAGCAGTAGGTGCTTCACATTTCTTACAAACTAGCCCTAAATGTTCCACTTTAGCAACAGGGCAGGATTTACCTCTGCTCTGCTGGGGATAAGGGTCTAAGGAGCTGATTTAGCTCTGCAGCACCAGCCTTGGTCACTTGAGGTCCATCTTGCAGCCCTAGTCCCTAAGTGCTCTTTCTTGCAAAATCAATAATGACACTTTCTAACTCACTAGAGTGGATATTGCCAAATGTGATTATAATTTACTTCTATATTAATTAGTGGCCTATTTTTCTCTCAGATGTTTACCATGACTCCAGGAAAGGTTTCAGTCATGGAAACATACAGTACTTTTGATGCACTTTCAGTAACTAAACCTCATCTTACGTATTTATATACATTTCCTTCCTTTGGGGAGATATTCTGAGGAAACTAGTGGAAGTCCTGCTGATCAGAAAGACAGGCAGTATGGAATATCCTTTTCTTTCCTTCCATTTTATCACTGCTGTATCAGTAATTACAACTGTTGTACTGTAAATATAGCTTTACACATCTCAAATGAAAAGGAGCTGTTGACAATAAAGCACACAGTGTGCGCAGACAGTGCCATCGTGAAGGAAATGAACAGAGCGATGCAGTGTGTTCCCCTGTAGATGCACTCCTCTAAGTTCCATTAATACTCATAATTTAATGATGGGGTGGGTGAAAGCAGGCTATTCCAAGGCATTTAGAAGTGACAGTACTACACTGGAGTGTAGCAGATGTGCTCTAAAATGTTGCATCCCTTATCCAGCACTCTGTTTCCCAGGAAAATAATATCTCTGGCAGTTTTTCTTATTTGCCTAATAGATTTTAAAAATAACAGAGCCTTTTCTCTGCAAGTAGCCAGAGGTGAATATGCACCCTTTGTCACAAATGCCCTTTTTGAAACGTCCCCTTCTTCTGAACCAAGCTGAAGTTTCCCAGCAGATGCATTGTGACCCTGGGAGTGACCCAGCTGGCAAGTGAGGGATTGGGAGGTGTTGGAAAACAGCTTCTCAGCCTAAAGCGAAGAAAACCTCACATTCCCATACGCTCTATGTACTGCTGTCTTTAAAGGCCTTTGTATGACTCTTAAAACTCAGCAAATTGTACAGTGTTATCTTTATTCCTAGTGGTATAATCATACTCTCAATGAAAACTTTTAATGAAAACATGATGGAACGGTATTGTCAAGGTTTAGGGTCAGGGCCATCCACTAGACCTGTAACAGATGCTCTCTGTTAACCCCTCTGTCTTCCCAAAGGGGAAGAGAAAAGGAATAAGGGACAGAGACTTAGAAAACTAGAACAGCTTTAATGAAATTAACAATAATAAAATTAAATATATACAAATAAATACAAACCCAGTATTAAACTCAACCCCCCCCAATGGCAATTATGTCACTGTCACCACTGATGCTGTGGAGCAGACACTGTGGATGTCCCAGGCTGGGCTGAGCAGCAGATTCAGGAGCTGGATTCTGGAACTGGGTTCAGGAATGCACAGATGATGACTGAAGGCAGAATGGGCAGAGTCCTCCTCAGAAGGCAGTCATTAAAGAAGAGTGCTTGATCCTTGTGATCCCTCAGCTTTCTACTGAATATGACATATATGGGATGGAATACCTCACTGTCCTGGCTGCTCCTTCCCACAGGTGCAGCCTTTTACTTTCTTTTTACTTTTTACCCTTTTCTTTCTTTTTACCATCCCAACGTGGCACACACGATTTAGCAGTGACCTTGGTCTGCACAGCAGCAAGTATAAGCAAGAGCCTTTCTGCGTGCCAGTCCTTGGTAACTCTAAATATTGAGCGTTATCACTGCTAGAAGCAGACACTGTCTGCACAAATAGGCTGTTAACTTCAGAGAGTTCAGTTAGTTAGAAGAGACTCAGCTGAAAAGTAAAATCACTGAACAGAATTAGTTCTGGTCTAACGCAAACCAGGACAGGTATGACGTTTGCTGTTCAACCAAAAGATCCTACCCCGAAAAGATTTGACTCCTACAAAGTCATCACAGTAAATACTGCTTATGTTTGAAACCAGCAACATTTGTTTATCTACTGCCTTCTAAAATGGCATCAATCACACAAAATATGTTCAATATGGCTAAAACTTACGTTAGTGTTTCTATTAAAGAATGTCAAAGCTAGGTAGTCCTGCATTTAAATTTATCCATGTAATCTCAGTTTTTGCTGAGTGTAACATAGTCTTTAAGCACCCAGTTACACATCGTATTTTCCACTGGATTAATCTCCTTGGAGGTCTTCAGCAGGGCATCACTGCTTGCATCTTTGGTCTAGATCTGCAAAAGGACTTAATCTTACAGAACACAAAACCATGATGTCTTCAAAATCTCCTCACTGATTACAGCTCACTTGGGAGATGACTCAGGTTCCCAGGACTTAATTACGTCTGTCAGTAAATATCCTTAGGGACTCCAGGCACCATCTGAGGGTATTTGTCCTGATAAGGTTGAGTGGCTTTGCAACTTGTTCATTCCCAGATCCCACTGGGATGAGCAAATTTATCACTCCCCTGTCCGCTTTCCCTGAAGACAGACCCGGAGGCCTCACCCAAGGTACATAAAATCCACATGCAGCTCTCCTCTCTGCCCCAAAATATTTGACCCTCTCTCTCCTCATACAAACATTCAAAGCAGATGACGCAAAGGAAGCCAGCTGCAGCTGGGTTTGCCAAGTCTCTTTTATTGAAGATCTTCCACTGTACACAGTCTAATCCAACACTCATCAAAGCAGACACAAAGCAATGCCAAGTTTTAGCCTGTCTTGCAGTGACACCTCCAAACGGGAGCAGCAGCACTAGGCACTGCAACCTGCAAGCCCTTCCCTGGCTCTAGCTCTTTCATTTCCAGTCAGCTGAAGTTTCTCACCACTTGAGTGGGATGAAAGGACATTATTTCACTTTGCAAAGATGGGCAGCGAGTCATGGAGATTAAATCAGCCAAAGTGTCAATTAAATTCAGGTGCCTGGTTTGCTTCTCTAAGAGTTGCCCTGTTAAGTCCAACCTGGGTTAAATGTTTTAGGTGTCTTGAACCAGCCCTCTGGTAACCAGAGGAAAAAAAGGAAACATTTCTAAAGGTGATTTACCTCACTTACCCTAGGATGTTCTTTGCCTGTTCCACATATAATGCAACAGAGTGGACTTTCAGGTATTGCTGGTAGTGGCTTTGCAAAGGAGTAAAAACGTGATCTTTGCCTTCCCTTCACCTGACACTTTGTACAATGTTAGCTTAAAGACGTCCTTAGTTTGCCCCATAGATCAAACAATTCTGTGAGGTCAGTAGTGAAACTGATGACTATATTGCTGAAGAAATGGTTTCTGCAGTATTCTGTTTCACAGGATCACATTTAAAGCTGGGCAAATACAAATTTATTTTAATTTTAATGTTTGCTCCTGAAAGAAACATATTTATATACTCAGTCAAATGAACCCTCTCATTGAGATTTTAAGCTAGCATAAAGACTTCTAACACAAAGTTAAAGGTTTTTTTCTAAACAAATGGTTACTTCATATTGAGAAATGGATACACTCCCACTGTTTTCTCAGGCTGCTTTAAAAAAAAAAAAAAAAGAATAATATGTAAAGCTATTTCTCAAAAAAAAAAAAAATCCATACAGAAATGTCTTTAACTACACTGCTAATTGTGGTGAACCTTCAGACAAGTTTACAGTGCCTGTCACTCTCAGGTCTGGGAGTGACGGTCTTGCATGCCTTTGCTCTTCACTTCGTGCTCTGGCCAGTCACGTGCTTTAGTCTTCCTGACAAAACCAGTGACAGAAAACTAAGCGCTGCGAAAATCTCAGCAGTCATTTCTGTGTACAGTGCTGTACTGGGCTGATAATATTGTCATGAGATATATGAAGTTACATACATAGAGAAAACAACTCCAGGCATGCATGTAAAACAACAGGATATTAGCTAATTCTACTTGGGGCTCTTCTGCATAGTCCTCTGAAAACATCAACTCAGTTGTCAGCAGGAATCAAAAAGGCAGGTACAATATTTGGAAAGAAAATGGGAAGAAAAATATCTCGGCATTATGCCAAATCATATTGCTTCATACCGTGCCTGTGTCTTGGATATCACGCAATTCTGCTCTCCTCTTTTCTCCCCAGGTGAGGAAGCATTGGGAACATAAAAGCTCATGGCCCCAGTAGGGAATGGCCCCGCAAAGGAGGTGTGAAATAGGTCAGACTTCTGCCTGGATAACAGATGACAGAGGGAGCATGTACAGGAGGTTAAACTTGGCAAGCATGTTTGGCCATACGAAAGCCAATCATCTGGAAAGTTTAACCACTATTGCTCATAATCCAGGAACTAGAGAACACCTGGTAAAACTATTAGACAGTGGGTTTAAAACACAGGGAAGGAAGCGCTGCCTTCACACAACGTATAATTAAAGCACAGACCTCACTGCCACAAGATGTTGAAAAAGCTGAAGGTATAAATGGATTTGACCTGACAAATCCATGGTAGAAATTTCATCTGAGAGTATTAAATCTGAGGGCTGAGAGGCAGCCTGTATCACTGGCTTGCTAACTGCTGAAATTTGAGTAGGTACAGAATTATATTTTCGCTCAAAATGTTTTCTTAAGTATCTGCTGTAGTCACTGGCAGAGGAAGGACGCCAGACTGAGCTTGTCTGAACATGTCCAAAACAGGACCTCTGGGGTGAGAGGCAGTGATAGAGACAGGGTGCACCCAGCACAGCAAGGGTCATGTTAATGGAGAAGTAACGTCTCCACTAATGTCATGGAGGTACCATAGTGGCATCAAGCTACAGTGTGGTTAAAGACAGTCCGAGAGACCTTTGGCTCCACAAGAAGGCAGCCTGCTTTCACATGCTTACATCCCCAGCCCCCTCTACATGTCCCCAAGAGCCTTCAGGGAGCTCTTATTCCTATGGTGAAGTTCCCTCTCATTTTCTTTGTCACAGCAAAAGCAGACGGTTTAATTTGCATCCAGGTGTAATAAACAATCTGCCTTTCGGGACAGCCAGAAGAGGAAGCACCTTAATTCTTCCTGGCGAGCGCTGAAAACCCTGGCACCAAGGATGAAAGCCGCAGGAACCAAAAAGTGCTCTCAGAACTTCATTCAATTAAACAGAGACATCCATGCATGCTGCTTTCCATAACAAGCAGCAAAAAATGATTAGCCTACCAGTTAATGGGAGTGCACATGGCTCACTTCTCTGGCTCAGCCACAAAGGAGGCAACAGCAATTGCTGTGTTTGAATAGTTTGCTTAGAATCACAGCCGGGCAATTAGACTCCTGCCTTCATTTGATGGCTAAGGTAGGAAACTGGGGAAGGAGGCAAAAGGATTACCTGGGGGCAGAGGGAGTGCCTATGTGGTGTATTTGTGTTAAGACCATGTTTGCTTTATTATTTTTAAATTGCATCAAGCCACATTTCTAAACGAAATGCTTAAACAAATGTTCAAAATTATTTTTCTAACAATTTTTTTTTTTTTTTAATGCCCCCCCTCCTGCTATTTCATAGAATCATAGAATGGTTTGGGTTGGAAGGGACCTTAAAGATCATCTGGTTCCAACCCATTCTGCCATGGGTTGCTCAGCCTGGTCCTTCTGATTTATTTCACCCAGCCTGTTTTTCAATTCACCACATACTTGTGAATAAACAGTTCCAGTTACCTAAAACCGTGGATTTGAATGAATAAATTATTTTCCCAAACTTTTTCATCTGAATTTTCTCTAAAACTCTTCACTCATTATTTCAGCATAGCTGGGTTGGGAATAGCATGTCCATGCTCTTATTCTTCAGATTTAAAAAAAAAAAACAATAAAATTTCGAAGTTACTATATTCTTTTTAACTTACTGAAAAGTTGTGCCTTTTCACAGTGGCTTTGATCCAAAGCTGAGTGAAACAATGAGAATTCTTCCCTTGACTTCAGTGGGCTGAGGACTTGGCCTTTATGCTTTCGCTGAAGAATAAGCGAAAGCTACTATTTTTGCAGTGTTAGGTAATTGTTTCTTTCTTCTGTCTCAGTGCCCCAGGACACCAAGCCAACAAAGCCAAGCACACACCTTGCTCAGCACAGCCTGAGATGCACTTCAGAGAGCCCTTGGCCAGGGCCTTCTCCAAAGTGACACAGGTGAGACAGAGATCATTACTATAATTCAGCAATACCAAACTCTGCATTATTAATACCGAAAAAAAATCCGAGGGCTTCCAAGACAGTGTCAGTTTGAATATACAAAGCAGTGCAGGAATCGTGGAGCCACCACCATCGGCACAATAGAAGTAGAAATGCTTTTCGGGGCTGCTGGGGAGCAAGTGGTGAGAGGGAGCACAGTAGGTGCTCGAGACTGAGAGGATGATGCCACAGAAGCCAAATGCTAGTGATGTGTGGGAACGCAATAGAAATTGTCACTGGAGCAGACAACAGGTGCTGATACAGCAACTGGCACTCACAAGCCAGACACGGACTCCATTTCACAACTTCAATTTGTTTTACTTACTCATGCAGCTCATTGTTTTAAAGAGGTTATCTGTTTTGAGCAAGGCAGGGAGACTTGGGTCCGTGTTTGTAGCAAAGTATTCGCATTTGAGGGACAAAAAAAAAATAATCAGGAATTAAATCCTCATTTTAGAAAACATAAAAAACCACAAACAAATTTTTTTTGCAATAAAACCCTCATTATGAATATGAAGGTTTTGTGTGAGGCAATGTACTTCTGTGTGACTGTCTGCTTCTGCTGCTTGCTGCTCACATCAGGGTCTAGGGAGGTTTGATCTCTGCTGTTGGAAAACATTGTTTGTAAGTACCATACAGAAACCAGGGGGTGTAAATCTGGGGCAAAATGTCAGTGAATCCTACCCCTCTGTAAGTCTCCCACGAGACTGAGGCATAATATTATTTGCCAACACAAATTTTCCATATAAGTATAAATGTTACCTCTAGAGAGATGAATTTAAAGGAAACTTGGAAATGGGATGATGAAGAGTAAATATGAACGGTCTGATCTGGCTCCAGTGATGATTTCACTTCTCCCCAGGAAATTATCAGGAATTGTTACTGCGCATCAGAGGAAAGGTAGAGAAACAAGACATCCAAGATGTGGTCTTTAATAAAGGGATCAAACAGAAATGAAACCATGTTTAGGCTTTTCAGTTCAGCTTTTTATGAGTTCTTTGACTCAAAAATTCTCCACAGATAGGTTTCTCAGTGTTGGCTATAGCACAGCGGGTTAGCTAGGAAACCAAAGAAAGCAGCCCTCTAAGAAATCAGTGCTTTGGTACATTAGAGGCCCTTCTTCACAAGTTTTTATATGAGATAATAGATTAAAATCTCCACGTATGTCTACAAAAACCATATATAAGCATGTCCAAGTGCTTGTTATGCTAAGACCTTAAATATTCTGAGATTTTCCATCAGACCTTGTGATCTAGACGATTTTTTGGGTTCACAAGTGCCACTCTTCCAGAAGATTTCCATATCTCTTGGGATCAAGCTTAAGTAGGGTATTTTTCTGTCTCAGAAGGTCCTGTTCCCCCTCCCACTTCTCCTTCACACAGATCCTACCCTGAAGTAAAGTAATTGCAACATCTTGGGGTTATGTATTAGGAAGAAATTGCTAACCTGCAGAGTTCATGCACACAAACAGATTTTGTCATTGTCTTCTGTTACATCAGTGACTGATGAGCATCTGAAACATTATTTCGGACTAGAACTGGATGATGACATCATGCTTCTCATTCATTAAGTGAGACATAATGATAGCCAGTAATTTCAGAAAAAAACAAGCAAAACCCAAACCAATACATCTTTTTCCCAGCATGGCCCATTTCCACTTGCAGGGAGGTTTGGACCCCTCAAGGTATGGAGCAACTTGCAAAGCGTCAAGGCTGAGATTGCAGAAGGAAACACAAGATAGAGGCAACCAAGTGTCCACAGGGCAGGTGAAGTGATATCTACACTTCTGCACTGGTCCTCAAAGGCAGAAAAAAGACATTAGCACAAAGAAGGAAAATAAAGAAGAGCCTTTGTTACGACTACTACAACAAGTATTAATATTTGATGTTTCTGTAATACCATCTATTCAAGCTTCAATACTACAGAAGTCTCAAACTCCTATTGGAGCTCTTTAATGGAAAACAAGCACGTGGACAGGCATGATCCACTGATATAATATACTTTCCTAATGACTTTTAACAAAGTGCTACTCCAAAGGCTTTTAAGGAGCCTAAGATGTAATTGCATAAGAATGCAGACCCTTGTTTGAATTAACAATTGATTAAGGGACAGAAAACACAGGCGGAGGTAAACCATCAGCTCATACACTGGGAAGTCACTACAAGATCTCTCCAGGGAGCTGGGCTATGGTCTATGCTGTTCAACACATTCATAAATGGTCTGGGAAAGGGGTGGAGGAAGGAGAGATGGAGTGGGGGGAAAGGGCAAAAAAAGGCAATGGATTGGCAACGTTTTCTGAAGAAATTCAGTGATAAGTTATGAAACAGCTAAGTATACATGGTAGTAAGGGTGACTCATCTATGAAGAATCTTTTCTTGAAGATCTTACCAGACTGAGTGACCAAGCAATAAACTGACAAATGAAATGCAGTGTAGATACACATGGAGCAAAATATATGGCTAAAAAAATCCCACAATTGTAACTTCACTTAAAAAATTTTGGTTTCTGAGCTGAGCTGAGCTTACCCCAAGGGCAGTAAGATCTTGGGTTCTTGGTAGATCATAGAATCATAGAATAGTTTGGGCTGGAAGGGATCTTTAAAGGTCATCTAGTCCAATTCCCCTGCAGTGAGCAAGGACATCTTCAACTAGATCAGACTGCTCAAAGCCCAGTTCAACCTGACCTTGACATTCCCAGGGCTAGGGCATCTACCACCTCTCTGGGCAATTTGTGCCAGTGTTTCACCATACTCATTGTAAAAAATTTCTTCCTTATATCGAGTCTAAATCTACCTGCTTTTAGTTTAAAACCATTACCCCTTGTCCTGTCGCAACAGGCTAGGGCAGGCTAAAAAGTCTGTCCCCATCTTTCTTATAAGCCCTTTTTAAGTATTGAAAGGCCACCGTAAGTTCTCACTGGAACCCTCCCTTCTTCAGGCTAAACAACCCCAACTCTTTCAAGCTATCCTCACAGGAGAGGTGTTCCAGCGCTCTGATCATTCTTGTGGCCTTTCCTTGGACCTGTTCCAACAGGTCCACATCTTTCCTGTGCTGAGGACTCCAGAACTGGATGCAGTACTTCAGGTGGGGTCTCACGAGAGAAGAGTAGAGGAGCAGAATCATCTCTCTTGACCTGCTGGCTTCTTTTTACTCAGCCCAGGATATGGTTGGCTTTCTGGGCTGTGAGCACACATTGTTGGCTGATGTCCAGCTTTTCGTCCACCAGCATACCCAAGATCTTCTCAGCAGGGCTGCTCTCAATCCCTTCATCCTCAGGGGTTTCCCTGACCTTGCACCTGTCCTTGCTGAACTTCCTGAAGTTAATATGGGCCCACTTCTCAAGCTTGCACAGGTCTCTCTGGATGGCATCCCACCCCTCAGGCACGTTAAGTGCATCACCCAGCTTGGTGTCATCTGCAAATTTGCTGAGGGTGCACTTGTAGATCACAGAATCCCAGAATTGTCTAGATTGGAAAAGACCTAATAACAAATGAGAACATAGTTCAATGTTCGTTAGAGGTAGATTAATAACTCAGAACATAGAAATCACTCAGAAAGGACAGAATAAAAAATATCATTATGCCATTTTAGAACTATTTGGTCTCCCTATATGTTGAACACTATACACATTTTCTAGACCATCTGTTAGGAAAAATCCATGGGAAACCCTCCGAGAAGGACAGCAAGGCTAACCACAGCCCCAGAATGGCTGCCCGACACAGACCAATGGCATTACAGTAGCACCATCAGTCTGGAGAAGAGGAGACTGAGAAGGGATATGCCAGGATATTGTGAAATCATAAATGGCATAGGAGATGGTGGGGAGGAACAAGGGCCAAATGGACATCGGTCTGACCCAGTACAACCTTCCTACACACTCCACCTTGAATGGGCAAATGAGGCATTACTGGGTCTCACTTATCCTAAGAAAGGAGCCAGAGGGAAGAAGGACAGCAAGTAAAGGAAGACTTCTGGTGAAGCTACTGAAAATGAATACCATGTTAACACCAAGATGCTTCTATAACAAATTCCATCCACGTCTCAATCTGCTCAGCCAGCAGTACCTCCATGACAGGTATTGTAGGCACCACTTTAAAGGAGGAAAAATTGATACACAGAGATTTAGTAATTGGCACAAGGTTACATGGGAAGTCTGAGCCAGAAACAGGTCTGCGCTCACATCTTCAACTTCTAACTACAAAACCCAACGTGAAATGCTGTGACAAGAAAAATGTTCCCGGAGTGGTACAAATTAGGGGATGGCACAGACAGTGTGCCTCATTGTAAGCCTGTAAATGAATGTTAAACATGGATTTTTGAATGCAATTATTCTGCCCTAGTCACAGCATATGAAAAAGCTAACTGGCCCACGTCAGCTTTCATCACTGAGGACCTCTGTAACCAGCTCACAAATCCAGGGCTCCACTTAAGGTGCTTAAAACTGACCTGGGGGGAAAAAAAAAAAGTAAAAAAAGAAAGAAAGAAATTCTACTCTGCCTCTCAGAGGGTACACCATTAAACAGAAGAGTTCCACAATTTGAGGAATGTGGGCCAGAAAGAATAAGCATGAAAGGATTGCAGATTGCAGGACAAATCCTGCACTGTCATACACAAGAGGGACTGCATTGAAATGGATGTGATTGTACTGGTGAAGCCACAAGGGAAAAAAAACAACCTGACATCTCTACAGTATACTCTTTTTCTTGCAAAATACCAAGATATTGATGTAGCTCAGGGATGAGGAATAAACATACAAAGAAAATATTGTAATTAGGTTTTTACCAGAAGTGCTTAATCTATCTCTAGTACTCGATGTCTTCTCATGTAGCAGTTTCAAAGTGGGAAGCGGGTACTCAAACTGGGGAAAAAAAAAAAAATGCAGGTATCATCATTGTTCATTTCAATTAGGCCGAAAGATCAGCTGTAATGTCTGCAAAATGCTGCTGTGGAATATCCTGATCCTTAACTCCACCCAGCAAAAGCCCTGCAGAGATTGCCCTGAAGTGCTTCCTATGGAGATCGTGAGGTTTTGCAGAGGATAAACACAGTTTGGCAAATAGATTTGAAATGACTGATCTACTTAGATTTCCATGTTTACTGGTTTGCCACTGCTATAATTTGTACTTGTTGTCATATCTCATCTGGCCACATTCTGCACATTTTGTAAGAGTGGGTCTGGAAGGATTCATCTTTTGTAACTTTAGCACCACCACATGGTTTGTTGTGTTTAAAACTCCTGTTAAGAAATGGACTTTATTTTTTTTTCCTTTTCTCTCTTTTCCCCTTTTCCTTTTCTTTTTCAGTATATTTCACAGACATTAAAAAAAATACTTGAAACCATTTCTTACTTGGAGCAGGTGCAAGATGAAATACCTCATTGCTGAGCAATCAAAATCTGAATTCTCTCTTAGGGTTGTAGGGTTCCCATTATTCACTTCAAAGCCTCTAAAAACAAATGCCATTTTGTGCTTAAATGTACTGGCCAAAACCATTTGTAATCTGACAGCAAGAACACTCAGTTCCCTACTGCTTTGCATATTTCCCACAGAGCATTTTTTTTAAAATGGGCTGATATTGTAATAAATAACAACTCTCTTCTTCTAAAGAGAAGGAAAAAGAGGGTGTCCATGCTGGTGGCAGCTGTGGATGCCAAAGGGAAGAGATATAGAGTTAATGTCTCTAAACACACTGAAGAATCACCTTCCCTCCCACCCCCCTTGCCAGGTCTGTGAGCGCATGAGACACTGAACACCCAGTTTTTCCTAACATGAACAAATATGATGGAGTTTTTTCAATGTTCATGTTGATGAGGCTATTTAACTGCTCCATTATTTTTCTAGATATGTGTCTGTAGCACCGGAAAGTGTGTATGTTGCTCTCCTTGTTTGTTACATTAACAGACTGATCA
The DNA here is from genome assembly GCA_013400335.1 of Eurystomus gularis. NCBI lineage: Eukaryota > Metazoa > Chordata > Aves > Coraciiformes > Coraciidae > Eurystomus > Eurystomus gularis. The sequence continues at coordinate 45,063 of VZZY01013921.1, forward strand.
ATCTGCTCTGAGTTAGCTGATGAGAAAACATCCCAGTGTACCTGAATTCTGTTGCATCTCAAACATCTAACAAAAATTTCAAAATAAAGAAAAAAAATGAGGGGAAAATCAGAGAAGCTGTACCAAGGAAATATTGGTATAGTGGTCACAGGAAAATTTACAGAGCAGATTTTCTTTAGGGAAAGAAACAAAGATAGATGGGACTTACGTTCTGCCTCTTCTGAATTATTAAAAGTCATCTCAAGCTGCAGAGTAAATGCAAATGGCAAAGTCAATGTACCATTTATCTCCAAAGTTTATTCATTACTGGAGTTCTCATTCCCAAGGACTTGTTATCAGTTTTTAAAGGCAAAATGGGCGACTGTGCTACAAAACCAACCCTACACTATAAGCAGTATTTACAGATGCTTTAGTATTAGTATTTATGGGTATTTAGAGCATGGGATGCTCTAAATCTGGCCAAGTTGCCATCCTTTACAGACATATAATGACATGCCGTCATGGGTCAGGTGGAGCTACACTCTCAGAGAAAAGATGCTGACTGGAGTCTCTGGTCTGAAATTACCTGTGAAGTTTAATTTAGCACCCTGTTGTATTTATTTCTGTTACATGATCCAAAAATAAAATGTCAGCATCTGCAATCACCTGAGAAAGATCAGAAAGACTGGGATGAGGGACTACAAAAAGGAGAGTGAAATATGAAAGAAAAATTAAAAACTTATCATTTGAGGTTAAGGGGTTTTTTAATCAAAATGTATGAAAAGCTACTATGTCAGTGTGTAGTAGGAATCTAAACCCCCAGCTGGACTGGTGTGTCCAGAGCCACAAAGTGCTATCAAAATCAAAGCAGTTCAGGCTGACAGAAAGGTCTGCCCAGAGGGATTCGACTTAAAGATCGAGACCTTGTATTCTAAGCTGACATCTCTCAGGAGAAAATTCCTTTCACTGAGGACCATAATGACTAACCCTGGTGTTTAGACCGCATTTTAGCATAACAGGTTAGCACAGGAGGTCACATCCATTGTTTCACAACCTGTACTTCTTTTATTAGAGCATTTTTCCCTCTATTCCTGGCGGAGCAGAGATGAGAGGCAATTTACATTTTATTCTACACTGTAGTATTACAAGACTTAGCAAAAATCCTGTTGTCTTTACTTTTTCTGCCAGCATGATTTGGACAAGTAAGGCAGCTTTCATTGTCCCCCTACTTGTCACACGACTTTCCTTCAAGTTCTATTTGCTTTCTTTCTCCTCCACGATTAATTAGCATGGATCCATCTGGCTTTGACAAAGCAGCTGGACAGAGGTACGTGGTCCAGCAGACGCAGGACCAGCTCCCACCGGAAGCTGTGCTCCTGGGTAGGACAAGGGATCTGCAGAAGACTCAGTGCCTGCAATGCAACAAATTGCAGGTAGCTGGGAGCCCCTGTTTCTGGTCTTTCTGATTTAAGACTCTTCAAATCACTACAGACCCATCTCTTTCACCCAGGGTAAGCCACTTTAGTGTTTCCACATCCAGTTCATTGTATGATACAAAAAGACAACAATAAAGACATCATATCTTGTATTTACTGTGCTGGAGCATGGAGCATATCTGATACCTGTCTTCTAGCCCATACTGAGTCAGTACTGTGCTGGGGTAAACACACCTTTCCTTCTCATTTTTTGACTGAATAAAAAAAATAAAGAAATAAACTGCCATACTTTTCTGCTAAAAGCAGAAATGAGAGCACCTGGACAATTACTTTCAATATTTATTCCAAAGATTTTGCTAATATCCAATGAAGAGTGAAGGATTGAGTGCATGTTTCAAGGAGGGAGGTGTTATCACTAAGAAAATGAGCATGCCTATAAGTCCGGCATTTCTTTGGCTTGGATGTTCAGAAGTAAATAAGAGAACCTTTCACCTTCAAGTTCTTCAAAGCAGGTTAAAGGGCTTTGCTCCTTAGAGACTGGGTGATAAAACACATGCCAAAAACATTGCTCTTCTAACGTGTCTCTTTATCTGCGCTCCAAAAATCAGCTCCCGACCTTCCAAAAGCTTGAGCTCTATGTCTCATAAAGTAACCACAAATTCCCAGTTACAACGCCATTGCATCTCTGCCTTTAGATCGGAACCATGGTGTTGATATTTATGCCTACACACAAACACTGGCCACTTTGGTGCTCTGCAGAAGGGAGACCCGCAGTTCCCTGTCCTCCCAGCATGCACGAAGAGGAGCTACCCATCGCAGCCTGCATCTACCTAATCCATCCTGGAGGCAAAATGAGCTGGTTAGAAACACTTATGCTAACTTCCCTTTGATTTTCCACAAAGCCTCCCAGAAACTGCAATTCACCCTATAAACCCACTATAATAGAGTTCTCTAGCGATAGACAGCAGGTTGAGGCACATAAATACTGCTCCTACAACACACATAGTAAATAAGTCCATCAGGAAAAGGGCTGTGGAAAGTTGGAGGCTATCACTCATAGAAAAGCAAGAGACAGCAGCAAACTGATGGACCAGTTGCAGAAAGTGAGGAAAGAATAACTTCCCAGCACTTCAAAGTGTGCTTTGGTTCATTTCAAAGGGAGAAATCTGGAAAAAAAAAAAGAAAAAAGAAAAGCCCCCTCAAAAATCCCTAACTGGTTTAGCCCTTTCCACTAAATAGTATAGTGATTTAAATAAAACACTATAACCCACTACTGAAACTATTATTTCTCTGCAAAGCTGCATCGTGAGATGGGCCTAAAAGCCATCTGCTTGATTTTCCCTTCAGATCATTTATCAAAAGACATTTTTAATGTTTTAGCCTAACTAGTAAAGACTTTTGAGTTTCAGCCAATCGGCGAAGCCAGCCGAGTAATAAGGTGTCAGTGCCATGCATAATCCTTCCTCATGCAAAACACGCTTTTAAAGTTAATAGCAGCCAAAAATAGAGTGAGGAAATGAAAGTTTGGGAATTAAACCCTTGGGGCATCCCAGCAGAAGCACAGCTGATCCAGATGTACCTCTCTACCTGTATAGGAGGCACTGGCTGGATAATGATCATTTTATTGTCGTCAACATATGTACGCTGAGGTCCGTCCTCGGCAGGCTATGCAAATAAGGCAAAACCAATTCCTTCCATTTAAGACTTCCATACAAGTATAAAAGCATGCTTTATATGCCTTCTGTTCAAATCAGAGAAGAAATAAGTAAATTCAAGTAGCACATAGAATATCTGGCAAATATTTTCTTGGTATATATTACGGCAGATAAGCTAATGGAGAGAAAGCTTTGGGGAACTGCAGTACTATATTTTGCATCCCACAGAGACCAAGATTGCTGGACATTAGAGTTGTGTACTGTTTGGCTATCTAACAAGCATCATCGTTGTCTTTAAGTTAAACAATACAGGCTTTGAGCCCTCAAATGATTAATCTAATCATATCAGAGCACAGTGCTGTGAATCAACAGAAGGATTAACATTCTGCACCACTTCCCATACGAGTGGAAAGTGTATACATAAACATTTAATTTAGCCTTGCAATGCCCACACAAAGTAAATAGATATAATTAAACCACCACAAAGCTTCATACTTGAACCCAGATGTGAAGGGTACAGCTAAATATTTTCTCCTGCAGACTGAATGGGGAGCACCAAAGATGCTGATGCTCCTCCCAGCTTCCCCTCCTTCACTGATGAGCATCCCTCCTTGGCTAAAAGGTCCAGCTGGCATTGTGAGTGAGAAGATTGACACCTCTTACCACTCATGCTGACCAGAGACCATGCCTCGCTGCATCCATGTTCAGTATAAAACAGCAACCGCATGGTCAATAGACAGCAGAAAGAGCGAATAATTTTATATTCACATCAGAAGTCCCTCTGGCTGCATTTCTCAGATCACAAGTGAAATGCCTGTGACCAGGTTAACACTGCACATTTATCAACTAAATTGAAAGAAAGGTGTCTCAGCCAGATAAAAAGTCACTTCACTGTAACTAATCACATTTTACACTCAAATAGGGGCTTAAATCCCAAGCAGTTCTGAAGAATTCAGCAAACCTCACAAATTGTGCAGTGGGCCAAAGTTCCAGCTTTTGTAACTTGGTGAGTGAAAGCAAGAGTGAAACCAGCAGGTCCAGAACAGTTTTTGCCAAGTTTATATATGTATAGGTGCATGCACATGTTCAGACTTCATTCAGCTGCTCTTTAGCAAGATACCGCAACATGTGGCCACAGTTTAAGACAAGAAGTGTAGAACAAAACCACATAAAACTGCCATACCCATCCAGGGATTTAGGAACAACAACTCAAGAAGGGATCCAGCCACCATGACTGGCTCTTTTCTGCTTTTTGGAGCAGCCACACTCAAAATCTCAGCTGCTTCTGCCACAAGTGCTCTTGAAGAACCAGTTCCATGCAACTATTCAGTTCACACCCTGGAAAAAGCTTTTCAGCTGAAATATTTTCCTAAAACAGATTTTCCTCAGTGCCTTGGAGTGCCCAGTGAAAATGCTCAGTGATTTTTTTGCTTTTAGCATGTGATTACCAAGTTTCTCACTGAGTGGAGGCTGGCTAAGGTCTCAAACCTCTGAGACAGTTCAGCCATCCAAAGACTTTGGCACTGCAATTTTTCTTCAGTCTGGCTGATTACCACTTAACATAAATGCTGGAGACTGTGAAGACTGTGTCTTGTTTTTTAGTCAAAAAAGCAGATAGTTTGAAGCTGTAATTTCAGCCTTCAAGGATGCCCTTTTGTATCCTCGCAGGACTGCAGAGATCCTAGTGTTCAAGGCAGATACTCCACTCCCTCTGACCTGACAGTTAATTAATCTTCGAAGAAAGCTACCCCCTCACATGCTGAGGAAGAGCCAAGAGTTGATGAGAGGAAAGCTTTGCAACCAGGGGCCTCCTCGTGGGTGAGGAAATGCAAATTATTCCTAGGTGATGGGTACAGGAATGAGGCATAGTTTTCATACGGTGCTTGAGTCAAAGTAACATATTTTACTGTTGGACAAAATACAAACCAATTATCTCATTCATCATTTACCTTTAGAGAGGGGAAGATTTGTGCCTATTCATTTTTTTAAAACAATCAACAAACCTGTAGTTTGGTAAGAATATGTGCAGCCCCACCACAGCGTGTCTTGCAGTCATTTTGTACATCAAATAAAATATCAGCCTTTTATTAAGTCTATTACATTTCTTAATTTGTTTTAGACTGTGTTCACTTCCTTGTTATTGTTTTACATTCACAAGGGATAATTTTAAACTAATCTTCTCATCTTTTGCAGCAAACTCTCATCAATAAGCACTGAAAGGATGATTAAAATATCACTCCATGTAGAACAAACTAAGTCAAAATTACTGTGGGGAGTAAATTACCCTAACAGAGATGTAATGTCAATGCCTTAATTTTATGAAAGATTTATTATTGGGAAAAAAAAAAAAAAAAAAAAAAAAAAAGTACTCCTAGGACTGTAAGCAGGTCTTTGTCAAAGTAGCTTTTTTAAACAGATAAATTACATCCTTTGGTCTAATACTTCTTCACCCACAGTGAAGGAATAATTCAGTGGAGAAAAATGGTAACAACTTTATCAGCATACCAGGGATATACATCCAAATGTCCATAACACCTGTATTTGTCTCTCCTGCACAGACACTTGCTCTCCAAGCATCCACCGGACCTGGAGGACCTTCTATGTGCTGCTCAACTTTGACTTTCATCTTAAGATATGAAGCTGCAGTGCCTCCCATGAAGGGAAAAGCTCTCATGTCCAAGACATGAGGGGGTTCCCCCCATGACCTGAGTGGCAGTGGAGTGCAGGTATGTGCAAAGCAACCCAAGCACTTGGTGACACTGAAACTCACTTTCTCAGTAGGATGAACCAGAGGAGCACTACTGAGACCAGACGAGCATTTCTACCCAATAACAGCTGCCCTGTATGGTTGTGCAAACAGAGCTGCTGCCCATATTAGCTGCAGAAGCAGACTGTGGGTCCAGAGCTTCAGGTGGGGCTTGGGTCTACCCACATTGGAAGGCACATTTCAAATAACCAGATGGACAGAGCTTAACATGCTCGATTGCATCAGAGTAACAGGTTACAAACGCACGTAACTGCCCCTCTCTGTACTTCTTACATCCTGCCAAGTAAGATAAATTTTTACCCTAAATTGACAAGCGCTTTAATTACAACATAGACTTTAAGTTGAATTTCCCTATCTCTTTTACTCTTTGTGGTGGGGCTTTTGGGGGTAGGGCGGATTGTAAGGACTGGGATGGCAGCAGTTGAAATAAATGCAAAGCAAAAACTGCAAGAGGCAGCTGCCTTTTGGGGGGGGTTCATTCCTACCCAAAGCTGGATTACAAACAGTGCCAGAAGTAACTAACTGTGAAACAGGGTTGGCTTGTAAGTCAAATCCCTCACGTTATCTTAACACAGGTAAAAAAGAGAGGGTAATGTGATCCTAAAATATTCTGGCAACAAGGCTTTAAAGCTGAACTGTTCCTGGGCTCATCTTCCATTAATATCCTTGCACTGTGTTTTCCCTCCAGCTACAAGCAAAAGCCTCTAAGGCTTGGATTTTTCCTTTCCCGTTTTTTTTTCCCTTTCTTTTTTTGTCTTTCTTTTCTTTCCCTCCCAACAAATGTTCGTTTATTCTTTTGAAAAACTTCCATGATTGCCTGCCTAGTTATTTCCCTTTGATTTAAATGGAAACAGAGATACTCGGTTTGTACACTTGTCAAATTAATTTTTGGCACTTTAGGGATATTTTTAATTCTTTAATCCAGATATGAACATATTTGAATTCTGCAGCTATCACATCATATTGTTCTCAGCTAAGTTATTTAAAGACGCTTCACGTTTTCACATTTCTCCCTGGTACTAACTAGGTGGTAGAGAGGAGAAGGACCACATTCGGCGGTCCTTGACTCATACAAAATAGCACACCCTGAAGTTTAGCATCACAGCCTCCTTGAATTAAATTATTTTACCCATTCAGATGTGATGCATTCATCTTTATTCTGCTGCACTTAATGTGTATTCATAACAACAGAAAGCCAAATGACCACTATATTTCTGAATCCTGCCAGCCACTGTGTTCATAAACTGACCAAGTGCTAATTTAGCCCATTAAAGCAATTCTCAGCAGACCTTTCTTTTTCTATCATGCAATCAAACTGATTCCTGTGATAGACAGTTGATAGACATCTAGGGCTGGACTGACTTAAACATTGTCAAATATCTGTTGTGGCAAATTATTCTACAGGATAAAAGCAGAAGCTAAGGTCTAAATTTCCAGCCCTGTCAGTTATTCTTACACTGCAGGAATGACAGTTTCCTGGCAGTTTCTTGGCAGTCAACAGTGACTGTAGTCATGCAGAAGGAGAGCAAGTCCTCAGGCAGGTCTTTCCTGCCACCAAATGGCTGGACAAAAAGGACAAATCTTGTCCCAGGAGGCCATCTCTGGCTAAAGCACAGAGAAATAAGCAGACCTGTTATGTATCAAAGAGCAGATCTCCAGGAGAACCAGAAAGGGAGCCACAGCATCCAGCACTCATGCCTCGGTGGTGGGCTTACTCCTGTCCTTCCTGCTTTGTTCCAGATGGATGGCCCTCATCCTGCACCAGGAACGTTCTTGTTTCCGATATATTGAATTTCTCCCATTCTCCTCTGTGAAAACAGACACATAATTCATTTATTTATTCCACAATGTCTGCCACTTCTGTTACAAAATTACCCTTTCCATTTTGTAGAATCCCCGTTGTCTCATTCACTTCTTGTTCTTTATCCACTTGAAGTCTCTTATTTATTTTTACCTCTTGTCCAATTTTCATTGTACCTTCTATCTTTGCTACTCTTATGCCTCCTTTAACATTTTTCAGTTTATTCTGTAATCTTTTCAGATCCCCTTTGAGTCTGATCTTTCATAATTCACGTGTCCTTTGCTGCTCCTCTTCCCAGCTGAAAGCCCGTTAGCTACATCTGCCTTATTTTACCGTTACAGCAAAGACCTGCTCTCATCCCAGTACAATTGCAAAACTCCTATTGATTTCAGTGGAAATGGGGCTCTTGGAGTATTTATGGCTTTGCACAATGCACGTGAGTGCTGGGTGCGGGGAGATAATGTAATTAAGCAAGGCGGCGTGACAGAACGTGTCGCGCTGCCGATTAATGGGCGCACGGCCTGTGTAATAAACGTGAGCCTCCAGCACACCTGAGGTGAACATTAATCAGCCCTATTGTACAACCTGAAAACTCTGATCAGTATGAAACGAGTATTTAAAACATTAAAATGCCCTTTTTTTAGTGATAGCAGTCATTAATCAGAGCAGAGATCTGCTGAGTCCACGACTCCATCAGGCTGCAGTGACTTTCCATCACTGTTCCTCTTCATGTTGCAGAAATAAAGACAAGATCCAGCATTCAGTTTAAATGGACAATCTGCCTATTTCCCTCTATGCCTTTGTCATCATGAGGGGAGGTAACATGTCACCGTGGGGATGAAGTGCTGGGACTGAGTTGTAGGCCCCAGGTTGGAGTTGACCTGGGGATGAGTCCCAGCCTAGCAGAATGTTTTTTTGTTTCTGTTGGCTTCATGTTCCAGAGGCAGAACCTGGCCCACCTGTGTCTCTGTGGCTCCACCCTCACCCATGTTGGGGTGGTGGGTGAGGCCAGGATTATATTAACCAGGAGCCAATTAATTAGAAGAGCTTCCTGATGGGTGTGGCTTCTGTTGGGGCTGGTTGCATCTTGCTGAGCTCTCTCAGTGGTGTCCTTCCATGTGAAGGGCCTCTGAGGGAGCCATCTTTGTCTGTTGTGTCCAGCAGGCGATGCTGGCAGCGCAGTGGGCAGTGGGGGAGCTGGGCCCACAGGAACCTGTGGCAGGTCTGTCTGAAAGAAGGCTTCTGAGGGGATGTTGCTGAGTTCAGTGTTGGCCTGTGTGATCAGGAAAATGACAGCAGTATAAAATGATGATGGCTGAACCAGCACAACAGGGGATCAGGTAACATGTGCACCGATGGAATGCCAGTTCATGATGGTGCTACACATTTTGGGAAACACCACACAGCGACAGCCCCCACAACACCACCTGCAGGTCACTCTCCACTCTTCTGAAAACATAATGGAACCCTGCTTTTAAGGTGCTGCAGTCAACCCCACCACTCATGGGAATTTGTACGGTGTGGCATCCTGAGTGGCTTCTATCAGAAGACTATAACCTTCCTGTTGGTTGCAATACTGAGCAAATAAGGCCTGTTTGCTCTCATATTTTGCTTCTTCTGACAGCCTTGGTCATAACTCTTCCACTTCTGGTGGCCATGAGGTAATATATGAGCTGCTTGATCACTTCAGCTGAGAAGTGGCCTGATTTGCTGTTTTAGCATCCCCCTGAAAGGTACGGGAGCTCCTGCCTTGTACTACCATCCAAAGCAAGCATGGTCATGTCCCACCTATAGGTTCTCTGGTCACCATGGGGTGCATCCAGGAAGGTGCACTAAGCGTGACCAGGCTGCAACTCAGACACCACCTGCACTGTTGTTTGCACAGGAGATAATTGATAGCTACTTTCAGAGTCAATCGCCATGAGTCTTAAATCCATTAAACTGGAAATCACAATCCTGCTGAAACAGCATTGAGCGTGTTTTGCACTAAGGATTGTGTGGGGTACCTCATCCCATTTGCAGACCCCAGCACTGCATGCTCCTGCTGACACCCACTCTTTCTCCACATAGCTCTGGGATCACATGTAGCCTCTAGCACTTCCCTGAGCAAATGCCTTTAGATTCAAAATTTAATATAATTTTCCTGTAGTCTTATCCTCCCAGATGCCTTTTGATGGCCAGATCTCCTACTGCCTGCATGCTCTCCTGCAGCAGTCTGCAGAGGGGGTGAGGAGGAGGGAATCCAATAACAGGGAACGGTGAGACGGCAGGTGTAACACCTGCCATAACAGTGCCCAACTCCTGGCTGCGCTTTGTCATACTTCATGACAAACCCTCTCACACCTTTCTTCGATGGCCCACCAGACAGGCTGCATTGCACTCACTGATATTCCAGATCAGTTATCAGACCTCCTCCTGAGAATCAGCTTTTGAGTACTGAGCAAAATAAATAAGAAAAAAGTGATAATGGTAATGTCAGAAATGAGTCGAGAAGCAGATCAACAGAAACTGACGTTTTCTGTTGCCTGGTGCTTTTTCCCCAACAGGGAGAGCAATGCAAAAGACCCAGTTCTCCAAATTCCCCTCTTTACTAAATAGTTTCTTTCTCTCCATTCACATTGAGAAGGGCAGCTTGATGTTATGTTTGTTTTCCAATTTAGAGCCCACGCCAACATGTTCCAAAAGTGCTGGCATTTTCATTTTGTTCAGCTTAATGGAGGGTGACTCAAACCTTAAGCTGTTTGGTTTTGGAAAGCAAATCAAATATACGGTGCAGCAGAGGGTGAGGCATGCTGCAGACCTATACCACATATATATTTAAAAGCAAATTTCTATGTTTCCTTTCCAGAACAACCCAATCCCAGTTTAGTTGTTTTGTATCTGCCCATTTCCTTTGTGAAGAGACCTACCACAAACTCCAAACATCTAAGAGTTTCACACGTCTTCCGTTTCTTCCTTTTTTTTTTTTCTTTTCTTAATCACTGCTAGTTTCTTCAAACTCCCTCAAAGCCAAACCGGAATAAGTCTTTATATACTTTCTATAACTGCTGCGTAAGCATGGTCAGATGGCCCCAGAGAACAGAGAGAGGTCCGAGGCTCTCACAGATCCAGAGGTGTTCCTCCTTGGTGCTGCAAAGGGAGCACAAAACCTCGCTTGGATCTCGACCTTTTGCATATACAGCAGGTTTTCTGGTCCCCATGGTGACCAGTCCCTTTGCTGCCATGCTGTAGGGTGTAGGCATGTAGGTAAGTTGCAGGTGGTGGTGATTTTTCTTTCTGGTATTAATTGGCTCTGCAAATCTATAGCACATTTAACCATGCTGGTCTTCAGTAGAGATTCTGGGGTTTGTCTTTTTTCCCCCATGTGCAAACTGCAATGTTCTGGGGAAGCAGTGGAACATCAGAGACAGGCACTAGAAATTTTGTAGCTAAATCACAGCTCTCTTCTTTCATCAGGGGGAGGAATATTCTAGAAGAAGAGTACATGTTGCAATCAGAAGCAAGAATCTAAGCATTTGCTTGTTAGAGTTGACTTTAGCAATATAGAAGAAAATACTGTATTTCATGCAAAATACAACCTGAAATAGTGGGTTTCTAGGACTCAGCAGAACTTTATAATTTCTAAATCATGTAACCAGCTGGTAGCTCTGTAGCTGTGCAATCTAAGAGGAGTAAAATTTACTGCAATGCATATGGGTGGCATGATATTTAAACCTCTGGAGACTGCTCTCAGCACAAAGGGAGCTGCATGCCCCTAGGCACAACCATGGGAGCTGGTGTAAATCAGAGCTAAGTCTAACGAAACCACTGCAACAGAATAAATGTAAGTCATCAGAGGTCTGTAATTTAAATAGCAGCAGAGGAGCAAAGACTGAGGCAAGTGACTTAAGCTAGAAAGCTAGATCTGGGGGGATTAAAGAGGAAGCCCCACTGAAGAAGACAATTTCTGAGTGCCTCTTTGTTCAGCCTTTACTCGCTCAAACACTCAAACCTTTTTCAAAGTATTCAATTTTGGTTTTATTTTTTTAAAACATAAGTGAATCACTCTTTTGGCTGTGGCTCTTTGCTCTCCAGCTAGTAAGAAAATTTCAGAAGTTTTTGTAGTAAATAGCTTCCAGCAGAGAATGATTAGCATGAAGATTGATTGTGTGATTTGCCATAGTATATGGTAAATGTTTTCTGCAACTAAATAAGAAGAGCATGATCCTGCTCTGTGGGAGGGCTGGTTTAAATGCACAGAACATCCCAGGGAAAAAAAGATGCTGTTAAGAAACTATAAAAGAAGTACTAAATAGCGTTTTCTCTTTCTACCGCAGAAGGTCAGAATGACCTAGCACTGTTGTGGTAACATTTTTAACTGAGACAACGATAATTACAGGTACAATACATTTCCACCTTTAATACTGGGAGAAAATACCACACTTGACATTAATCACACCTTCAGTACCAAACAGTTGCACATAGCCATTGGTGCCCTTCAACCGTCCATGGGACCAGCTGATGGGGCACAGTGTCTCCTCCTGACCTGCAGCAGCAATGAAGACAGTTCTTTCCTTGAGCTCTCAGCTTTGTACAGCTGGTTGTGCTTCCAGGTTCACCAGAGCTGCAAGAGGTTTGTCTTATAAATGTAGATGTCCTCAAATGCAAAATAAGCTGTTAATTACATTTCAGACCATACTCCTCACACTCGCATCCTTTCACCAAGATTATAAAAAGCCTGCCTTCTGCTTACCAAATACACAACTAGAAACCCTCATCGTATGTCTGCTCCGCCTGTTTGCTTTAATAAAGAGAAGACATTTTAGAGGAATGGTTCCCATATTGTCATTCAGAACAAATACACAAAATTAGCAGCGTATTTCAAGACCTTTGCAGACACAATCCCATTTTCTGTGATGGAAAGAGCCTATTTCAAAGGAAAGTAAGCAGGTCTGGGACCCCAGGGAAATGTGCAAACTCCCCAGAATGTCCCTGAGAGAAGAAAAGGACCCATCTGTCTCAGGTCTTCAGTTCTCACACAAATAACATTATTTCAGCCACTCCTGCAAGCAGCCTTGAATAACCTGAGCTGCTTTTCTCCCTCATCAATAATGCAGCACTGCCGAGGAGAGAAGTGGGACAAGGGAGTGCCCTCCGTAACTGAGCACTTTCAGAGCAGGGAAAAAGGCTGAGACAAAGAGCCCTTGAATTTCTCCTCCATTTCCGTCCCATGCCAAAGGGAAGGGAAGAGGTGTCCTCAGCCCTGGGAAAGGAGATGGGATGTTGGCAGATGCTGGAATTTAAGACTACTGTTAGGCAGCAGGCAGCTTTTCACAAAATATTCCATGATTCAGTCTCATCTAGAGCTTTGCAAGCAGATCTCCAGCCAGCAACGAGCTAGTGACACCGTAATTTCCTTGCATGTGGTGCAGGCATTGAGGAGGGGGAGAGAAGTGCTAAAGGGTCAGAGTGGAGACTAAGAAAATACAGCGTGCGCACAGGAATCCCCATACATGAGAGAAGGGGGAGAAGTCAACCTCGTAACATGTTTACTTTTAAAGCTAGGACAGATGATCCCAGCAGCACATCTTTTTGGTTGGCCAGGCAAACTGCAACCAATTTTGGTATGCTGTAACACACGCAGCAGGAACATGACTTTTGGCAAGCAGATGAGAAGACAGCGGTGCTTGCTGGCAAAACTTCAGCCCACACACAAGTCATGGCATGCAACCATATTATGCCTTTAAACACGTTACTACATTGCCCTCACAGAGGGCTAACTTTGCACTGAGCCTGACATACTCTGCTGTAGTGGGGTATTGGCTCAGAATGGGGTTCTCTGAGCCCAATTCCCTGTCTCAGGGTCCATACACAAAAAAAGAAGCACAAGTTGCTTACTGCATAGGCAAACATTTCCCTGGAAAGGTCATAAAAAACTCCAGTTTAATTAGCAAAAGCCCAGATGGAAAGATTGGGCTCAAAAGCACTTCAATCATTACTTTGGTCCCGCTGACTTTCAGACAGATTTTCCACATACACTCAAAAAAAACCCAACCAAAAAAATCATAAATCACAGTCAGTGCTGCAGAGACCCCGTGGGAAATCCCAGGTCTGACTTCCCTGCCTGGTTTTTCATTTCACTTACCCTTCTATAACTAGTGGTATCTACACACTAACATTATTCTCCTTTCTGCTTTAATTTGGGCTTGGAAGCCTCCTTAAACTGATTTTATGCTTACTTAAGAAACTGTGTTACTTCCAGCAAGAGATGGCTTTTACTGAGAGCATTTCCCTCAATGACTTTTTAATCTTCCTACCCTTGACCTTTCAGTCCAAAATATTAAACAAATCACAAGCTATTACTTGTATTTATTAGATCATTAAAAGCCAAACCCCCCTCGTCCCAAAAGTTATGTAGGAAACGGGGAGCCCAAAGCGAGAAGGACTAGATAATTATAGTACAAAAGACTGAACCTAAGTGAATTATTCTTGTGACATTTTCCATCCTTGTTACCATCTTCGTAATGAAAATGAGGTGTCAGAAGCTTCATTCCTCATACCCAAACTTTATGTGATTTCAGTTACGTGCTACATTACTTTGAGATTTTTCAATATTTGGAGGTTGGGCCAGCTAGCCATTTCCCTAAATTTCTGATTACAGACTCAATAACCCGTGGGAGAGGAATAGAAAGTCCAGCGAATAGGTGCATATTTCTTAAGCAGAGCTGATGCAACACCTGGCTGCTGGGGAATGCATTTTAAGACCCTAGTCCAAGTCCTCAGCATTTATAAAAACATAGAAAATTTCATGCCATAGCTTTTCTGTGAACCATGCCTAGTAAAAGGCCGCACACAGAGAAATGCAATGGGACAAAGGTTCTAGAAAGAAGTTTTATTGAAACAATTGAAACAGAAATTCTCAGGAAAACCAAAACAAAACACAAACTTCCAGGAGAAAGAGGTTTAACAACAGCACAACTGCAAGATTTGGCAGTGTTGTGTTGGTGGCATTTCAGATGAAGAAACTTTTAGGAGAACAGGACAGTTTATGGTGGTAAGTATCACAGTGGTTTCCTACTGTCTCTTCCAGTGACAGTAGGAAAGACAGGACAGACAAAAAACCCATTAATTCACCTTGTCATCATCTGTTTTTAAGTTCAAGTGGGCTGTAGAGAATTTGAAAGGGTCTTGTATGTCAGTGTGCTATCAGAAATACTTCCACGTTTAACATTGCCAAATAGCAACATTTATTCATGTGCTTCTGCTCAACTCCATTCCTGTATGAGGAGCTGCAGCACACTAACTTGAAAGGCTAAATTTTGAGCTGTTGTCCAAAAGGGCAAAAAGCACATATTGGTAAGGAAGTGGAAGCAGATGTTCAGGTGCAAGCCAAATATATTTAAGTGTATGACTTCTAAGTATAGAGTCAAATGAAGGGGATAAAAAGTACATTGGAGGAAGGTCTTTACTAGTTACCTTTGTTTGCAGTGGAAGAATCGTGAACTTTCTTAGAGCTCCTGCAACAGCCTGAGGTGACAAAGAGCAGGTACATGAGCAATGGCTGGCAGAAGAAGGTCAGCTAGCATCCTGGTACAGCTTATGTTACGGCAGGAAAGTGAAAACTCTTCTTCTGGCATAGTTCTCAGCCCAAAGAATGTTTTATGAGGTTTTCTGTTATTGCTGCTGATATCTGGACAAAGACATTAAAGGGCTCACATGCTCACAGGCAGGGAGCTTCCAAGCAACACTTTCACCTGACTCTTGGCTGTGTGCAACCCGTTCTTCTCAGGACACATACTGGCATTTTGAGGTCACCAAGTTTTACATCCAGCCCCCTGCAATGAAATGAGGATGATGAACATTTTGCTTCTAAAACAGCTAACTTGATACTACTTTCACACCACTCTGTTAAGCGCACATTACAGCACTGCCTTGGTCTCTGCTAACAATCATCAGGAGATATCAGACATTTCCTAAGAATCAGGTTACAAAAATGTATCTGAGAGACATGCAAGGACATAAAAATTCCAATGAGATAAAAGCATCCCTGTTTACATAGCAATTCTGCTTCATTAGACTCAATGTTGTTTCATTATATTCAATGCCATTTAGTTTTGATGTTCGTTTCAAGGCTGCTTATTTATACCCAGGCAGAGCAGGGGAAACACAGTAAAACTGTGGTGAATGTAATGTCAAAATGGGTTTTAATATGCAATAAAATGTATATATTGTGTTCTAGTTCAGAAAGCGTCACTGTTTGCTTACATGTGTTACTATACAAAAACTATATCTTAAAATTAAATTTGCCTTCAGATATCAGACACCAAGCCCTGCAAGCAGAGAGATTCTTGGTTGAGACTGCTCAGAGACTATTCAGAATATTTATGCATGCTTTCTGCTAGGTGAAATTCACTCCTATTTGGGGCTTTAAAGAAGGCTTTTTTCTCAGGGATGGATTTCACTTACCAGTATTAATGCATATATCCATTTGGGGTCTTTTGCTGATGGCAAAAGTCCAGGGGACATGGGCTGGTACCTTTGAGGCAGAACAGACTACTTGCTACAGAATAAAATTGCCTACTTTCTCGAAATGCTTTTTATCATATTTCTTAAATGCAGCAGCTCAAACCCACTAAGGGTTTAATTTTTCATTTTATTGTATGCTATTTTGCACATCTTGCTATAGGGTTTCCCTCAAAGTGCCTAAACTTGTTTTAATTGTTCCCAGTCCTGACACCCATTTAATTAAACAGTAGTACTATAGCAAGATTTATTATACAGAAACAGAGAGTTTTTTAAAGCAGTAATGGAACATATAATAGATGTGTCACATTTTAAAAGCCTAATTAAATCTATTGTTTCTCTATGTCCTCAGCATGTCTCTCTCAAGTGTAATATAATGTTAAATGGCTGAGATGTTTATTTCAATGATCATATGAGCCAGATCCACATTTAGGATGGTTGCTCTTGGCACAGTGAAAGGAGTATTCAGTGAGAGCGTGTGTGGTATGGCGGCCTGAATACAACTCAGATAAGTGAAAGGAGTGAAAACAAGTTGATGTGTATTGCTCTTTGCGCTTCTCACCTGATGTGCTTGGATGCGAAAGGGAGCTGAGTCAGGCTTAGGGAGGCAGGTGGAAATCCAGACCCTTTCTCACCCAACAGACACAGCTTTTGGGATTTTTTTTCCCCGAGAACTGAGCCTGGCCCCTGCTGAGATGAACCGGGGAGCTGGAGGACCAGGGAGCCTTCCTACCTCACCAAAGAGCCTTTACAAGACAGCAAAACACATCACTCAGGCAGTGCAGGGACTGAGCTCTACTTGCCTCCAGGTAGGGAGCAGGGGTGGCTGTTAAATCAGCAAGGAGGAGAGCAACGGGTGCAACAACACCACAGGGGAACAAAAGCAGGCACACGAATGCTTTCCTTCAGAGATGCCTCCAAGGACAGGCTGTTCTGCACTGCCCCTTCCTCCACGACACACCTCATAAATAAAAGTCACTTATTTGGAGCTGGTTGGGATAGCAGCTCCGCGTGAGCTTCCCTCCTAGCTCAGGGGTTTTGGAGGTTTGGGTTTTTTTCATCACCTCACGTGTTAGCTTTCAGATGACAAGAGGAAAAAAATTGCAGTGATTATTAGGACACAGCCAGGTAGGATTTTCCAAAGTGCCCAGCATTAAACAGACTGCTCCCAAAATGGAAGCTCCTAGCTCTTGCAGGGTAATTGGGCTACAGCCTGCCATTCTTAAAGAAATTCCCTTTGTCAGTAATCTCAAGATAGAAGAGATATCCAACATTTCAGAGACAAGCTGAACGCCAGGAAAGAGGAAGGATTCCAGCCCATATGGGCAAACTCCTTTGCCCCAGTGGCATTCCAGCAGCAGAGCAGACCGCAGGTCTTAGCTCAGAGTTGTTACTACTGTGATCAGAATCATTGCATTTCATCCCTTCTGCACAGTTAATACAATCATGGCTGATTTTAAGAGCAATCAAATACTGCAAGTCCCCAAAAATGAGAATAATAAAAGGCACCGAGGGAGGCAAATTCCCTTAGAGATCATTGGAGATTATCTTAAAGAAGAAAATTCAGTACAAGCTACATATCAAATGTAATAACTCATGCAAAATACCCTTTTATGTAGAATCAGAAGCATAGTGGTTATTCAGTCCTTGGCATCTATAACCCTTTACAGTGAAGAATACATTGTAATTATTTAGTCTTAAATAAGTAATCACTTTTTTCCTGCTTTAATATTCTGAAAATAATTATATTACTTAAGGTTCATTAACTGTTTCCAGCAGAATAACCAGCTTTATTTAATTAGCTAGATGAAGCTTTTTAGTTACTTATTTTCTTTCCATCACTGATTAAACATTAGTTTCAGAAGATTAGCAGCTATTTTCTTCCAGTCAATATGCTCTCTAGTTTATAATCTTTTCGGAAAAAAAAAGTACAGTAAATCAAGCCGAAATGCTATGATTGCTTAGAGAAGACATCAATGAGAAATTCGGTTTGCTGAACTCTTTCATCCACTACCCTGCCCTTACCAGTAAAAAAGGTAAAATGGCCAAAAAGCAAAGCGAATATCATTTTTAAGGGACCAGGTTCTCTTGCGACACCTTTTGTTATTGAGCAAGAAGTTGTGCTCTCAATAGCCTCAAAGGGACACTGGGATGAAATAAGCATAAACCGGATGGAATACATCAACTGTGTATTCCACTAACCCAGCTTTGCTGCCAAAGCACATCACTTCGCAGGTTGAAATACGAACTGTTACTCTCTCAATCCAATTCCAGCATGTGGAAATGACCATCACATTATGGGCATCGAATATTCAGGATTTATTCTTTTTCTTAAATTTGACTTCAGGCAATTCTTGCAGCAGAGAATTCTACATGTTTTCCGCACAACTGGAGGTAAACCTCACCCCTGCATGCTTCAGCTGCCCCAAAAGGACAAAATATGGGAATTTTTTACATCTGAGACTATTTTTACAAAGCATAGCTCCATGTATACTACCCTGTAAGAAAAGGGTGGTGAATGGGAAAGAAATGGTGAAAGCAGGGCACAAAGCAGCTTGGAAAGAGATGCTCTCTGTGTCTTTACCAAAACCACCATCCAGGAAGAGAACAGTCCTGCCACCCTCCATCCTCCCGGGTGGAGGGTGAGGAGGGTTATGGGCTGCAGTCCTCGGCAGGAGCTGGGGGCACTGTGAAGCCAGCACAGGCAAGCACCTTGCTCACCTGGGAGGCAAGGAACATTTTCATTAACAATTTACAGTCCTATCCGACCAGTCACTGCAGTCATTAGTCACCTTCCCCCGCTGAAAACCATCTAACCTCCACGATGCCAAAGATCTGGACTACCAAAAATGAACGACCATGGGATGATAAACAACTTTTACTGCATTAAGGAAATCAACAGCTTTGTAGAAACGAGACCAAACCACGTCAGCTATCAACTACTGTCTTCTGTTTCTTAAATTTTAGCAAACAAAACCTCCGCATCTACAAAGCACTCAAGCATAAGCATGAAATTTTACATTCCTCCTTTCAGTAGTGAAAGAAATAGTGTGTCAGCTTGCTTTGCCAGTTAATTTTTGTGCCCTTCACAAATTGTATTTGCCTGCAGCAGTAAACCCAGAACTTTCTCATCTGTCCCTGCAGCACATTCCCTTGGAAGCAAGCACAGCCAAGCAAATGCATGTGCCTGCTGCAGGCTTCAAAATGATGCACTGTTTTGATGTGCCGTGGGTTTCAGTTAGTGGGTATTAGCAGGGGGTTCACGACTGGTATATGGATCTTTAGGGAGAGCATAAATCTATCTATTTCATTATGAATAATAAACATCCAAAATAAAAATCCAATTTAACTGAAAATTACAGATTTCTATAGATTGCCATTTTTAATTAATACTCATGGTTACCTGCTCTCTGCTCAAGGCGTTTTTTGCATATATTATGCAAACACAGATCTAAACTGTCAGTTACGCCGAAGATCTCTTTACATTTGGCAACGTAAGATGACTTCACTGTGAACTAAAACTACACTTCTTACGTCTTTTATGACTTGAGTATAAGGAGTCACGTTTTAAGGCAGACCTCTGCCTGTCCCCATTTTTACAGTTATACACTTGACTTGCAAAAAAGCTGCAGATGTGCCTAACAGCTAAAAGCAAACCAGGGAGTAAAATTCTAGCTACAAACATTCCTGCTTCTGAGCTGTTGCTATGCTATTCTTCACTTGTTTTCTAAGCACAGGCATTCTACCAGCTAATGTAAGGGCCTCCTCTGATCTGCTCTGGTGCAGATGGGTGAGGGCAAGCCCTGCTCACAGCAAACCAACTCCCTCTTAACACAGGCTCAGCTATATCCCTTCATATAAATAAAGAAAACAAATGTAATAGGAATAACTAGTCTGAAGTCCTAGATGGCACGTGCAATGGATGTCCGTGTAACAACCGCTGCAGCAGAGGGAACTGTGCACTACAGGCGACTGACAGGCAGGCTTTGGAGGGAGCCTTCTGTTTATCTACACAAAGTCAATACCCAACGAGCTGACAGTCAGAATTCAGGCGCCATTTAATGCAGCTGACTGTATAGTTGTTTACATGATCTCTTTGAGCACCCTATACATTTTCGCAGTGGGTAAGATCTGCCCAGAACGCAACAAAACATGCCCATCTAACGTCCAGGTATTGCAAGAACAAGGATGAAAGAGAGGCATCAAAACATTTTTTCTTTCTTTTTAGGCAAGTGGTGGGGTCACAAAGCAAGAAAAGATTTTAGCTTTTTGTTTCCTCCCTGTGTAAGCAGGTACTAAGTTAGAGACAAGCCTTTACAAAGGAAGGACCCGATGTGGGCTTGGATAAAGGATGAGGGAAAACTGATAGCAGGTGGCACTTCAGTTCCTATATTCCCGGAGCAAAATCAAAGCCGGAAGGTAACTGTTAAATTCTGCCTGTGAAGCAAAGTCTCTTCTTTAAAGATAATACATCGAGACAAGCTATTGCAATTTCCTGCGAGAACAATGCTATTGGGGTGGCTTCAGTGCTTAATAGGCAAAATAGCAAAAACCACAAATTCTTCAGGATTAAAGGCAAAGAGATTTATTTTTTTAACCTTATTATGTTAAGCATATTGTTCCATGTCCCTGTCCTTCAAAATCTGGCTTGCAACAAAAGCAGAGGACAAAGCCAACAGCTCTGTGTCAGATACAGCACTGATTTTAGACACTGACTTCATTGGTGAGTTAGTCCTGGCTATCACAATGAACTTGCACCATGAACAAGTTCACTGATGCAGTTTAGCCAGTCCGTAAGAAGAGCAGTAAGCAAGAGGACTCCTGATTAAGGAGCACAATTAAGACCTTGAGCCAGCTTTAACTGACAAGACTTTACTGACTCTAACTCTCTCCAGACTTTCAAAAATTTCTTTGAAAAACTTGTGGACTTGACAGCCATTTCCTTCCCTCCAGCTCCGAGCCTCTCTGCTGGCTCTGCCCTGCTTTGCTGTACTTTGTTGGAATATCAGAGGTCTGAAAACTATCACTTGCTCTAAATTTCCTAGCCCGTGCTCGTTGCCAGCGACTTTTGTTGTTATTCCTTTTCAATGTAGCGTTGTCATCTTGATTGACTAAATGGCAAATCTTTCAATAGCTGATGTGTTCTTCAATTCGCCGTTTATAAAATAAGCCTCTAGTCATCATGGTTACAGACAGGAGTTGGGAGAGCAGGAAGAAAGCAGACCCTAAAAGCTAAAGAATAGGAAACAAATTTTAAAATCCTAGCATTTACTCCTTTTCATGGTGGTGTGATTTGCAGGAAAGCTTCACGTGATTTTTGACTGCCTAGGACTATCAGAACACACACTCCTCCATCTGTGTCAGGTTTTGGCAACACAAAACATCATTACAGTCAGTCCCCATTCACTTTCCAGCCAAATGTAACCACACCAACTTCCTAAACTGGCCTGCTGGGGACAGGTAGCTTGGGAAGATTTTTAAAATAGTTGGTCACCAAGCCCAGTCTTCATCTACTCTTTTAAAGAATCGATTAAAAAAAATTTTCAAGACGTACGTATGGCACCTTGCAACAGGATTTCATTGCACCTTGATAATTCAGGATTTTCTCTCCCTGCTGTCTGTACTTATGGCCTTTTCTTTTTTTAATCTGTTCCATCTGTGAAGTGCAATGAATTTCTGTTAGACTTTATAGTGATTGTCCTCCCAGTTTAAATCTTCCCAGAGAACCTCTTTACCTGTGCTTACTATCCATGCTATGGTGTATTAAATCACTTAAATGGACTTGTAATTTGGTTGTAAAACATCAAGAGATGCTGACCAAGAATACTACTACATTATAAGCAGGAAACTCTCATGTTGAGAACATTGCACTCTTGCATTAAACACAGTATAAGATTAGTAATTTTATGCAGTAATAGAGGCAATAGAGAAGATTCTTTCTAATAACATTATCAGTGTATAGAGTTATCCTGAATATGGCAATAACTTGAACCTGGCAATGGGCCTGATTCTGCCCTGAATTTAATCGATTTCATTATCGTTCCTCTTGATTTTTATTGGAACAAGCAAGACCTGAATACCCCTTAGGAGCTAAATACACATGTGTGCATGTGGGTTATATATCATGATATCCTTTGACAAGATTAAAAATATTATATCCTTCCAAGCAGCGGGTTTACCACACGTGGTACCCCTGCAGGGCTCATAGGTGTCTGATGGCACCTCTTTCCCTCCAGCCCTCCCCATAGTCTTCAGTGAAGCCCCTGGACACAGAGAAGCTGGTGGGACTTGTGACATGATGTATGACAGCCACATTACTTTATTACATCAGCACCTAGAATATCCAAGCAGAGGCCAGGGCATCATCGTGGTAGCTACTCTAAAAAAGGTAACATAAAAATCCTGAAACAGATGGCATGAAGAGGTATTACTATCATTTGACAAAGAGGAAGAATTCAGATGACAAAGATGACCACACCAAAGCACCTGGCAGAGCCATGAACCACGCCCACACAATCTGGGGCATCTGTGTTCACACCAGGATGCACCTCCTTCTCCTTATTCAGCTACAAGTCGCTCTTCACTCACATTAGAAAAAAAAAAAGCTGCAAACAGAAACATCAGTTCCTGAAACATCCCATGAATGCATTCACAATATCTGGGAAGATCGCGCTGTCACCAATAAAGGATGATATACAGAGCAAGAAGCGTATCTTTATGACATGGAAAGGACCAGAGTGCCTGCTAAATTACAGAAATGACAGAGCTTACTGCTGAGTCTAGAAAATCCACGCTTAAGCTTTTTACCTACTGGCAGCCATGGATTATAGTGAATTATGGGGAAATAGGGATGCTGTCCTATAGGGAAGGACTCCTGAGCTATCAGAAGAAGTGGCAGTGCACTGCAGTATTGTGCAAGAATGGTTGCTCAGAGTTTAGTTAAATTTAGTCTTTTTCTTGTGGCTATCAAGAGATTTTACCAGCCATAACAGAGATAGGACTATAACCCACAGGCATTGCAAAACTTGGTGTTAAGGAGTCAAGGGAGAGAATTAGGTCAAAATGATCTGAACCAAAATCTAGCGATACAAAGGGAGAAGAGAAAAAAAAAAAAGATAAAAACATGCACACTACACAGATCTTCAGACAGCAGGAAGGCAAGAGCCATGGAGGGCTGAGACCCAGCCACTAAAGCATTAAGGAGACACAATGAGAAGATGTAATGGTATGTGAAGCAAGTAGCTGAGCAGCAGAGAAACAGATGGAGAGCACAAACGACTACCATGTGTGCATCACCAGATGGTTCTTGTAACCCTTCTGCTGCAGGTTTTCAGCTCACCTTCTGAAGCAAAAGAAGATCATATGATCATTGAATTATCTTTGGCCACATAGATAAAGCTTACTACAGACTTCACAGTGAAGTGGATTAGGAAAGTTCATAGAATAACAGGATCATGGAATAGTTTGGGTTGGGAGGGACCTTTAAAGCTCATCTAGTCCAACTCCCCTGCAGTGGGCAAGGACATCTTTAACTAGAGCAAGTTGCTCAGAGCCCTGTCCAATCTGATACTGAATATTTCCAGGGATAAGGCGTCTACCACCTCTCTGGGCAACCTGTTCCAGTGTTTCACCATACTCATTGTAAAAAATTTCATCCTTATATCCAGTCTAAGCTTCACATTGTCTGACCAGCATGAGCTGTAGACTTCGGCACACTGATCACCACAGTCAGCTAGTCAAAGCCAGCACCTTCATCAGACCCAGAAGAGGACATCTGCCTTCCCCCAGTGTTGTCTTTCTTGTTTATAAGCTCCGTGGACCCTCCATCCTGAGAAACAGTTTGAGAAAACTCACACAAAAAAGCAACTCCTATTTACAAGGCTTCAGACAACTCAATTCCAGGCCTCTTTTTGATGGACAAAAAGTTATTTGATTTATACTTTTTTCCTGATTCATAGACAAAACATAAAAATGTGCCAACGTGGAGTCAAATGATGACTCTCTGGGTCAAATTCTGCTCATAGATGTATTAAAATAAACTAGTACATTCATTTAATTAGTATTTACATTAGGGTAACTGAGTGAAGAAATTGTCTAGTCAACTCTGATGTGACTTTTACACTATGAAAATTCAAAGCACAAAACCCCCCTGCTTAAATAGGCAATTTTATGCAATAAACAGCATTATAAAGTAAGAACCTAAAGATCAGATTTACAGCCAGAATTTTACCCTTTTTACATGCCATGAAACATATTTATTTGGAGATAAAAATCAGATTTACAAGTTGAGGTTAAACTGAGACACCCAGAAACCTAAGGGCCATATTCTTCTTTCTGCCTTTGCCCCCACTTACCTCCTGCCCACAGACATGGGCCAGCCTGCTGCTCCAGGGCAGGAGGGTATGCATGGCCCAGGGAGTCACTAGATCACGCTAGGACAGGGAGCTGTGCCCCACCATCCTCAGCACCATCCAGCAGGATGTGCTGGCTGAGCCCAGAACACCTCCACAGAGCTGCAGTGACTCCCAACTTCAGAGAAATCCCATGAAAACCCACCAAAAGTGGTATAACAAGGATGATCCCTTAGCTATCCTCAGTTACTCTAGAGACTGATTGAGCCTCCAGACACCAGGATAAGAGCAGGTACTTTATTAGGTTCCTCTCTAGCCTATCAAATGTTAACTGCTTGTCTTTCCACTCCCTTTGCTTCCTATGCTGAGGACATTTATCTACTACCTCTTTTAGGCTACTGACTGGCAATACTTCATTTTTAAGCACACACTTCCATGCCGTCTCTGACACAGACCTTATCTTAAAGAAGGAGTTTCCTATACATCTCCAAAAGTCACTATATGGGCCTCCTTGCAACTCCATTCCAAAACTTTGCTACAAGGCTTGCAGAACTAAACAAACAAAAAAATTTCTCAGCTATGGTTAAGCTGCTGGCAAACCAAGTTCCCTGCTGTCTGTGCACACAGGCGCTGACCCATAAATGGTCTCTTCTGCCTGATGCCTCTCCCCATTAGTTCGCGCCCACACTTCCATGAGGTCACCGAGATCTGCTTGTACAGCACTTGGGTACATCAGTTCTGCGGCCCATACTGACTGTTCCTAGGCACAAGTGTAACACAGATCACAAAGAAATCATTAGCAAATGAAAGGGAAGTTAAAAGAAGCAGCTTTTCACCTGCTTTCAGCAGACAAGAAGGAACTTGTGCTTTCCCCACCCTTCTTAACTTCTACTTGTACAATTAACACTCCTTGATTTCACTTTATCGTCACGGAGCGTTATTCCTATTTGAAATTGTTTATTAACCTGAACCAATTTTTTTACTATGTATTTACATTTAATCATCTAGCAAGCCTGATTATCTTGAGTACTAATAATAATCAACACATTACTAGCATCACTTTAGTTTTAAGCTGTATGACTAAACATTGCAAATTAATTCTAAGTTAATCGGTTTCATTAGCTATGCAAATATTTCTTTGGCTTAAAGCATTAAATCAGATTTAATTTGCTAAGACAATATTCATTGGGAGTTTATGCAATCCATTCTTGCTTTCCATTAATTAAGGCATGTTACACTGTGGGGCCTCTGTGCAAAAAAAAAAATATCTAAAGAGACAACTGTTAAACTTCTGCCTTCATTTGCAACTTTCGTATTATGACAAGATCTGAAAGCAAAAGAAAAAAAATCAAGTAACTGAAGGAAACCCAAGAAATCACAACTTAGCATAATTTAGAATGGCTTTAGATCTATTTAAATTCAGATACATCATAAGTGTTGCCTCACAAGATCACTGCATTGAGTTTTTCTTACTGCAAGAGTAGTAACACTACGTCATAGCATGTAAGTGTGATCTCACTTGTGCCTTAACTCCAAAATATTTCAGTTGGAAGTGTGAAGCAAATGCACTTGAGAGAGCTGAGGATGCTAAGGTGCAGCATTACTCCTGTAGACAAATACTCAGAGCTGGGGCCACTCCTTTAACTTTATTTTGGCATGTTTCCTTTGCACCAGTGAATGTTTCTCATGTGCAAAACCACAAATATCAATGTTGCTGAGTAGGGATTTAAGAACCTGTCCTACTGGGTTAGAAATTATTAGAGATTATCTAAACATCAGGTTCTTAATCCCAAAAGCAAACTGGGAAGTTGAGTATGTTAGAACCAGATGAATCAGCAGGGTACTCTGAAGATTTAATGGACTGCAGCAGATTCAGCTGTTGATGTGCTCCTTGTTGCATCCTATCTGAGCCTGCAGGTGGAGAGCTGAGCACCCAAAGTACCAGCTCACCTAGAAACTGTTATTTACCCCTGTAAAAAAAATTTACATCCTCCAGTCAACCCATGGATTTGACCATACTGTAATGACTTGTCATCTACACCAATGATGCTCTCCCATGAAACGGTCCTTCGGTAAATGGATCAGGTTAGGTCAATATTATCCGAATTTGAGAGATGACAGAGGAGTCTGCACCTTTGGTATGTGGAAAAACTGAAATAATACCATATTTAGGTCCCCTGTGTTGAGGTGCGGCTCTCCCAAGGCATTAGCCAGAGTGGACAGGAGAGGCTCAGACCCACCTTCCTCTCCCAAAGCAGTTTGTGCTTTTCTTCTAGAACACAATTTCTGAATCAAGACTGAGCCTTTCCAAACTGGTGAAAAATTCCTGCTGTTCATTCCATTCCTGCAAGCCGTTTGTCACAAGCCATCTGCCTTCATTTTGGCATGTCTTTTGGATGAGGACAATCTGGTTAGATCTTGGTTGGCATCAAGCCTATTGATTAAACCAGTACTCTCTGAAAAAGTGACCGCTCAAAAGAAGTTTCCTTCACCACCCATAATTCAAACAGTTTTCTTTTGCACATCTAAGTTGCATCAGTAAAATCACATCTAAAGAGTGATGTATGACTACACCCTGGGACAAGTTCCACCCTGCCACAACTACATGAACTTGGAATAACCAAACTTAGACAAATGGACTGGGTTAGAAAATTTGGATTTGACTCCTTCATCTAGGGAGATGAAAGATGAGAGATACACCCATCTCATGTAGCAGCTTCCTTTAGCAGACCTTTCCAAGACAGAAGCTATCACTCCATGGATCCACAGACACAGAAGTAGCTGCACTTACATCTCTCATCCCCTTAAACTCAGCAGGATTAATATATACCACTAACTTCAGTCCTGTGAGTGTGCTCAACTTGGTTTAGGTGAGATTGCTCACATTCATGCAATTTCAATAACTGAAAGACATCCCAGACATCAGGGATGAATAAAAAAGGCAATCACTTCTTGTTGTTACAGTACTCCTCTCTTAGCAAATACTCATAAATCTAAATAGTTTAGAATTGAAATAACTTCTCTCCTTTAGTTTTTATTCATCACAAATGAAAATATTTGCATATATTTTCATTCTGAGTCCCTTAATCACTTTAGCAGAATACAAATCTGTACAAAAGGTCTATGGATACATATGGAGTATCAGATGCTTTCTCCTTTTATGATTTGGTCAGTCTATTTATTTATTAAATAAAGAACAAAGCAACAAAGATTTTTTTTAAAGAGATTATTCTTTTTTTTTTTTTTTTTAAAGAGACTACTCTTTTTTTTTTTTTTCAGTCTCTCAGTTATTCAAACAACAAGTAACTCAAAAATAATGACGAAAGGTGTGGAAAGGGACTATCTTGACCTCTACCTTTTTCACAAACAAGAGGTGTGTTGAATGAATTTAATCTGTGGGGCGGCAGCAATTACATACAAGCAGGGCACCCTGTTCCTGTTCATTTTATTCCAAAGCAGCCAAAGTATAGGCTTAAATCAACCAGCATCTCACACTGATATCACCTGACCCCATATTCAGCAGCCACACCAAGAAGTGTCCTCAATGACAGAAAAGAAAGATTAGGATCCTTTGGCCAGCCTGCCCTCAGGAAGGGACAACACACCTGAGAAAGTGAGGAGAAAAAGGAAAGTAGGGGAAGCTCTGTTAAATGTCTTTCTGATATTTCTCTCATGCATATTCTACTTCATTTTTAATCTGGAAAATGGTCTCCTCTCTGGCAGCCACGTATACAGTCCAACACTTACTCTGAGCCAAAAGGAACAAGGTGGAGACAGGAGAGTTGAGCCAAAGGGTGCTTGCTGTGTGATCGGGGCACGCAGCAACTGCTGGCTGGCTAAGCCAGAGCTCTTTCCAGCTCCCCTTCACACCCACACAAGCTTCATCTGTGCAAGGGTGAGCCAGCAAGAGGCACAGCAGGACTGCAACAGGCTTACAGCTGGCACTGCCTTCGGCTTCTTGAGCTTGTGTGTGAAGGCAGAGGAAGGCAGGTGAGTACAGGCAGCGGAAACTAGCACTTAAAGGAGTAAGAAAGGAGGCTGTTCAGGGGCTGGAAATAGCAAGAAAAAACACCTATGGATGCCAGGGATGTGGGGTAGCAGTGCCCACTTGCAGTTGGCTAGGCAGCGAGTGTACTGGGAGAGCCCCACTGGTCTCAGAGACCTGCTCTTCTGGGCATCTTGGACTGGCAGGGCCAAGGAAGGAACAGTCTCAATGGGACTGGATTGAGCTGAAGCATGCCAAGACAAGCTTTGCTGGCACAAATGCAAAGATTGACTTTCGGGGGAACAGTAACTTCTTACAACTCAGAGGAGGCCAAGGGACAGGATCTGGGTCACATCAGAGAAGGCACACCTAAGAGGTTGTACATGGAAGAAGAGAGATCAAGAGGGGCAGTGGGACAGCCCAAATTAATATATAAAAGTAGTCAATGAGTCCCAATCCAATCACATAAATAAATAATCAGAAATGCTGCATCAAGCTGTCACCTGTGGCCCTTCCCCACTTCATTGGGTTTTGGTGATATCAGGCATTACCCAAGGACTTTTATCCTTATTTTGGCTAGTATACAAAGAAGCCTCTAGCCCTGATGAGCCTGAAAAACACACCCACAGTAGGCTAAAATGAGTGGAAAAACATGTAAGAGTGTAGCCCGATGGAAAAACAAGTAGCCAAGTACCTTGTGACCATGTGGCATCTGCTGTAGCCTGCAGTGAGGCAGTGACTCCCACGGCCTGAGCACCCTCTGGTGGCACCCACCACCCTACCAATCTGGATCTCACCACCACCTCCTTCAAACACCAACATCAAGTAGTTTGCCCAAGCTTTCTAACAGGTATCTAGTAAACACAAATACTTTGGGAATAGTACTGACGCCAGTGAAGAGCTAATTAAGGAGCTGGTATTACTTATGGCTATAGCAAGCTTGTACCAGGAAGGTTTTGCCATTGCCTTCCACAGGGTTGACAATGAAAACTCTTTGGACGTGCACACAACATCTACCTGGCATATCACCTCTCTGGTAATTAGGGGAGGCAATTATGTGAGGGCCATTCACAGAACATAGCCTTGGAACAAGTGATCAAGCTCTCATTTGGTGTTCACCTAGAGGAAGGAAAGAAGATCCATACCAGAAGCCCTGACTTCCAAGAGAAATGAACGGGAACAGTGAAGTCAGCTGGAAAAGACAGTGCAGGGATTTAAGTGGAAGCTATTTTCATCCTTAAATCAACAAATACCTGGAATTCCCCTTTCAACTGCACAAAAAAACTTGCAGAAAACTGTTCCAGAGATAACTGGTGGAATAAATATCTTAGAAGGACATTAGGAATAATAAATACAGGGAATGACAATAACGCCATAACAGCAAAGACTCCTCAGCTAATCTGAATCAGAAATTCTAGAGAAAAATAAGAGCAGGCAAAAGTTATAGCAACGTAAACCACAGATGAAAAATTACCTCTTACCTTCCTTTCTGCAAGGTAGCAAGCAACTTAAAGATGCTCCAGCCCCAATCAAGAGCTGCACCACTCATCTGGAAGATGGGAGGCACAAATCCAAAATCCCCTTAGAGCAGGAAATGGAACAAACCCAGACTCCCTTCCCCTTACAGGCAGCGGCATTTATTCCCCCTGCAGAAACTCTTTAAAAGACAAGAATGAGTTTGCATGGTTTCCTTCCTCCCAAGGTAGGGATTTGCAGCTCTGGGTCTTGAATGGATGCAGCTATTTACCTCCAGGAACTTCACTCTAGTGTGAGCTGGGCTTCACATTCATGCCTCTGCCCAGAGCTCCCTGGCTTGCTCTGGATAGCTCTTCATACAGTTTGCATAAATGGGATCTCTTTTTTGGAGGTGTCTAATTCCTTCCATGAGTTTTACAAGAAGATTACAGACCAAACTTTGGCGACATATGTTGCTGCAGTGGTCAGGTAAGTAAAAGCTAGGCAGAGAAGTTTGGTATCAGCTCCAGCTCTTCAACCTCAGCTGATACTATTGGCTTTTGCAAAAAAATATGTCACAGCTGAACCCAGGTAAGGCATTGAAGAACTGGGGTCAGTCACCTCCTGGGCCTGTTTCCAAGCATTACACTAACTCCTTACTCACAGCAGTGAAGCACTACTGAAAAATAAATAAATAAATACATAAATAAATAAAAGAGGAATATGTGGTTAATCACAAATAAACTTGATTATGATCTCACTTCATGTTGGTGTAAATCAAAATGTCTTTCATTTTTCTTGTATTTCTGCCAGTAACCATTAGAAGGTTTTACAAAATAATCTTTCTTTAAGGCTACTTAGGCACTGTATATTCAGGGAGATAGTCTGGTTGTCAAGATGGTTGGAAACATTCATCTTCCTGGATTTTGGCCTCACAATGCAACACACGCGTCTCCTTCAAAAGCATAATGTCTGCTCTAGCTCATTACCTAAACAGCTGACAAACTCCATTAATTTGACATTGAGTTGGGGAAAAGAAAAAGCCATATACTTTGTAAGTCATATAAGGACAAGCAGCAAACATTCCTACATGCTTTATCAGTATTAACGCATTTTCTGACCGATGGCCAATTACAGAGCGTCCTGCACCCTTGGAGAAAATCACCCTTGGAAACATTGACCTTGAAATAAAGTAACCCCACCGGATGTCCACGGAAGAGGTAAGAAAGTGAACAAGCTGGGGATGGCCAGCACTATTCCTTTTTGAAATAAACACCAAGATTTAGAATTATTTTCCCTTTTAAGTCTACATATATTTGTCTACTTCAAGAACTTCTACTTTAATGAACTCCCAGAAAAGAAAAAAGAATTAACTGCTTTCCAAACCACTTCATAATATTTACCAATAAAATAGTATTTTTTAAATAAATATAGTATAGGTAGTTCTGATTTTTTTATCAATGGATTGTAAGCTATCATTTTTATATAATGAACTTGTATTAACTATTAAACCAATATTTAATTATTGAAATTACTGCAGTTGTTTTAGACTCTCTCCTACCCACCTCTGCGTTGTCAGAATCACACAAGCTGGCCTGCGTTATGTAGCAAGTGAAACTCAGTGTAATTGCAGCCCTTTTGAACCTGAAAGTCCATGAAATACTTGAACCAAAATCTCAGGATCTAGGCAGCATGCCATTATTTTTTCATGCAGTATTCAAATATCATGAGAATGGTAAAGTGTAGAAACCACAGTGGAATTTTACCAATCTGGCCACACCTAGCGTTAGAATCAAAAATACCCATTCTTACTAGGATCATGAAAAAGAGATCAAATGTGCCATAGGTTTTTTTTTTCCAGGGTGACATGCCAAAGCACAGAGTCAGAAAGAGAATACACATAGACAAAATGAACAAGGTCGGGTGCAAAACTTCTTTTTATCTCATGAACTTCTGAAGTCACATTTTGATCTCATTTGCAGCAATGTTAATCCAGAGTTCAATCAAATTCAAATTTATGCCATTATAAACGAGAGCAGAATTTGGCTCTTAAATTACAGCAGCTAAGCACAACAGATTTTGTTTCCCTTGGAGTGTTTTTAAGCTCCTGATAAAGAGACAGCTTTTATATCCTTAATAATCCCTTCTTCCTGAATTCAATGAGGTAAGCACCAAACACGCTCTCAGAAGTGCAGGGCTTCCTTCATTTCTCATGACGGCTTTAATGTATTTTAAAAGAGTTTCTAAATCAGTGCATAATACATGCTAAAAGTGACAGAGGAATCGGGCTCAGACCTGATTGCAAGTGGCTGTACCACTCTCTTTTGACATTTCAAGACTACAGACAAAAGATGAAGAAGAATGTGAAAGAAAGTCTTCGGAAGAGGGACTGAAAAACGACGCTGTACTTAATTATTGGATTTATGATCCAAGTGACATAGGGATTACTGGATCAAAGACCACAAGCTTTGCCATCTAGTGAATAAAGCTTACAACTCTCCTACTTCAAACCTTACCCGGCCTTTAGGCTTTTGCTGTATAACGCGTACATGTATAAATTCACAGCCTGCCTTTTCAGCCCAGTGCCCCTTCCAGCCACTCAGACTTTCTTGCAACCAAGGAGGCCCAGTAGCCTCATTTAGCACTGTTGTGCTAGTTCAGCCATCATCATTTTGTGCTGCCATCAGTTGCATGGTCACACAGGCCAATGCTGAACTTGGCAACATCCCCTCGGAAGTCTTCTTTCAGACAGTCCTGCCACGGATTCCTGTGGGCCCAGCTCCCCCACTGCCCACTGCAGTGCCAGCATCACCTGCTAGACACAACTGACAGAGGTGACCCTTCACATGGAAGGACACCACTGAGAGAGCTCAGCAAGTTGTTACCAGCCAAACAGAAGCCACACCCAACAGGAAGCTTTTCCAGTTCATTGGCTCCTGATAAAATAGTCCTGGCCTCCTCGCCCATCACCCCAACCATGACCACCTGGGTGAGGGCAGAGACACAGGTGAGCCAGGTCCTGCCTCTGGAACATGAAGCCAACAGAAAAATACCAAAACATTCTGCTAGGCTGTGACTCATTCACAGGTCAGCTCCAACTTGGGGCCCACAACTTAGGCCCCAGCACTTCAAGCACCTGCAAGTGTATGCTCATGGACAGTCATAAACAAACAAGACTAAACTGATGCATTGGTCAGACAGCTAATACTATGGCTCAAGTCAGAAAAATCCCCGCTCCCTTGACTCCCCTAATTTACTTTGACCCTCTCCATGGTAGCTCTGGTCCCACTGCTGAGACCCCAGGGTTAACTCCCCGTTGCACTCACAGCCTCCACATAAGGATACATAGCGTTCACAGTCCTCTAATTCATAAAGATACGTGCACTAACCATATGACATCATATTTACAAAGAACTGACAGCTCTAGCACCATGCTGGAAGCAAGTACAGTAAAACACTGGGGCAAAGTTACACTTGTACAGACACCTGACCAGAGCCAGACTCTTTTCCAATTGCTTATGGAGGAGCCACGGGCTTCTTTCTCTCTCAGCATCTTTCCTCCAGGCTTGACTGGAGGTAAATCACAGGTTTATATGCCCTGGCCAAAGCCCTTCCCAAAATTTCAATTCATTTTGTTCTGTCAGGAGCTGCCACAGATCATAGCGCAAGACTGCCAAACAGACTGGGAAGAGAGAATCAATAATTAAATAATTGGCTGAATAACAGAGACTTGCTTTCCATAAACAAACTCACCTACTAATCAGCACTTAGAAGGATGAATGTATTCCAAAGTTAGTTACTACTTGCTGTTTTGTGACTCTAGCGAAATATTTTTAAATAATATCTGTACAAATGCATCTCTTTTTGCAATTCTGGGCCTGGTTGTGGCAAAAGACAGTGAAATGTTAAAAATGTGATATAAAAATGAAATAATAGAAAGGAGCACAATATTTTTGTTAAACTTTACTAAGCTGGCTCAACAATTGTCAGCTCTAATTCAACTGTTAGCAGGGCTACAACTATTCTGGGATGTTTTGGACAAGGCAAAGTTAATCTATAGGATAGGAAATAATGAACCACTTTAGGTTTAGTTCACGGAGGAGTACACAGAAGAGCACTTCAGCTTTCCAGAACCACAGTGAAACAAAAATCCCCATGCAGAAAGAAGCAGTTCATCTGTTCTATATGTTAATTCAGTGAACAAAGAGAAGCACATCAAAGCCGAGCACAAACTCCTGCGATGCCACGCTGCCTGCTACCTCCACACCGCTCCTGGTACAACACCTACCCTTGGGAGGAAGCATGCACTCAGGAACGATGGGATACGAATTACCATTGCATCATTATAAGTCTGTCTGCATGAAAGAGTCTGAAGCCAAGAAAGCATAATTCATCATGACAGATGTATGCAGCATCAGACGTTTCTAACGGAGTTCAGGTGGAAGAAATACTGGAGCATCTGCGAGCTGCTCTGCTCTTCAGGCAGAAAGCACAATCCATGGCAGCGTCTATGCCCACTGTTATCTTCTGCAAACTAGAAAAGCATATGTTCTAGCAGATGCTGCACTATGATTTCCCCTGCTTCGGACTCTGTTAAGGGCATTCAGCTAATTGTAACACTGTAATTAGCTGTGTTCTGTATCTCAAAAGCAATTTTTTCTACACATGAGTATTCCACTGGCACTGCTTCTCTGAGGAACTGTAAAAACGCATATTAAGGTTAACAAATGGAGAAAGAAAGGGAAAGAGGGTAAATTAGAATAACTGGCCTAAACTGGGACTGCACTGACTGCAAGCACTGGCTTGCTCCGGAGCCAAGCGGACCAACAGGTTGCAGCCCTCCTGTTAGATGTCAGAGTGAGAAACCTTGTACCAGCTCCTCCGAGCCAGATCTCTCAGTCCTTGCTCCATCAACCCTGCATTTCAGATCAGTGGGATATCCGATGGAGTAAGGACTGCGAGGTTTTCCTGTTTACATTTTTTTTGCCCGTGCAGGACAAACCTACAACCTACAGCTGCAGCCCCGGTGGCCGTTATCGCTCCTGCAGTTGCTGCGTGCAGAAGGGCTCGCGTTCACTTCTGCAGGGTGGCCTTGAGGCAAGGATTCAGGAAAGCACTCCAACATGTGTCAAGCGATCCCTGCCTATGCCGGCGCTTGAGCAGAACAACATCAGGCATACCTTTAACGCCCTGTGACTTCAGCGAAACTTGGACACATCAAAGTTAAGCTCCTGCTTAAGTACTGCCAGAGTAAAGATGGTTACCTGAAGTGTAAAATATACATAGAGCCGTTCATTGTGGTTATACACCCATGTATGAACACCAGTGGAAAACTACTTGTATGTGTGGTTACAGAGCTGTGTAAGACTCCTCCGTATATGAACTGCTGTTACTCCTGCACCTGTGAATTTAGGTTAACAGCACGTGCATATATGCCCACACATATGCATAATTACTGCTTCATTTTGGACAGAGCGTAACTCAAAGCCAGATGCGCAAGACTTCCAAATTACCATGGCTTTATCAGAATTAAAGCGTTTTGTTTGAAATTCCAATTTAGGGATAGAATCATTAAGGTTGGAAAAGACCTCTAGGATCAAGTCCAACCTTCCTCCCAGCATCTCCCTGACCACTACACCATGTCCTGAAGTGCTACATCTACTCCTTTTTAAAGCATCAAAAACTTTATATATATATATATATATATATATACACAGCTAACGTCTCTCCATGGTAGTTTCTAGGGATGGAATTTCAGGGATAGGTACACTTTCGAGGGGGTAAATTTGCTTCTCCCTACAATGTGTACAAGATTCCCTGTGACAGCTTGGCTGAATTAGTGGGCTGAATGCAGGTCAACGGGCTGAATGCAATTAAGGATGTATGATTGTTACAGATTATCCAATGGTTTCTGCAGCTGATCACAAGATACACACTCTGTGCACACCTGAGCATAAAGACGCATAAATAACAAACTGATTTCTAATGATCTTCAATGATCTCCTGTCCTCTCACAAACTTGCTGAAAGGGGGAAGGCAAGGCTCAGAGATCTGTCTTGTTATCAGCACAAATGCAGCCCTTGGTGAGCCTTAAGTCACAAAACACCTGACGGCCACTGGCACTTTACTTTGAGGACAAAATACTGAAGCTAAGGAAAGAGAAATGTCCCTACAGCCCATGGTACATTGGCATTACTGCTAAAGATGTAACGGTAGCTCATCCCCAAACCAGCTTCAAGCTAGCCAGCTCCAGCAGGACATGTCTCAGCCCCCAGGTGTGACCAGACACTTGTGTGTGACACAGGCAGAGCAGGGCCACCACTTCTGTGCTCCTGGTAGGCGTTGCACTGAGAAGAATAATCATGTCCTCAAACACTACATGCTGCTCTAACACCCTTCTTAATAATATTCTTGAAGGCATCTGAGCATCTGCAAACCACCAAATGCTGCAGATAGCACAGGCAACCCACAGCACCCGCCAGGCAAAGAGTGACAACACGTGTCACTCAGTGGTGCTGCTCCCCATGTTCTTCCAAGCTGCCTTGTCAAACAATTATTTTTTTAAATGCACTCTTTTGCCTTTGAGGACAGACAAAGGAGGGAGTTTGCTCCCTGACGCAAAGTCTGCACGCAGCCAATTCAGGAACCAAACTGCTCCTCAGGAACTAGAAGTTTGGCAGCAGGAGTCCCAAGAAGGAACTTTCCTGCTTGCCCTCTGGCCATCTCCTTCCCAAATCAATGCACATGAGCACATGTAAATAACACAAGAATACACCCAGATTTCTTCTCACTGATTGCTCCTCATAGGAAATCAAGCTGTAGGACCCCATACGTTTGCTACTACTGCTCATGACACCAGCAGCTGAGTGTTGAGAAAGAGTCAGCAGTATCATACAGACAGACCTCAAGGAACCTGACTTCACACAAGCAGGACCTTGCAAGGGCACCATGTTATCCTAGGTGTGAAGCTGGCATGGTTCAGTCAGTCCCTCGCTTTCATACCTCCCCCCACCTTCCTTGATTTCAAAGGTGATGGGGAGGTGGGAGGAGGAGGACAGATCATGATAAAGGCACACACTAGCTGGAATTAGGTAGACCATCCATCAGAATAACCCTGCTGTAGTGGCAGAGAAAAGGATGTGCCAAGCATAGCAGAATAAAGTGATGGAGTGCACTTCATAACCATCGCAAGGTCAGAATAAAATCTAACATCCCTATCAGTTAAAGTGGAGCAGATGATGCTGAAGGAAGAAGGTTGAATGGATGGTAACACTCTTGGGAGGGACAACAAAGCAAGGCTTTGCCACTCTACCATCTTACACAACATTTGGTTCTTGTTCCTGATCCAGATGGACACAGGTCATGCTGTGGAGGCCAGTCCCGGGGAGATGTTTAGCACTTGACAACTATCTCCACCTCCCAGCACCTGCTAAGAATACAAGGATGCCCCTGAACCCCACGTCTCCTTCCTGTCTCACATTTTAGTCCTAAACATCTAAACCTGTAAAAGGTTTTATCATTTGATTCCATTGTTTTAAAGCAACAACCGGAAGATCATCTCAGGCAAAACGCATGGTTGCCGGATCATTCCCTCCTTTACTCTTTGACTTTTTCCTGGATACCCCTGAAGACGGAGGTAGCTTTTAATGATGTACCCAGACCCTTAGACTTAGTTTCCAAATCCTGCTCTGGGGAGCGACTGTCTTTTTTGGTGGGTTGCTCCATCACTCACCATAAATGGCGTTCTGATTTCTAACTATAGCTTCTGAAAGCTATAGTCATAGTAATAAATAATAATAACAACAGCAATAATGACAGTTATTTGGAAAACAGTTCTTTACAAAATGAATGGACCTTCGTGAAGATAAGTAGACCTGAGAACATGGTTACTTCTTCCACACAAAAGGGAATAATTGATCATAAAGTAACAAGTCACGCACTCCGAAATGCCTCTGATCACTCAGCAGACAAATTATAATCCTTCGTCAGCAATACAGCCACTGTGCTTGGAGCCATAAGAGAGCACTTGATGGGGACATTTGTATCCAGACCATTTCCATCCACTAACGAGGCTGCTGTATCTGCACAATAAGCATTTACCCCGTTAAGGGAACTGAGACATATTTTCCACCAGATACAAACTCTCAAAGCAGTGAAGAGCCAGGCGCATGGGAGTTTCCAGGGCCCACACTTCCACCTTCTCAGCTTTCACACAGCGCAGTCTGATGCAGAGTTGAGTGTGTGCTTCGCATTGACACCACTGGCTGGCCAAGTAACACTTCTAGGAATGGAGAGCATCCCTTGTGCTCCCAATCATAGAATTGTAGAATATTTGGGGTTGGAAAAGACTTTTAAAAGGTCACCTAGTCCAATCCCCCTGCAATGAGAAGGAAGACGTCTTCAAATAGATCAGGTTGCTCAGAGCCCCGTCCAACCTGACCTTGAATGTTTCCAGGGTTGGGGCATCTACCACTTCTCTGGGCAAACTGTGCCAGGGTTTCACCACCCTGGTTGTAAAAATTTTTTCCACCTATGTAGTCTAAATCTCCCCTTCTAGTTTAAAACCATTATCCCTTATCGTGTCACAACAGGCCCTGCGAAAATGTCCAACCTCATCTTTCTGATAAGTCCCTTTTAGGTAACGAAAGGCCACAGCAAGTTCTCCCTGGAGGGTTCTCTTCTCCCAGCTGAACAACCCCAGCGCTCTGAACCTGTCCCCCCAGGAGAGCTGTTCCAGCCCTCTGACCATCTCTGTGGACTCGCTCCAACAGGTCCATGTATGCCATGTGCTGAGGACTCCAGAGCTTGAGGACTCCAGAGCTGGACACAGCGCTCCAGAAGGGGACTAGAACAGGCTGCCCAGAGCGGTTGTGGACCCTCTTTCGCTGGAGGCTTTCCAAACGCACCTGAAGGTTTCAAACCCTGCTCTGGCAGGGGGGTTGGACGAGATGATCTCCAGAGGTCCCTTCCGACCCCCACCATTCTGTGATTCCACGGCTGGGCTGGTTACAGAACTCATCAAACACCCAAGCCAAGCCTCTGCTCCGACTC
>VZZY01013921.1:84219-127053 GCA_013400335.1 Eurystomus gularis
AGGGAGGGGGGGGTGCCTGCCCCGACGGCTCGGCGGGGGTGTGGAGCGTCCCGCGGAGGGGGGGGTTTGGCCGCGTCCTCGGGGCTGAAGTCTTACCTGGGGCTGAAGTGGTGCTTGGGGATGAAGTTTTAACCTGGGGATGAAGTTTTAGCCTGGGGATGAAGTGTTGCTCGGCTTTCGAAGCCTGCCGGGGCAACGGAACGCCTGTCAGGACCGCGGAGGCAGATTTTTCTCCCTAGGAAGGAGGTGCGCATCCTCTCGGGGTGTTTTCTCAGAGGGCAAAATGGCCCACTCGCAGAATTCGCTCCCGTGTCACGGCGTGGCATTTGCCACCCACCTCGGTGACAGAGAGAAGGGCTACAGGTGTCTGAGCTTGCTGTGTCCTCTCGCCGTGGCTGCCTTTCCTCTTCCAAAATCAGCGCCTTGTAGTGGCATAGTTCACTTTACAGAAACGTCATTAAAAGGTTGATCTTTGCTCTTAAACCTTCTGTCACTTCTGGGGTTCTTTTTCTCTTACACCACTCTGACCGACTTCTCACACTCTCTTCTCCCAAAGCTCATGCAATTTAGTGCCCTCTACATTAAAGCATCAAAACCCTTCTAGCGGTGCTTGTTGCTTCTTTTTGAGGTCCAGCTCATTGACAAGTTAGTGGCCACGCTTCTCTCCCTCTCTTGCAGTAAAAAAGCTGCTGTGAGGTTTGACAGCCGTTTGGATATTTGTAGGGTGGTCCATCACACCCTTCTGCCTAATGCTCCTCTGGGAATTAGGATTAAACTACAAGAGCAGGGAATCACAGGCATTCCCTTACCCCAATTCCACACCATATGCCAAGCTCATGGTCTATGAAACCAGACAAAATACTTGATGTACGGAGGTATTTAAGTGTTGTTGTTTGCAGGCTCCATTACAGCACTGACCTAAACAACCATGGCATCAAAATACGGGGTTAGATGACCAACAGCATAGTTGCCTTTTCTACGATCCCTTGCTTATCTGTGCATGAATTGAGCTGGGGTTTTCTTATTACTGCCCTTTTGGTAACAAAGCCTGTGTTTTCCATTTTCATCTGGTTTGTTTGTAAATTTAACATGCTCTTGAAATTCCCCAGAGATTATACTATCCCTGATCTCCTTTTCCTTTCTCCCTAGCTCGAGAATTGATAGGAGCAAGAAATACTCATTTGTATTAATCTAGAGCCACGTGAATCATTTGTCCACAGTCAGTTCTTTAAAAATCTCTGTCCTGGATTTTTTTCCTCTCTGTTTCCGTGTGTTACCTTAGCATTAGAGAAAGCAAAGCCTGTGGATGCTGGAGAGACTCTCCATAGTTATTGCAACAAGCACATTTCTCCCCTGGTGTTCGTACCACATGCAGTGCAGGGAGTGGATCGGTCACACTGAGGATCTCTGCAGCAGCAGAAAGAAATGGGGAATTTAGTTTTTGTAGGAATTCAGCACATTTGTTAGGACGATGCATATCACAGCCTAGAGACGTTATCAAAAGCTCTAAACTTACGTGATTTTTTTCTTTCTTGTTTGGTTTAGTCTTTTATTTTTCCTTTTTCCATCTATCACCCCCAAAAGAAGCCACATCCCAACCTCAGTGATCAGGTTAAGACAGATAATGGGCTTGTGGCTGCTGACAATTACTCTTTACTCAGATCAACACGGCTAGATGATGGGCAAAAATAAGAGAGGAATTTTTCCCCTCAGCCTTTAATATAACATTAAATCTTTATGATTGTACACGAAGTCCAGGTAATAGGCTGGCTGTGCAAACTAACTTTACGGTCAGAAAAGAGTTGAACCAAGATTCTGCTCAATACTCCTAAAAAGAAAATATTTACACTTAAGATGTCAAAAAAATCCCTGTCTTTCAGTCTGCATTTGCAGACATGTCCAGCTCCTTCTACTTCCAGGCCACATCCAGCTTGATTTCTATTGAACCTGTAACTATACTATTAAATTTCCATTTCTTTGTATTTTGGGGAGTTTTTATTAGAAAGCTTACATTCGTCATACCTATGAATAGCTGTACCTATGAATGTAGTCGCTAACCCTACAGGTGTACATGTATTTCTTCCTCTTTTTTTTTAGTTCTTATTCAACCTCTTTTACTTTCCTTTCACCTCTTCCTTTCATTTTCCTATTGGAGTCTTCTTATCCACTTAGCTGTTGTCTTCTCTGTCTTTCCCCTCTCTCTTACTGACGTGGCTTTTCCAGCTTTGTTAGTGCTGACTCCCTCTCTTTCCATACTTTACCAATCTTCTTGTTCACTCTCTTCTCCCCTGCACAGCTTCATGTATGAGAGACAAAGCAAGAGAAAGTCCTTCTTACTAGTGTGGTCAGTCAAGAAAATAAACACCAATATGGAACTCCAGCTATAGCCGAGTAATTCAAGCCCTGATGCCCTAATGAGCTGTGTTTCCAAATGTACTTTTGCTAATTTGTTATATCCCAAGTATATATCCTGAAGGGAAATTTCATCCATTTTTCTTTACCCGAGTTGTTCGTGCCGTGTCATATTATTGCTGGAGCACTTTTCAAAATGATTAGGCTTCTGACAGGTTGCAGAATGATGGGGTTTATACAATCCTGAATTGACCATTTTTTTCCTCAGGCTCCTGTTTTTACTTTGGACATTACACAAACACTATAGAAACTCCATTATCCAGACACCTTTGTATGCCATTTTGGCTATAGCAGCAACACGTCTTCTTAGTCTCAGCAGAAAAATAATCTTTAGCACACCATTATAATTTGAAACAAAACATGATTTTTCATTCTCTTGAAGTCTTGTACGTACTCTTGGGTTTTTTAGCAAAGTCTTGGGTTTTTTAGCAGGGCCTTCCACAGGAGATAATGTATCGCTCACCATCACCTAGCAGAATGTGTTCTTTGGTTGCTTGGGTGATATATCCAGCATCATAGTTTGCATTTCAGGAAGAAAATGCCCCCTGTACAAGGCTTCACATTGCCTTCAGAAGCTAATAAAAATTCTAGGAAAATGGTGGGTTTTCAGTCTTTGTTTCAATCAGTATTCCAAATCCTTCTGAGTTAAATCCAGGGACACCACAGAATAAAATGTTTGTCACTCCCAGCAAGAGCCTACCTTATGCATTCATCTTTTGGCCATTAGAAATATGAATAATGCTATAAAATAGAGACATGAAAATATAACAACCAACCCAGCTACAGTAACACGTTTGTAGCTATTGCTATAGGGCCTGTGTTCTCTTTTTTAATTTATTATCTGTTCAGCTATTCACTTTTTGCAAAAGGCAA
This sequence comes from Eurystomus gularis, assembly GCA_013400335.1. NCBI lineage: Eukaryota > Metazoa > Chordata > Aves > Coraciiformes > Coraciidae > Eurystomus > Eurystomus gularis. The sequence goes on from VZZY01013921.1 coordinate 87,505, forward strand.
ATCCTTCAGTACAGAGATTTTCGCCAGTGGTGTGAGTGGGCTTCAGCTTTGATTCCTCATCAACAGGACTGCAGTGGTCCTTAAGGTCTTTGGGCATCTAGACCTCTCAGAAGCATCTCTTGGAGCTTGAGTCTATGTGGTACTGCAGGGGCAAAGTTTATCTTTTAGCAGATAAAAGAGTAAAGTTGAGTCAAGTTGCCTCTGCTATATCCCAGAAGCAAAACAAGGACAATAGTGGTTTTATGCCACTGTATCCTTGGGATAGGCTGCCCCATGAACATTTTCTGAAGAGCTCTTACTGCTCCATCTGTACCTTCACAGCAGGGGAAGCAGGAGGTGGTTTGCTCTTGTAGTCCCTACTGGCCCCAGTATTCCTGATAACAGGAAGATAACCATCCCTGTGAAAAATCCACTGTAAATTTATGGTTTCAAAACAAAAACACAGATAACAAATGGTAGCTGAAGAGAGAAGGGCAGTATTTTAGCTGTCCCTAAGGCAAGGACAGGATTTGGGCAGTCTAGGTTCTGTTCCTGCCTCTCCCAATGTTCTTGGATAGTCTTATATGTATTTAGCTTGGCCATTTCAAACCTTACTGCCTAGATTGATGTACCTTGAAAAGCCAGCTTGATTTATAGAAATGCTAAGGGCTGGTGGATGCCAAGAAGGCTGGCTGGCTCCCCAGTCTTTTCTGTCCATCCTTTCTGCAAGGATGAAAAGTCCTGCAATTAGCTGGATCTGCAGCATTGTCAGCTGCTGAATGGCAGGAGCGAGTACAGGCATACAAGTTGTGATGCATTAAATATGACAGAAACATTACAGTTTTTCTTTAAAGTGCAGAAGTTCATCCTTTAACTAACAACAGCCTTTCAAACCAGTGTTGGTAACTTGTATTAAAGATGGATGCACCCCTCCTTTCACAAGCTATAGAAGTCAGGCTAGTAGCATGGGCAACTTAGATGTATAAAAGCTTTGTGGCTTTGTAGAACCCAGTTTGTTCTTTCTTTTTGTTGTTGTCAAAAGCTTCCTCAGCTCTGAGAGATGAATAACTGGTCACATCTGGGTTTCACAATCTGAGCACTATCAAAAAGAAATCAATATTTCATTCCTGCCAGTACCTGCTTGAGTTTCATTGTGTGCTGTCGAAGACATCAGTCATGTTCAATAGCAGAGACTTCAACACATGAGATAAGGCCTCGCTTTACAGAATTAAGCCTGAAACAAGCAGTTCAAAACTCTATTAACCTAAATGCTTGTACACATACACAGGCTGGATTGTGCTTAGCAAGAGAAAGGATCTTCTTCAAAGTGTTGTGAGTATAGAAAGAGACACCTAAACGAGTATGTTTCCCTTTAACACCAGCAGGGTTTGAGATACAAACCACAAAGGTGAAGTGGACAAGAATTAAGGGTGGGAATGTTCACCTTTTAAAGCTGTCTTTACTGATGTGGACCTCTCTGTGCATGCAACACCAGTATTTCGAGGATGAAGAGAGAAGGCTGATTATGAATCGCCTGTTTCCTTTGTGCTTGCTGTTTCGTGAGATGCTTAATGGGACGAGGTAGTGCCCATGCAGATGAGTTCACAGTTCCAGCTATCAAGGTGAACTCAGGAGAGTTAAAAAACAAAACCCAATGAAGTTGAAATACAGAATGGATTAAGTGTCGTCATGCAGCTGAACTACCGTACCTATTAAAAGTGCTGGGTCATCCCACTTAACATGTAATGGCGTAGCTGAGGTGGCAAAGCTTGGGAGCACTGTTGCCAAAGGCTTTCTGCAGCCAGGGGGAGTGGGTCGCTCCCAGCTACGCGTTACAGGAATTTACAACGGTGCTTGCGGCTCACCAGCACATCTCAGGGAGGTAGAAGGTTCTTCGGCTGAAGATTGTGATGTAAATAAAAGCCAAGCCCTGGTTTTATATTTTGCACTTTCAGGCACGTTTCTGTTTCTTTTGTAAATGATGATATTTTTGGCAAACAGTTTTACAAAAGGTATGTTTTATGTTGCAAGCAGCCCCAGCCAATGGTGCCGTTATGAAGTCCTTTTGCTGCCAAGGTTATAGAGCAAGAATTTCTCAGCGTCTACTTTTACTTCTTCTTGAAGGTTTTTTTTCTATTGGCTTAAAGTATTGAGCCCTAGTACAGGATTATCTCGACCCTTCTCTCCCCTCAGGGGCAAATACACTTTTCAAGACACATGGCTTAGTCCAGCTTCTGATTTAACCAAACCTCACACAAAACACAACATGCCAGCATCCATCTAGAGACAGGTATGACCGAAACATAGGGGGGTCAAAACCATATATATCCTTGCAACATCGCAGTTAGGTAGGGAAACACTGTTAAAACCCCCAGTTTACTGACAGGGAGTCAAGGTTGCAAGGAAACAAAATTATTTGCCAAAGATCATACAGACTGTTTGTAAGGTAGCTAGGAATTGGCTGCCTTAGTAACCGTAAGTCGTACTTATGTGTGACAGCCTGCCACTATATTGTGCAGACATGAGGTATATGTATATAAAATATACATACATATATGAAAGTTGATGAACATCTTTAATTGTCTTCATATAGACAACAAAGAAAAAAAAAAGCAGGTTTTATGAATAGCACAGAAACATTTCAGTCAGAAAGCCTTGAGAGGAGGTTTTTAAGGATGGGAAACAAATATCTCTGACTAGCTATTTGTAATTATAAAGCAAAATAGAGCAATTATCAGTTTGCCCAGAGATAACGTCTTGAAGTATGTTAAATATTTTCCTATGGTTATTATCAGGGCAAGTGTGGTCATGGCTAGATAAATTAGCCGGTAAAAGTGTGGTGATTTAGATGTGGAGTAGAACAGTAAAATGCAGATCTGTCTCCCACATCATTTTTAACTTCTCAGTCAGAATAATTAAAAATTTAAAAAGAAAATCTACACTTGCTTTTAATCAACTAACCACACTGATGCAATTTATTATTAAAAAAACCCCAAAGCTTCCCAAAATCCACCACATCAAGCCTGATTTGGATCTCTTCTACACTTGTATATAGCCAGAGCTTTGCCAGTGAATTCAGGGATTCAGTATTCAGGAATGCAACATTACAGGTATACCGCTGGGAGAAGAACGTGGTCCAGAGAACACAAAGATACTGTTTTATAGAGGCAAAGCTTTACAAGAAAGCCACTTTTTCTGAGGAACTAACTTTAAATAGCTGATAGCTTCCTTTGACTGTGAATGTAGCAGACCACTTCCAGCAGGCTATTAATTCACTTAATAGGTTATGGTTATTATTGATTTGACAGTGATTAGTCTCAAATTTATGCTGTTGAGGAACTGACCCAATATCCTGTGAATTGCAATGAGATCAATGGTAAATGGATCAGAGGTGCAGAGAACTGCAGCCAAAATAAAGTGGTTTTATGTTGGTTTTTTTTTCTGCTCACTGTAATGATACAATCTGTAAACAAGGAAGCCCCGTGCCTTACACTCCCTTCTTCCCTCTCTTCCTTTTTCAGATCATTTACTCATCTCCCTGTAAAAGTAATCCCGTCACACGCATTTGAAGGACTTAGAGATGCTTTCATCATGTAAGTTGACAATGTTTTCCATAGGCTTTTCCTTAATTTCTTGCCAGAAATTCTATCATAAACCTCCATCGCAATTTGCATATTTTTACAATAATGTGAAACTGTGTTGCTAAAACATACTATCGGTGAAAAAAAACCCACGGGGGAAGGATAAATATAGCATTTCTTCCTGTATAAGCAGTATATAAAGGATTCTTTGAAAAGGCATGATTTTCAACAGTTATTTAACAGGTCACATAATGAAATATTAATCATGTGGGAAAGAGCTGGATACAGCTTAATAACTGATGATAGGTGCTTCTGACTGGCAGAGGAGATAGATTTATATCATAAAACGTTATCACTCCTATGATAGCTATGGCATTCTGTGATTATACATTTATGTAGTACCCAGGTAAGATATTTCTTTGGCGCTTTGCAGCAAGAGACGAGCTTGGCAGGGGATCAGTAGGACTGAACCCTTTCTTGGATCTTTCAATTTACAAGTGCTGTAATTTTGCACTCCACATCTGTGTTGCTTCCTCTCCCTTGGTTACATACCTATTTTATATCAAGGTCTCATAAGGCTCATCTGACTACTTTTGCCCTTATTTCTCTTGTTATTCCAGCTGAAAGATGGCAGGCTTGGCTCAATATTCCTTATTATTTTTTATTTTATCTGCACTGAGTGGTCTTTAAAAGGATGAAGTTGATGACACACCAGTGCAATGCAGAACAGGGCAATGACCTCCCCCAGAACCTAAGCAGCAGCAGAAACGATGCCACTTTCATTTCAATGTGTACTTTTTATACTTCTCTTCACCTATGAAAAACACACAGTGCATCAGATATTAAAATACAGATTAGATGTTACATTATTTATTTTCAAGAAACAAAAAGAGGAAGTAGGAAACCTTTTCGTGGTGCGAAAGGCAAACACTTAAAGGATGAGGGTAATGCAAATGCCCGAATAGACTCAGCTGGGCTAGTTTCGCTTTTAGTGCTCATTGGTTAAACAATTTTGGCCAAATTATAAACTTCTGTGTTCCTGTAGCTCTAGCAAGTAAGAAGTAAGCTAAACTGCTGCATGTACTCCACGGCAATAAAGTATTACGGTACAATCCCATGGCGCCGTATTCTTGCATTCACTTGCATCTGAATGATTAATGAGAACTTAACATTTTCAGATGGGAGACCAACTTAAATCTATAAAGTTTCTACTATGACTTGAGGCTAAACTTTCCCAAACTGTATGGACATACTATTCTTCACAGAGAATGTTCTGTTCATTGACATTTTCCCTTCCATAAAGAGAACTTAATTGATTTCTTTGTGTCCTTTTAATGTAGCTCTCCAAATTAACAACACAGAAATCGATGTATTTGTCTGAAGTAAATCTACAGAACGCTTCATAATTCTATTGAGATTTAGTGTTACTTTGAAAAATGCATATTTTTAAATTATAAATCTCTAAATCATATATTGGGCAACTCATCACCATCTGCAAATCAGATGATAAATTCTTCTCACTGCCATAAGTCATTCCAACATATGTAAATGGTAAGCCAGTGGCAGACAGGAGGGGTCCCATGGAAGGACGATGTTTCAGATCCCAGACCTGAAAGAGTCTTCAGGTTCTGTGAGCAGGCGCTGATTCCTCCCAGCTCTTAAGTCTCTGAGGATTAGGTGCCCAGCAGGCCATTTGTTCTACACCCATCTTTCATTCATGAGTAACTAGTGCAATACCAAAAATACGATCTCACTGAATTCTGAGTATGGAAAAAATCATTAATATTTCTGTAAGAAATACATGTTCAATGTATGATTTCTGTGTGCATCCCCCTTCGCCACTACAAATGAAAAAACCAATTCATTCTGGTCTAAGCCAGACTATTCTGGTTATATCAACACCAATATGAATTGTTTTCTCATAATTCTAATATAAATAAGATCACTCTCAGGACTGTGACAATGCTGACTCCAATTTTGTAGATGTGTTCCAGTCGTTTAGAAAATATTTTTTTTCTTGACAGCATCTAATCTTAGGTTTAGTTTGTTAGCCCTTCCAGTCAATTCTGTCAAGAGAAAACACTGTTTTGATGACCTTTTCCCTATTTATGCATCAGTATATACTATTTACTTTCAGTAGCCAATGTTGTGTAGCCCCATAAATCTTCATCTAGCAGGCATTTAACAAGCATTAAATAAGTTGATTTATTTTTTCCTCTGTGTTCAGCATTGGTTATTCTGAAGTATGTGTGGAACAGGAGCATCAGTACATCAAAATCCTACAGTGCCTACAGAAACAGTCGCATGGGTTGGTGTAATGATGAAAAAGAGCCAGTTCCTTTCAGTCTGCAGGCATGTAATGAAAATGGCATTTAAATCCAAAAATTATTCATAAAGTGCACTGAATGCATTTTTGTGTATTTCTGCATCTGTAGATTAGATGACCATCATCCTGACTTAATGATAGCGTGTGAAGCACTGCGAACATTATCTACATCCTTGCTCAAGCAAATAAATTCACTAAGCAAGACCAATGATAGGAGCGCAAGGCTCACACGCTTGGGCACGCTCTGTTTACATTAGTTCTGGCCCTTGGTTGCTACCTTAGCTACAGTTGACCAAGAAGACAGAGGCTGGCTGTTACGGAGATATTTATTCCAAAAGGCTGGCACTCCCTTTTGCCAAGACAGCAAAGCCCTCTCTCAAACCCCATTGGCACGACCGCTCCAGGTGCGAGGTCATGAGGCATGGACACTGCTGCCAAACAAGAATTGGAAGGGGAGGTGGAACAACTATATATAAAAGAAGGAAATAAAGGGTGGAAAGCTCAATTCTTGTATCTTTTCTGTTAATGTATTGCTTTGTGTCTGCCTTTTTCATTACAGTGAAATCTCTCAGAGCGACTCCCTGGAGAGAATAGAAGTGAGCGCATTTGACAGCCTTCCCACTTTGTCTGAAATGTAAGCATCACTTAAAAAAAAGGCATCCCCATGTCGTGATTTAGGATCATCAAGGAATAAACAGTCTGTAGAGAAGTATTATTGGACCAAATCTTTGTCTATTACTTTGGTTGGCTTTGGATTAGATCTACGATGAGAAACATTTCTCTCCAAAGAACCATATAAAATAGTGAGCCCTCTGTAAGGACTACCCTTGGAGATCTAAATCATGCAAAGACATGCACGCGTAGAAAGTCCCACTGCTTTCAGTGAGCTCAGTGGCAGGAGGAGAGCTCTGTGTCTACTTCTGCCAGCACTGTTGAGCCTTCTAAGCTGGGAAATAATTTGAGATGACAAGAGATGAGAAAAATTTTCCTTTTTGAAGATGCCGTTTTCGAAGCCCTACAGTATTTGAATACAGCTGCTTAGTATTCATAGCTCTTCTTTTGAGCGCTAAAATATTACTCAAACAGAACATGTACTGATTTTAAACTTGACCTGCATAGCACAGGCATCTGAGAGAGAGAGTTAAAAGCAATGACTAGGAGAATGCTCTGAAATATTTAGTGGAATTGGAAACTATAAATCTGATTCAATATCTCATTACTGCCTTTTTCACATAGCATGATCAGCGAGTGGCTTAAAAATGGTGCGAGTGAGGACAAATCCATCTCTTTGGGTTTTTTTCTCTCCTTGTGTGTGAACTCCATTGAAGCCAGTTACTCACATAAGCAAGAGATACAGATTTGTCCATCTCTGACTGGGTGCAGCTTCCACTAGAATCAATGATGGGTTTAGGGAAAGAATAAAAGATTTGACCCCATGCATCCACCTACAGTTTATGGATAGCTTGTCATTTGCCTGTCTTCCAAAACACTAAGCAAGAGCATTAAAGAGCTACAGGAGGCTAGCAGGAAACCCTGTTTGAACCTTGAATGCTCTACATGCCTCATATTGCAAGGGCTCAGTGTCCCAAGCTGCACTTTCAATGGATCATGAGGTTTGGTGGGTTCAATGGAATTCTTGAATTTGAACTCTTGTTGCAGTTTCACATGCTAAAACCTTTGAATTTTGTAAATCATGCATAGGGTGGGAGCTGGCTATGACTGTTGGGCTTTTGTGAAACATACAGGTTTACCAGATAGTACAGCTGCAGAAAGTGCTCCCATGATTGAGAGGATCTGCCTATTTTTTGAGCAACCACTAGCAAACATTCTTACACACTTAACTCCATCTTCTGGTTTCTGTAGATCTAAGCAGGCTTCTGGTGCTAGTAGCCACTGCTCAAAGGATGTCCATGGTGCTCTAAGAGGTTAAAGCATCTGAGGAACTGCCTTTCCTGGCTAGGAAAAGGATCAGTAGTACAATGGAAACAAGAGATGATGCAAGGGGATCTGATTTCAGGGCAAGGACCAGGCACGCACACTCATACGCAGAGCTCAGGGTCCTTGCTCAGCCCCTCCTCGAAGACCACCTCTTGGAGACATAATCATCATGACCATAGGGTGCTCATGCCTCTGAGCCCCTGCGCTAAGGCAGAAGCTCACTGCATTAGGCACGCCATGAGCCCAAAAAGCATATCCCCAAGAACCGGCAGATGATGGCAAGATGCTAACTCCTACCAGTGACCAGGATATCCAAACCAGATCACCTCTGTTCAACCATGAGAATTTAGGAGTTCTCTTTTTTTGGCTACATAAAATTTACAGGGCACTTTTATTACCATTAGCACTTCAAAATGCAATTTGTAGAAAGTTTGTTCACAGCAGGAGAGCCTTCTGCTATATTCTGCACTTGAGTGTTTTCTGACGGGGCCAGTCGCAAGCAGAACTCAGGACCCTTCCAAATGTATCATGATTATAATAGTGAAACATTTTTCCCTCATTACAGATTAATCCTGAACACAAAAAATCTGTTGCACATTGAGGATGGAGCATTCAGAAACCTTCCAAAGCTAAAATACTTGTAAGAAACAGTTCTTTGTTTTTTCTGTTTGCCCCCTTCGGTTCCCCACCCCCCTCTAAAGGAGTAGACAAATTACGGAAAGGAGTGTAAGGAAAAAAGATGTTTTTCCTGCATTATGGTACAGTAGTACATACATCATTTCCAGTAGCTTTGATGTGCAGTTAACCAACAGTGAGGTCTTTCAATAGACAAGAAAATAAAGTAACACAGGGCAGGGCAGTAGTGGACAAGCCAGTAGCAATGCCTGCAAATTAATTCTGCTAAGTGCTTATTTCTAGAATAAAGCTTTCAGGTTGACAAGTTACCATGCAAAAGGCATGACTAAAATCTCTTCCTTATGCTTAATGCAGGGAGAACATACGCTGCTTCTCCAGGACACTGCTTGAGGATGCTACAAAACTTTAATTTTTACAGGTCTTAGAAACACAATTGGAGCCTAATTAAAAATTATTGTATATGTCACTTACCTTTTAATGCACTGTTAAACTCGTACCTACCAAGTTGGCTTCTTGTTGCATACGCTCTGGTAATCTTTTCTCCTGTAAATAGGAATTCTGCTTTTCTCTAGGAGCATTTGTAACACTGGAATAAGACAATTTCCAGACCTGACACAGATCTTCTCTTTAGAAGCTCATTTTATTTTGTAAGTAGATACCCAACCTAATGCAGCTGTGAGTCTTTTCCATCTTGTTCCTGGATCATTAACAAAAATAAGTTGGGGTTTTTTTTCCCTCCCACAGGGAGCTCTGTGATAACTTGCGTATGACAACGATACCGCAAAATGCTTTCCAGGGCATGAACAATGAATCACTGACACTGTGAGTAAAATAATCCTAAGCTCCAGTTCCTTCTGCGAGGGTAACACTTCTGCTTGAGGAAAGCAGGTTGACTTTATAAAAATCTTGAAACTAAGCCCCGTACAATGTACGTCTGTATTATGGGTTGAATTTTCAATGCTTAGGAAATAGAGGGGTGTTCTTCAAGCTGAAGAGCAAGGTTCATTTAGGGGAAAAAAGCTAGCTTCATTTAGGAAAGAAAATAGGAGGAGGAATCCAAATCCTCATCTTCCATGCAATTTTGTTTTTAAAAATACCATCAACAGGACAAACTCCAAAACCTGCGCTGGAGGCCAAAGTTTCTTTTCTTCCCTCAGGGACGCGGTTTCTTGAAATTGTGCTTTCAGGACCTATCAGTAATCTAATGCTGCTGAGCTTGTGCCCAGCTGCACAGGGTCCCTCTGAAGAGGAGGGAGAGAAAAAGTTGGTATGAAGTACCAATGCTTGTTCTTATCCTGATTTCTTTTGACTCAGCTTACGTTGGTTCCCATAAGTCTTCACACCCAAGACTTTCCTTTTAGCAAACTGTGGATTGATTGCTACAGCCACCTATGAGGCAGGTGGGTTTGATGCTAAGTGAGATGCCCCTAGCCAAGGAACGCAAAAAGCAGCAGAAAGCCAAGCTGAGGTGTCATTTGCCAGCACAGCAAGAACAATGTATGGATTTCACAGCACCCTTGTCCTCACAAACACTTCCACAAAGAAGTGCTAAAATAGGGAAAAAAAAAAATCACCGACTGAGCCTCTCTGCAGGATGTGGCCAAAATTCAGGTCTCCTGAGGAAGGACCAGCTGAGGGCAGCAGCAGGCCACCCACTTTGTGGCCACAAACACCAATTTGGAGGCCAATAAAGCAAACCTATGTGGATCAGCGTGATTTTTACAAGGGGGGCCTTGCCCTTGAGACAAGTGTGTACGAAAGCCACCCCCCCAAAACTCCATGAACTCCATATTTGCCCCTGCAAATGAGCTGTGCAACACGAGCAAGTACTGCAGTTTACTGGACTAGGCCCTTCATCAGCCTGATGTGCCAGCATGACCGTAATTACGACACAGATTTTATGTATTAACCAGTACCTTCTTAAAGCATTAGAGGAACTGAGCATAAATGTGACTGCAGACTACTCCTACACGACGTTAAAGAGCAGCAATTGCTTTGATTAGGGCATCATTTCATCTTATGAGCTTCTCTTCTACCAACAAGTTCTCAAAATAACTTCAGCAAAATTACGATTCTGTTAACAGAGCAAGAAAATGAGCATAGAAGAGATGGAGAAAGGTGCTTAAAATTTTTACTGTAACCTTAAAGTGTATTACGTGGGAGCGAGTCTGATTGAGCCAGGAAACAGCCAATGATCTTTTCTCTCCCATCCTTTTGTGATAGGGAATTCATCACAAGAAGAAAAGAATTATGTTACCAGCTTCCCAGTGGTAGAGCTACACATTAACTCCACCCCGCGCAGTTAACTGTAATTAGCTGAAGTAATTCCTGTTGCAGCACGGTCTGGTGAAACACAAGTAATCTACGAAGGTGTAAAGTCAGCCTGCAGTAATACTTTGCACTACAAATAGCTCGCTTAGTTTCCAACAGTTAGTGAGTGTTTCGTGTTGATAGGGAAATCACCCCTATGTATCGCTGTGGTTTTTAAGAAAATCACTAATTTCAGCGTTGTGCTGAAATGGACCTCTTCTCCTACCAGCCTCCAGAGCCCCACGTTCTGGTGTCCCAAAAACCTGTGGGAAAGCAACAACAGCCAGATTATCTACTAGGGATTAATATTAAATTTTAAATACTATATACAAATTATTATATTGAAATGATACTGGAAACATGAAGCTAATATCACAAATGGATTTTTCTCAGTGAAGTCAGACCCATAGGTTAGATCTAATGAAGGAAAAGAGCTGGACTTCAGATGTAGCAGAGCTCAGCCTTTAGGTATCTAAACCTGGGGTGGCACAAAGTGTCCCCATGCAGTACAGGGGATAGCAAGGTTTCTGCAGCACAGATCAAGCCTGGCAGCAATACTGTGGAAGAGCTGATAGCTTACGCACTGCTCACCCCGCCTTTCTCCAAAGCTCTCTCCTGGGCTGCTGGAGGACTTGTCTGTCCGCAGAGGATCTGCAATCCAGCAGCACCCTCCGGGCTTTAGAGTTGCTTTCGATCTGACACTTCTCCAGCCCTTGCAGTCTTCCATTTACACGTGCTGACACCACAGAATCCAGGTCTTCTGCCTGCAGCTTGTTGTCTGTGTGCCAGGAGCTTACCTGGACTAATGGCTTGTTTTTGGATCCCAGCCCAAGGTAGGCACAGGTGAGCCCCCAGAGGGGGGACGATCTGTATGTAAGCAGAAGGTCTCTTCCAACAGCTAAACAGGAAGGTCCTTCGGGAACTTAAGCTGCAATTTTATCTTAATTATAGAGTTAATGCAAGTCATGCAAGAGTTACCTTTGTTCTAATCCCTCTAATCACTGAGATGAACGCAGCATTGATTTGAAACCTGTAGTACCTAACAATCTCCTTTTTTCCAAATCTTTTCCCTTACACCTTTTTTTTAATCCCCAGCAAATTGTATAAAAATGGATTTGAAGATATCCACAGCCATGCCTTCAATGGGACAAAGCTGAATCAATTGTGAGTATGTTCTGCCTCCTCAGCTGTTTTTTTTTCAAACAGTAAATAATAGTTTAAATACAGTCCTTCAGCTTAACTGGCTGTGTCTTGTATTTCCTGATACCCTTTAGAAAACTGCGTGTTTCAGTGTCATTGCAACTCAGTTGTTAATCCTGCAGCACTTGCTGCTTTTTCTGAAACACCATCCCTTAGAATGCTGCACTTTTTATGAGAAAAGCTCATAATTGTTAATAAAATTAAATTCTTAAACTTAGCAGCAATAGTGGAAAGCTTGACACCAAAGCCGAAACGGAGGAATTTACATTCTACATCTAGAAACATCGATGGTTTTTAAGTCATTCTCACGTGGTCTGGGACTAGCCTCTTGTTTGGGCAAAACCTTAGCTGCATTTTTGTAGGCTGCTACTGCAGAGGAAAAACCAGACTAGTTGTTCCTGGTTTAAGTCAGAAGAAACTGGAAATGATCAGAATCAAGTGTCGATTGTAATAGTCCGATGGCATCACTGGAGGGAAAGGTCGCAAGAGAAATACAAGCACTCCCAGGCCAGATATTGCGACAGCAGCTGCCATGGTGGGGGAAAGGATTGAAACAGATGGGAAGAAGAAACCAAGAATGAGTTATTTTAAACCACAGATGTAAAGAGAGTTAATGTTTGGTTCCACAGAATCCTGAAGGACAATAAGAACCTCAGGTGGATCCACAATGATGCCCTAAGAGGGGCCACAGGGCCAGACGTTCTGTAAGTATCTACCACGCCATCACCTGTGTTCACAGACGTCCCATGGGAACTGCGCTGCGCTACTTGGGCTGCGTCTCTCAGCAGACATGGGCCTAGAGTCTGGAAGGAGACGATTTCCTACCATCTGCTCGTTTATGTTAACGAGGTGCCATGAAATTACGGGGCAGAAGGCTCAGTTTGCACCACGACAAATGCATGTCAGCCAGTTCTAGCATTGGCATTGACCTCCACCTCTTAGATGTTTTGGCTTCTGCTTTATTTTTGTCAGATCCTCTTGATACTGTTCCTGTGCCTTATACTCTGACGCTGCAAATTAACTTGTCTTTTGGTAGGATGAGTATGTTTTTACAATATATCATTTTAGAATTTGGTTATGAAAGTGAACTAGCTGGTTGTATGCTATAAGCCTGTGCTGAATAAAACACATTATTATCATCCACACGCTTTACTAATCAAGGACTTACTGGAGGGCTGCACTGGCTGTAACTCCATGCCGTAAAACACGAGTGGTTCTGTAAATAGCCACATGTGCTATTTTGTTCCTTTTATTGGTGCTTTACAGTACATGGCATTACTACTATCACTTTCATGATTGTAGCCTTTTTTCCCCTGTTTAATGGCCTGAATGTGAAAATCCTTAGTCATGCCGTGGAATCATAGAAGAGGGGACCCATAAGGATCAAGTCCAGCTCCCTGCTCCTCACAGGACTACCTAGAACCAACCATATGTCAGCAGCCTTTCCTCACACAAACAGCCCCTCCGAAATTACTCAAAGCCAAACACCTTAAATTTGTCTTGCCAAGAACAGTGAATTCTTTTATGTGTTTTCATTAAAACACCTAGAACAGTCCTTCAAAACCAAGCAGAGAGCCAGGAGGGTGTCCTACCTGTCAGGTGGCTGGAGAGTCACTTTCACCCTTTTTCTCTCCCTTTCTCTGGCCTAAAGAGCCATCCCTCACTCCGTGCGTGGTGGCTTTCAAACAGAGAGGTCAGGGCACAGTCCCTGCAGTGGTGGGTTTTGGTTTCCCCAGGACAAAGTGAGCTCCTTACTTCACTGGGGCTCCTGGGCTGCAGGGATGCTCTTACCCCACTGCTCTGTAGTTTCACAGACCACGTTTCTGAGCTGGGTATCAGGTGCTGAAGTGGCTTTGCAGATTTAGACCTCTGTGAAAATGCACGTCGCTGTTACCTATCATCATGCTTTGGTGGTATTTTTATACATATGAAAAGAAAAAAGAATTCTCTCTTTATTTCACAGGGATATTTCTTCAACAGCACTGGAGTCCCTGCCTAGTTATGGGCTTGAGGCCATTCAAGTCTTAAATGCAACGTCATCTTACTCATTAAAGAGACTGCCACCGCTGGATAAATTCAGCAATCTTCTGGAAGCTGTGCTAACATATCCCAGCCACTGCTGTGCTTTTCGAAATCTAAGGACGGAAAAGTAAGTCTGAAGAGCACATTATTGTATTGCAGTACTTCAAAAGCTCCAAAATGGCAATGCTGCTTTATTCAGCTCACAAGGTTCCATTATCCTTATTCCAGTTACAAGGAAGCTGTGGTACACAGCAAGGCCTTGCACAAAACAACAGATCTCAGCTAAAGCCAGGAAGATGATCTCCATTTATTTTAGAACAGAAATGGATCCTATCCTGTGCCCAGGATTTGCCAGCTAAGCATTATTCTAGATTTGCTTAAAGCTTATATTTTTCTTGGTATCTCAATTAAAAAGTCTACTGGCACATGGAAGATAGATGTCCATTAAAAGCATGTTGCCCTACAAAAAAAAGAACCCCCTGTAGCCTTTAGTTATGTAGTTTATTTAATGCAGGTGATATGATGTCTTAGTAGAAAAGGCTGGCTTTCAGTTACCCACCGAAATTAGGACCTGACACAAGTCTACACAGAGGTTTCTTGGTTTAGTTCCAGTCATTTCAGATAACAATAGACACTGTTGTTCTCCCCACAACTAGAAACCCTGGTGCAGAGAGAGTTTTGTACCTCCTAATTCAGGGCAGTCAGTCTGAGACAACCAGAGCTAATTTTTCAGCATTTTTGTTTCAAAGGAATCAACCTTTGGTTGGCTTCAGGCAGCCAAAGCAACTCCAAATGAGCTTAGTTGAAGCTATGAGGACGCCTCACTTCTTGTCTGTCTCAAATGAAGGCTACAGAAGAGATGTACTGAGCAGTCATTTGTGCGAAGCTTGATCTGTGTAACATGCATGTGATCACATCAGGACTGCATTGCAAAGGGAGAAGCAGAATCCAGTACTTCAGGGTAAAATTAGGGGTGATGCTATGCTTTGTCTGCCTACCTCATTTTACCAAGTGTTTCCTGCTTCTGTAAGCATAGAGGAAAGATTCTGCAGTCAAGGGACTCCATTGCTACCAAACTCTGATTTGGTCCCGGATCAAGTCTCTGAGTGTATTAAATGCAAAAGCAACTCTGGGACCAAAAAAAAAAAGTAAATGTTATTTATTCTGATGAAGATGGTAACTATGTTTCTGATATTATATTAATTTTCAGGTGCCTGACTTTGCAACATAATCTTGCTCTGTAAAAACAGGGGTGCTTTAGTAAGTCACTTTCTTATATTTAGCAAGTTTTCTCAGTAAACTGGGAAAAAAAAACCCTGCAAATCAGAAAACTTGATGGCCCTTCTAACTGGGGCATCAGCAGGGTTCACAACAGCGCTGGCTGCTGGAAAAACCAGCAACAGGCTGTAACCTTCTATGGGACCAGCTACTTGCAAAGGAATGAGAGGCAGATCTCTGGCTGTTTTCCTTGTCATCTACTGATGACAGCAGAAGACCTCAGAGATTAAGACCTCCCAAGACCTTCCAAGGTTACACAGGGAAGAGGCTTTGTGTGGTTATGTATTCTCATGGTCATGCAGCTGCAGCCTGCTTGTCTCCTCCTAGCCCCTTCAGTTGCCCTGTACTCTAAATACAGTCATTGCAAACAGCTTTTACTCCCACTGCTCCATATCCCATTCCTTAGCACCTATAGACTGCACTCTCTGACTCAGTTAGAGATGGTGACATGGTCTTACATACATCTGACCAGGCAAGCAGTTTCACTTAAGTCACCATCACAGACATTAGGGAAAGAAAATCCTCAGACCAAAGAGTCTTTGAGATTTCTGGGGTAGAGTTGTGGTGTGCTCATTCCCTGAGCCATGTAAGAGAGGTGGAAGGTAGCATTCAGTAGCATTCAGTTCCCTAGATTTTTTTTCCACTGGCCTGAATGTGGAGGAAGGGGGGAGGGGGAAAGCAGCAGGTTATACCACATCTTCAAAAAATTACAAGAAAAAAACAATTTCTGTTGCCATCCTGTTGTTTATAAGCATTGGTATCTTATTTCTCTCATTACACCTAAAATTTTCTCTAAGCTTCCATGTGTCTGATTCTCTCAAGAGTACCTAAAAGAGCTTAGTGCTTTTGCTGGCTCTTTCTACTGTCACAGCAATGAGGTCAGACAAAACCATTTCCATTCACACTGGTAGAGTACCTAGCCCATACTTTCAAAGCCTCAAAACCAAAGATTTTGCCAAATATGTAATCTTTCAAATTGTACTTCTCGAATCGCTTTACTTCCAGCATGTAAAGTCTGTCTCCAGATGCCAAACAGGGTATCAGGCTAGCTCCCCAGCATTAGTTAACATGCACTCTCTAGGAGCCAGTGTAAGTGCTACTGTTCATACTGGTGGAGAATCTGGCCCACTTCAATACAGTATTTCATAAGGCAGAACATACCTTTTAATTCCAGCTCAAGTTATGCCACTATAAAGAATATATCATAAACAATAACTGAGATGAAAGACCATCCTTATATCCCCCCCATGAGGTACTGTCTGCTGCTGCCAGATTTGAAGCCATCTCTTCCCTGCTTCCAGAGGTCTACATGAAAGTTTACGCTGCCATGAGGCCAGCTCTAGCTTACTTTTTGTGTCTATGAAGATCACTTTCAGAGATAAGAATCTGGCCAAAATCCAGACTGAAACGCAACTTTCTTTTCATCATTCTTTCAGAAAAAATTCCTTGCTTTCCATTTTTGACAACTTCTCCAAAGAGTGTGAAAGCACCATGAGGAAACCAACTAATGAAATACTGTAAGTACCTGTCTACATAGAGATGCTGGAAGGAGCAAATACAGACCTCCAACTCCCGCTGTTCCTGCATTTTTTCTAGAACAGCATGGCTTTTGCTGCCAGTTCAGTCACCCTTAAAGTTGCACAGTGGTAATTTTACTATCATTAAACCAAGATTTGTTATTTTGATCTTCAAAGGGAAAGGAAAAAACCCACATAATTTCATGAGCTTTAGTAACTCCAGCCTCTCTTCTGAATTCTTGAAAGAATTTCAAAACAGTGATTAAATATTTAAGAAAGTTAATGGCCTACATGGAGACTTTTCATGCCCTGAGATAATCGCAGTTGTTTGTGCGGTTCAAAGAAGAGCTGCTGCTGTTAACATTTTTTTGCCTACAGAAAGGATAATTAGAAGCCTGTATGTTAGTAGTTTTGCATGGTAGAAATAGAGTCCTGAGTTACAAGTGTGATGACCCCATGCAATTGGTTTTACCTCTTCTAAATGAGTCTTTCCCTATCATCACAGCTCTGTTTGATAGTGTTCAGTGGGACAGTGAGAAAGGCTAACATCAAAACTGTTGCGTCGGCCATACTGGATGACACAAACTAAACCAGTATTTCATAGAGAAGTTTAAGGATTTGCTGCTATTCATCCCTCTACAGCTAAATGGGAGACCTTGGGGCTTATCAGCCCTGACATGGGGTCAGAGCATTGTAAAGTCTAGAAAAAACAAGGTTACGGTCACAAAATTCCAACAGCTAAATACAGCTGAAATGCAATTAATTCATTGGGACACGGACTTCCTTGGACATTATCTTGTTTGCTGGTTGGTGCGGCCTCCTACACTTGCTATTTGGCTTCGGTCAGCCTTTTGTAAAGCTACAGCTGCCCTGATTCTCTTGTCGCTGCTTCTCATTTGCTGCCTACCTGCAGCTCCTCCGAATGCCTTGCTTACTCAGTCCTGCCCACTCCACTCCTCACTGCAAAGCTGAAGCACTGCAGGACTACAAAAAGGCAAAGTCCAGGCAGTCCACAAGACCAAGAATGTGTTGCCTCTATCTGAGGTGGCTTTGGTGAGAAGCAAGGTGGGGCAAGGAGGTAAACACAGAGCATTAGATCATGCTATAAAGGCAAGTGAAGTGACACCTCTGTGATGAACACAATCATACAAACCACCACTGCAAGAGTAATCCCTCTGCTTGGGATGAGCATCTGTTGCACTCCTACTGTGCATTAAACAGTCTACACAGTTTATTGGCTCCTGAAGCTTTTTGCTTTTCTAAGTCCCAATTTTCTGAGCAGACATTACTTCCATTTGCTTAATACAGTTCATGGGCTGAACAGCTGCAGTTGCAAAGTTTGGGGACCAGAGAAGAAATTGGCCAAAAGCCCCAAGCTCTTATTAGAGGTAAAAAAACCCTAAAAACCAGCCACCCAGCTTGCACATTGCAGCATGTTTACATGGCCTCTCAGAAAATCACTATAATTTTTTATTAATAAAGAGTCAAATGTATTCCTTGCTTTTCCAGTTTAAGCCAGGCAACTAAAAGCATTAGGCAGTTTTTAGTGCAGGGGAAGAAGAGTTCGGATAGCAGGGTTGGGAAGTTATTTGCCCAGCAGAAATAGCTGAAAAGCAGCTCAGCTTCATTTGCCAGTCAAGACCCTGCTCCATAAAGCTTAATGTACATTTAAGTTATCCCAAAGCTACCAGTTTTCTGAAGAGTTGTCCTCAATAGAGATGCTTTCCAAGCCTCACACTGCAGACTGTTTACCCACCAAACGCTCACGATCAGGATGACTGGATAGATGTGAAATAGGTACCTGTTCTAGCAGGGAATCGGAAGAGATGATGTTTGCTTTTGAGATGTTGCTTCTTTTGTAGGCTTATCCCGACGCTATTGATGATCTAGAGATTAGAGAGGTCTGTTTTAAACCTGATACGTTCCAAGCCATCAATATTATCTAGCCGAACCACACACTCCTCCTCGCTTTATAGTACTGCGAATGTCAAATGCCTCAGCATTTCCCAAGACATACATAGCCTCAGGACTTGGTTTGCTAAGTGCGTTTCCTAAGGGTGCACAGTTAAAATCCTTAGGTTATTTTAGTTTGGCTTCTGTAACCATCTGATAAACCTCTATGCATCAAACCTATAATCTTTCAATTCGAGTGTTACTGTAGTTTGAACTGCAATCTACTGGCAGCATGAGAACGGTGCTTACAAAACAATCAAGATGAAGTACTTGCAAATAAGTTGCATGAGAAAGCATTCCTGGGGATGTGACTGCGACCTCTGCTGCTCTCCAAGGCTGCTGCTACCCAAACAAAAGGCATCCCTACAAGGCTTCATTATATGTAAACACCCTGTAGAAACACATGTAGGAAGTAACTGTTTTAGAACAACAGTTATCTGTTGTATTTTACAAAAGAGTGTGAGCAGCATGTAGCAAATGGTTCACTTCTATTTGCTGGGTGGGGGTTGTTTTTTTTTTAATAGTTACAGAGATGACTCCTACAACACATCGCTGTGGTCAGCAGAAAAGAGCATGTACCCGTTCGCAGCCGATGAAGAAACCTCTCCTTACAGCTACTCGGACATTTTCGATGACAGCGAAATGAACGGCTTTGACTTTGAGTACGACTTCTGCCAGCCTAAAATACTCACGTGCACCCCGGAACCAGATGCATTTAATCCCTGCGAAGACATCCTGGGATACAGCTTTCTCAGAGTCCTGATCTGGTTTATAAACATCCTTGCCATTACTGGCAATTTCACAGTACTCCTTGTTCTCATAACCAGCCATTACAAGCTCACTGTTCCTCGTTTCCTCATGTGCAACCTCTCCTTTGCCGATTTTTGCATGGGACTTTATCTGCTGCTCATTGCCTCTGTAGACGCCCAGACAAGCGGGCAGTACTACAACCACGCGATAGACTGGCAAACAGGCAGCGGCTGCAGTACCGCCGGCTTTTTCACCGTCTTTGCAAGCGAGCTCTCGGTGTACACGCTGACAGTGATCACCATCGAAAGGTGGCACACGATCACCTACGCCATGCAGCTGGATCGCAAGCTACGACTGAGGCACGCCGTGCCGATCATGCTCGGTGGCTGGGTATTCTCCATTTTCATAGCAGTGCTGCCTCTCTTAGGGGTCAGCAGTTACATGAAGGTCAGCATTTGTTTGCCCATGGATATTGAAACGGGTCTCTCCCAAGCCTACATACTGCTGATCTTAGTGCTAAACGTTGTGGCCTTCATTGTCATTTGTGCTTGCTACATTAAGATTTACATAGCTGTTCAGAATCCAGAGCTGGTAGCTGCCAATAAAGATACCAAGGTTGCCAAGAGAATGGCAATACTGATCTTCACGGACTTTACCTGCATGGCCCCCATCTCCTTTTTTGCCATATCCGCTGCCTTTAAAGTACCTCTCATCACGGTGACAAACTCCAAGATCTTGCTGGTTTTATTTTACCCCGTCAACTCCTGTGCAAACCCATTTCTCTACGCGATTTTCACCAAAGCATTTCGAAGGGATTTCTTTCTGCTGATGAGCAGGCTTGGTTGCTGTAAGAGCCGAGCAGAGCTTTATAGGATGAACTATTTCTCTGCTTACACCTCCAACTGCAAGAACAGCAGCTCAGCCACAGCCCCCAGCAAAGCCTCGCAAGCACTGCTGCTCTTGTCAGCGTTGGAGAAGCCATATCCTGCAGTAGGAGAGAAGACATCTTACAATGAAAATTAAACCAAAGAGCCAATAGATGCAGCACTTTGCAAGGCCACTTGTAATTATTCTAGTGACTAGGGATTATTTTATAATATGTTGAACATTTCACGACCAATAAAAATGCCAGTCAATAATTCTTATGCAACATATTTGATGTTCAAAATGATATTTTCCTTTCTTCTGTAATAATAGGCATGGAAGGTGACTATTAGGCAAAACTCATCTTTTGGGGGGAACTAGAGGAGCCCAGAAGTCACGGTGCTCTTCAATCACTGCAGTGATTGCAGCCTGGCTCCTTTTTCTCCAGATGTACTTCCCTGGAGTATTTAAAGCCTGTCTGCTACCTTTCATGCCTTCTTTTTCCATTCCTATTAGCTGTGTTGGCATTCTTGGGTTAAAGAAAGGGGCACTAAACCAGATGCCTCCTTCATTTCATCAACAGAAACTTCCAATTACACAGCCACCTACACCCCAGTTAAAGAAAAGTGTTCCAGGGGTAGGTCGTAAAGATGTCACCAAGGAGAAAAGTTGACCTCCTGAACCTTTGTTACTAGCAATGTTGCCATTTATGTTAGATCTCAGTCTGAGCACCTAGGTAATTTACTTTAAAAAATTAACCCATACACAGCTCTGTATGATCTGGAGATCGCAAGAGATGCAGTAGCTGTAAAACCCCACCTGCAGCACACAGGGCTGTGTTTTATAGATCACACGTGCACATGCACAGATCACACAAGCTGTAAGGGCTCCCTCTCAGCAGCAGGCTAGCTGCTCCCTGCACAGGCAAGGAAGTGCTGCCTTGTCTTCTCTCCAGGGACAGTCTCATGCATTATTTTTATCTGCCCACCCTCCGGCATCCCCAGTGCCATTTGGGATGCACTGGGGTCTCCTCAGCACTCACAAGCCAACTCCATTCCTAGCTGACGAAGCAGAGCGGTTACTTTTTAGTGACTGTTTTCCCATAAAAATCTATCTTTTCTTTCACCGTGCATTGTCTGATGCTAAGGAGATCCAGATTTGGGGCTGTGTTCCTCATCTAAGTAAGAACTGAGCATTCCTTCGCAGTGTATTTGCTCTGTCCGCAGCAAATCAGCTGTCACCCTTAACGCAGCTCATTTGCCGTGAGCCAACACCACGCTGTACTGAAGCTGGAGGTTCTGATGTGTACGCTCTCAGCTGCATCGGATGGGCCAAATGATCCACACTGGGTGGCAAGCTGCAGGTTGTGCTGAATGCCAGCCAGGAGTTTGCCTCAGGCACATCCTAAGCAGGCCACATTCTGCACTCCCCGGGCTTCAGAAAATGAGGTGCTTAGTTATGGGGATTTCACAGCCCTGTGGGCAAAAGCAGATGCCAAAGCTGCAGACGGTAGATCAAGCCCCTTCTTAGTTTGCTTATTCTTGTTGGTTACCTTGACTGATGGGAGGAACACGCAAGTGCTTATATTTCATCAAACCTACACGGTAGCACAAGACCTACACGGTAGCGCGAGACCTACACGTAGCAGTTATGGTTCACAGGAGGTAAAGCAAATGTGTTTTATTTGGCAAAAAGTTCTAGCATCCTAGATCCCATTCTGTAGATGACACAGTATCTGAAGACAGATCCTCAGCTGGTATAAAACACACCTTCCCTGCACTCAGCGGAGCAGTGCAGATGTGTAAGCTCTGTGCTTACTTAGAACAGTCACAGCCTGACAGTTCTTGATGGCCACTGAAAGTGCAGACTTGATACGTAAGAAAATTGTATTATTGCAATCACTTTAAACTTCTTACATTCTCCTCCTCAACTGAGTCCTTTGCTTTCAAGTCCTTGACAGCAAGAGTAAAAAAACTGCATTCCAAATCACACCCCTTGTTGCCAAAACACTGCACCGCAAATTAAATTTGCTTCACGTTGAAGAAAGTCATTCTTTGGACTAGTGGCTGGTTTATCATTAGCTTATGACTGCGTTAATTAGAAGTAACATCTCTGTCCCTCTCTTACCTTCAGCTTAATGCCATGATTTCAATCAATGCAAAAGCACACGTGTTGTACTCACGATCGGTTCGCATGTGTGGGGAAGGAAGCAGGATCAAGAACAGAGGAGACTGTTAAAACTCTTTAGCAATCAGTTTAGCAATCAGTAAAAATTCCTTATGATGCACCACAGAATCACAGGATCACAGAATGGTGGGGGTTGGAAGGGACCTCTGGAGGTCATCTAGTCCAACCACCCTGCCAAAGCAGGGTCACCTAGAGCAGGTTACACAGAAATGTGTCCAGCAGGTTTTGAAGGTCTCCAGAGAAGGAGACTCCACAGCCTCTCTGAGCAGTCAGTCCATTCCAGTGCCCCATCACTCTCACAGAAAAGAAGTTTTTCCTGATGTTGAGGTGGAACTTCTTGTGTTCTAGTTTGTGCCCGTTGCCCCTTGTCGTATCACTGGGCACCACTGAAAAGAGACTGGCCCTAGTGACTCCACCAGCTCCTGTGCTTAACCGATGAGTAAACAGGACTACTATAGGATCTTTAACTATAATAGAAGTGAAAGACACTGGTGAAAAAAGACCTACCTGGCCTAAGGCTTCTCTGATGGCCTAATCCATCTCAGAACTGATTTTCAAGACATGTTTCTTCCAGCAGCACATGGAAGAGTCCTGCACACAACTCAGGACACGGCAAAGCAACGTCTTGAGTGGGCAATACCTGATTTACCTCAATTGTTTCAACAGGACAAGAGCTTACAAGTGCACCCTTCCTGTCCACCTACCACGTAGGAGAGACATACAAGAGAAATGAGTTAGAAATAGCGACAACTGATAGTACCTGCCTTACATTGCTGCTTAGGTAACAGCAAAGGAGTTGAGAGCTGTGGGCATTTCTCCTTTTGTACCTGCTCTAAATTGAGGAAAGTCTACCATTTAAAGAATAATTGCTGGTTTAAAACAAACAAGCAAAAAAACACACAAAGAGCAGAGGTAATTTATATACTTCAGACTTTTCTACACACAAAAGTGAGCAAGTAAAAGCAACACTTCAATACAGATTTAGGTTCATGCTAAAGCTTCTCATTGAAATTGCATTTGTTATTCTCGTTATTTTCGGTAAACTTACCTTCTTCCTGGTGTAAAGTCTTAAACAGCCATTTACTGAAGTATCTTTGATGACCATAACTGGTATTACACACCTCTTCCCATCACATCTGCAGCGACGTTTGCTAAACTGTAAGTAGCGGCAATCAAAAGCATCAATACATAAACTATTCAGATCAAAAGCACTCTGATCTGATTGCTGCTGAAGCCATGGGCTACAGTAAGGAGCTAACTGAGCTTCCATTTTTAATAAATATTTTATTCCAGTATAAAAATTCCTGACTTCAGATATATTTAGTTGCAAATACCTTATTCAGAAGCATTTTTAAGTCTTTGCCAATCCTCATTCAGGAACATTGGAAACAAAATGTAGGACAGATCTTGTATACTTGGAAGAAAATGAAAGTCGGTCCTACTGCAGGAGTCCGAGTAGACAGTCCACAGCTCTGGACTGGGAAAACCACTGCAAGCATTCCAAGGAATATCTGCAGTGTAGTTTAGGGGGAGCCAAAGATCTGCAGTGTTATGAATTCTGTAGCCATTCTCTCTGATAGGGGAAGGACTGAGATAGCAAGAGCAGAACCCTATTCTAATCCCTAAAGCTTCTGTATTTGATAGCTCAGGAAGGCACTGGGTGGATCCCACATCAAGGTTCCTTCGTATCAAGAAGGTGCTGGGTTAGAAAACACAATTAATGCAACAAATGCAACTAAATGCACCCAGGGGATGTTGGATGGCATAATTCTGCCATCTTCAGCATCCCTTTTGATGCAGGTCAGCTTTGACCAGGGGTAAGAGCCAGCTGTGCATACTGTCAGCAAAGCTTTGGGAGAAAAGAAGTAACAAAGGAAGAGGCAAACAGTCCTGTGAGATTTTAACTGGTGACGGTACATGTGATCTGTGAAAAAGCAAAAGATGAAAAACATCACCAGTGCTCAACCTGTAAAACTCAGAAGTTTGGGAAGCAAGAGACCAGTGTTCAAAAACACTTCCAACCCCAGATGTGCAGTCTGTACAATCAATATCATACTTGGACTGCACAGAAGTTGCAGCAAACTGTCATAAGAATTAACGTGCAAAGAAGTGTTTCAGGAATAGATTAAAAAGGCAATGAAGCAAACAAAATGTATATAATAAGTATGAATTGGTAAAGCCTAGAAGAGATGGGGGAGGGGGGAAATTCTTACTCTAATACTTTTATGCCACACATCTCGGCACCTATCCACTGAGGAAGAGGAACAGGGTCTGGAAATGGACGGGGAGAGAGGAGGATGCTCAGAGCATCCATCTCCTCACCTTCATGTGGAGGCACTCGTTAACACTGCATGCAGAAAGATGCAGCGCAGAGGGGAAAGCTGCCCATCCTTAAAGTCAGCTAAAAATCGGGTACTCTTCGGCAACTTCAAGTCCTGTTCTCAGAAGCAACATTCAGAGCCTGCATGGTGCACATCTGGTCGTGTCCCATGGAGTCCTGTGCTGCCCTTCCTCTGCTTCCAGTCCTTTCTGAAGCATCGCTACGCTGCCCAAGTTGAAGATGGTCCCACAGTTCAGAATGTACACATTTATGGAGCATGAACACTTCAGAACCTGTGAGAGAGTGCTGAAATCTAAAAGCCTCTGTCATGTGGTAAGTGCTGCATTTCCTGTGCGTTTATGGGTCTGAATTGTAGCACCAGTGCAGCTACAAGCCATGTGAATGGGGAAAAGAAATCATATGCTGTAATATTTTAACTGTCTCCAAATGCACAGTTCTTTACAGCCCAGCAGCAGTATCTACAAACGACAAAAGAAATGCCACACTCAGGTCAGCCCTTCTAGTTCAGTGTTCTGTCTTTGATACTGGACAGAAGCACATTAGTCCAAAAAAAAATAAATACAAGAATCACAAAATCACAGAATTGTAGAGGTTGGAGAGACCTCCAGAGATCATCTAGTCCAACCCCCCTGCCAAAGCAGGTTCACCTAGAGCAGGTTACACAGGAATGCGTCCAGACAGGTTTTGAAAGTCTCCAAAGAAGAAGATTCTACAACCTCCCTGTGCAGCCTCTTCCAGCACTCCATCACCCTCACAGTAAAGAAGTTTTTCCTCATGTTGAGGTGGGACCTTCCTGTGTTCCAGTTTGTGCCCATTGCCCCTCATCCTATCCCTGGGCACCACTGAAAAGAGACTGGCCCCATCTTCTTGATACCCACCTTCAGATATTTATAAACATTGATCAGATGTCCTCTTGGGCCTTCTCTTCTCCAGGCTAAACAGCCCCAGGTCTCTCAGCCTTTCTTCATACGAGAGACGTTCTAGTCCTCTAATCATCTTTGTAGCCCTCTGGTGGACTCTCTCCAGTAGTTCCTTGTCTCTCGAACTGGAGAGCCCAAAACTGGACACAGTAGTCAAGATGTGGCCTCACCAGAGCAGAGGGGGAGGAGAACCTCCCTCAACCTGCTGGTCACACTCTTCTTAAAGCACCCCAAGATACCACTGGCTACCTTGGCCACAAGGGCACATTGCTGTCTCATGGCTGATTGTCCACTAGGACTCCAAGGTTCTTCTCTGTGGAGCTGCTTTCCAAGAGGTCAACCCCTAACCTGTACTGGTGCAGGGGGTTATTCCTCCCCAGGTACAGGACTCTACACTTGGCCTTGTTCAGCTTCATTAGGTTCCTGTCCACACAGAGAGCTGTTTAAAACCTGCCTCCTGAGAGAAGCATCTCTATTGTTTATGCATTTAGCATGAGGGTTTGTAACATTATGAACAAGGGCTGGGGTTTTCCCCCCCATTTCTTCTCTGTATTCCTTCTCTTCCAACTCTTCCCTTTCTTTTCCTTCTCTTCTTATACCTCTACATCCTCCCTGGGATTAAAGATAACAAAAAACGTCTCATGCTGTCTTCTTTCAGCGAACGGGAAAGCAGCAGCCGAGAGGGAGGGAAGCCATGTGCTTGCACATGGCACTGCCCTTCCTGCAGGACTATTCTGTTCTGAGTCAGCCTGGCTGAGGCTTTACCATTTAGTTTCCAAGGAACAGGAACAAACCAGGGGAAAGCTGCAGTGCTCTGAAGGGCCAGCACCCAGAACTTTTCTGAGCTCCTTCTGGAGCCAACAAGCCAAAAGCTAACGTTGAGGACTGCTGGGAGTGCAGTTGTCATGGCAGGGGGAGCTACTGCCACACACGTGGCTTGTACACGTTTCTCTAAGCTAAATTTATATTTAGGGAATACAAAACCAACTCTGTTAGGAGTGTGTACGAGACGGCATTTTATTATTATGCACAATTTGTATCATTCACAGCTTACTGGTCTGTAGTCCTAGAATGTAGTGGATTTGTACAGAAGCAAACCTAAATGGCTTTGCATTGACAGTGAAAATAAATCACATTTTAATGTTAAATCACGCTACTCATTGCGTCTCAGTAGACATAGAAGGTACAGAATAAACAATAATAACTCTCATATATTGAGAGCTCAAGGGTTGTCCACCTGCATTTCCTGACTACCTTTAACATGAAGTCAAAAAAACCCATGAAACAGCAACAAAAAAAAAAGCAAGGGAGGAAAGAAAAGGGAGAAGAGTACACAGCTGAAACAGCCACAGGTTTCAAGCTTGCACAGATGTTGGGTTTGGTTTTTTTGGTTTTTTTACTCAGCAGGCTTTGAAAAGAAATACATAATATAACCAACAACTGTGTAGTTTTATATATCAAGTCATTTTTCAGCTCCTATTTTAAAAAGTGGAAAGAAAAGCAAGAGAATCAAAATTTACTTAGATATAGTCACTTAGTATTCCATGACTGACTTGAATTACTAACAGATTCAATATTTCAGTCTTTAAAGCTCTTTATTTCATTACTTTCCTACCCAAGAAATATCATTGGAACGATCAGAAAAGAATAGCAAAAACAACTGAGTAGCTAACAATACAGTGTTTTTGTTTGCATGTATTAACAACACTCTGCATATTTTTATCAGAGCTTTGTTGTTTTGTTAGTGTGGGTTGAGTTTGGTTTTTTTATGGCAAAACAATAGAAAGTCTAGTTGTTTCACAGAAAATTCAGAAGGGAATAATGCCACAGTCTCAAAGTACATACTTCAGTGAGGTTTCACCACTCTGCATCTCCAATGGCTTTTGCAAACACATGGTCTTTACCCTCAAAGGACATCACTCCATCTTTCAAGAAGAACTTCCACTTGTTCTTACTTCGATGTATCTGATGAAAAAAATAAGTCAATGTCCCATCCTGTGTGTTCCCACCCTCCCTGAATATATATTAGCCCATCCATTTTAAAAAGGTTTTTTAAGCACAACTTGCTCTACAAATCTTTTTTCTTTTAAAATCCTGATAGCCCAAACAGGTCCCACTGCGCACACCACACACAGTTTCTAATGAACTCCGTGCCCTCTCAAGTGAACAGCCTCCTGAATCTCAGCACTCCACCACCCATCCCAACCCCCAAAGCAGGAGTAGCTGTGACAGCTCAAAACCAGCAGGAAAACAAGACAAAAATGGAGCATTTTCATGAGGGTATCAAAAACACTGCACCCTGCAAACAAGTAGGGCTTAACTGAAAGGCAGGAGCTTCCCTCTCCCACGTGCAGTGCAAAGCACTATTGTGTGCACGGAGGCAGTAAGATAAAGCTAAAAGGAGGGAAAAGCTTTGCTAAAAAGCAAAATACTGCTATACAGAACAGTAAGAAAGGAAGAATTTTCATGTTCCATTTCTTTTTAATGGCCTGCAAAACAACCCATACTGCAGAAAGTTTGTTTTGATACTGGAAGAAGGAATTTTAAGCACCTCTAGAACATTCCTTAGATTTTAAGCATCAGTCTATTTTTGAGCCTGGATAGAAAAAAGGAGGGAAAATCCAAAAGGAACAGGACCATACTTTTGCTGAAAGCATTCTTTTATAGGTGACAAGGTAATTTCATAGATAACTGTTTCCATCTACTTTCTACTAGGCCTACATGTTTTATCAAACCTCTACAGGAAAGGGGAAAGTTGCCAACATCTTCCCCCAACTTCTGTAACTTCATCTCTAATAACATCTGACCTTAAATTGCCTATAAAACATACCCAATGCTGCCCTTCCTATCAGTTTTTTTAAATTTCTCAACCAATTTTTCAGCTTATTACAAACAAAACTTGCTGTAGATAACAGTATCCACTACCTATAGCATCTGTAACACCAAACTTGAGTTATGAAGCTTCGAAACTTTGTGTACCTTTTCCATACAAAACAGACACCATGCATTTTCTACAGGTGTCACTGTAACTACATTTTCCAAAATAACTAGTTTCAGAAATACCCAACCTGTTACACTTTAGTAAACCATTTTCTTAGCAGCTCACTATTTCCTAAAATAGACTCATTAAGCAAGCCTAGTTAAACACAGAAAAAATTATCACTAGTCACTTTTGAAAGAATAAAAGCCAAGGCACATTCTTAACCATACTGTAGACACATTTTTCCACATTTGTTTCAAAATAAAATAGGCATCTTGTTCTGTCGACTTTTAATCTACATGTCCAAAACTGTACCAGAGTTAGAATTACTTAATTTGATCTTCAAGAGTTCAAAATAAGGTTGAATTTTAAACATTAAGATGAAGGGGGACAAAATGCCCTTTAACAGCTGTTTTGTTTTTCAGACACAACAGAATCCTGGTAGGAAAATCTCTCAGTAAGCACTTCAGAGACAAAAAATGTAAAAGAAAGTACACACGCTCCTCTTTCTGTTACCCATTTCGAAAGCATTAATTCACGGCTGAAAATGTGTATGTACATCCATGGAGCTGTTGATATTACTTCAAAGTTAGAAATGCATAAGCTTTTGCAGTTTTACAAATCTTAATTTTGCAAGACTTAGTCCCCTTTCCTTTTCCTTTGACAGGCCATTATGAACCCTTTGATTATCCTCATTTCAGAAAACAGCAGGTAAGTCTTCAGACTGTTGTCAGCTAAGCACACAATTTAAACACTCTATTACAGATTAGATTTTCTTTAAAAGGCATTGACAGCAGGCCAGACATGGATTTGCTGAATATATTAGAATGATTAGGGAACAAAGATAAAATTATATACTGTACCTTGTCATACTGACAGACTATCACATTATCAGTGTCAAACAAGTCCGGAGTGTCCTGCTCGCTGACATCATCACCAGAATTCAAGGGGTCCTAGAGATCAAAATTGTATTTTATACATTCTTTCAGAATACCATTCATGGTACTTGACGTTAAATACACCTAGAACAATAAAGGTTACCATTGCAAAAATCAAGGCCTGGAGGCTACGAAGGCCATGTTGCACAAAGCTCCTTTATAGGCATCTTTACATGTTTACGTCCTCAAAAAGGGAAACACCCTTAACAAAAACACAGGTCAAAGAGCAAGGCTGCTAACCGACAAAGCTGACCCCAGTAACCGAAATACTAATCAACTAGTATTTATTTGAAGTCCAGATGCTATGAGTTGATTCTCTAGGACACAAAATTGCACATTAAGAAAAGCCTTTTCCTAGGAAACGTATGTACTTGCATCCCACTGGTCTCTTCTGTCTAATCCCCTTTGGTCCTTCAGAAGGAAAAGAAACCTAGATTTCTATCCTGATCTTATTTAAATACAAAGCAGAACTCCATTCCACTGAGGCCAAGGTTTTACCATAGGACTTTAATTCTGGTCACTAAATACTTTAATTCATCAATAAACAAATGACTGCTCAACATCTCTTTCATTTGTTCCCGCTCCTCATGAGCTCTCAAGTAGTTTCTCAGCAGTACCACCTGCCTCAAGAGAATGTAACTGAACAGTGCATTCTCTGCATTAAACTTACCAGGAATTGTTCTGGCTCAAACAAGTCAACTGTCAAGATAGATACACTATTGTAATGTGCTTCACAAGGCTTAAAAGTAAATTACCTCCTCAACTATATCTATTTGGGGCTCTTCATTCTCATGACCACTGCTGCTAGACTCCGTGTTTGAAATACTGTCACATTCTTCATCATCATCTTCCTCATCCTCCAGAACTTTAAGATCCTCCGATTCAGTAATACCAGTGAATTCATTCTCTTCCCTATCTTTTGTACGTGGTTCTTCCTCCTCAGGAGAAACATCACCAGTACCATCGAGCTGAATTATGCCTTCAATGTCACTGCAGATATCCTCCTCCAATCGTAAATTAGATTCCATTTGCTCCGTAGGTTCCATCTGACAGGAATAAAAGAGACCAGAGACAGCCTGTGAATTAACACTACATAGCCTTCCTTGTTCAATACAAAGCCTGAGATTTTTGTTTAATACAGCAAGAAGATTGGGGCATTGCAGCGACAGTTTCAAGTCCTGGCCTGCTTCTAAACCCTGAGTACATTTGCAAATCTTATTCTCACACCTAATCTTAAGTGGAATCCGTACCAAATATTCCTCAGCAATATAGAAAGACATTTTCTTAGACTTCTTTAAACACCATTGTACTCAAACAACTTCTTCAGAGAAAGACAACAAGCAGGCCTTTAGAATTTCTATTGCCAAGAAAACTCCAGAAACAAACCAACCAAACAAAAAAAACAAAACCCAAACCAAAACAATAAAACCAGGCTACTACCCTGCCCCAAAAATAGCATTTTTCATTTCTGAAATAAGTCAAGATGAACTCATGACTCCCTCAACTCAGTCAAATTGCTGTGTTTAAATTAGATGTAAAAAGCTGAGAGATACAGTAAATATTTCAGTACTTCAAGTTACTGCTCATAAATTGCTAGAACTCCTAAAAAGAGCATTCAGAGTGGCATAAAAGGGCTCTAAGCTTTCAGCCACCTTCAGTTTCTCATTAAATCGTTATTGTAGCACTTAATTCACATCCACATGCACCTTCTAGTCCACAAAAGTAACTTTGTTTTGACCTTCCATTCTTACTACAAACAGCCTTCATCAGCCTGCCATCAAAGTTCAGATGAGTAACATAACATCCTTTTATTTACAGTCATTTGTCATTACTGTCATTAAATTTGCATTTAATAAGTTTGCTGCAGTCCCCTATAAGCACTACAACCCGAAGTCAGAAAGCCAGCCTGAACTTAAAACATCTGCAAATAATTTCTGGAACAAAAATTAAATGAGGTCAGGAAAGTGGCCTGCTAATTAAAATAATTCAAGTTTTCCACACAGCTCGAGCTGCATTCTAGTTTGTTCAGGAGTTTTTCCCAAGGAAATACATTTCCTTTCAGCAGATTTTCACTTAATCAAACCTGACTTTTCATACTCAATCTGCATTCGCAGTGCAAGTTAAATGCTCTTCACACATTACAAGTTAAAACTAATCCCAGTTGACACTGCAAAAGCAATTCGCCCACAACTGGCCAGTATCCATATGCAGATTCAGTGACAGAATCACATGGAAGTTCTCAAAGGATCATTCACATCTGCTCAGTCGCAAAAAAAATAAAACTATTATCCCCCAAAATAGTAAGTCTACGAATACATTACATCTACCCATTAAAGTATTTTTTCGATAGACATTCTCTTCAATGCCAGTATTTCAGCAATATTTGTGACAAATTCTTAATGTAGAAATAAGCAGTCAGCTACTGCTATTCAAAGCAAGCTCAAGAATGAACTTTAAAATTATACCAATTTATTATTTTAATTTAGAGGTGCTACTTGTCACTTACAGATGTGTTTGTCCACATCTCTTACAACACTTCAAACAACCACCTCCGGCACATAGATTTTCACCCGCTGAGAACTAAAAAGTCTCACCTTGTCAGAGGCAGCCACGCTGTCCTGGTATTTCAGTAGAACGTTATCATCCAAATCTTTGCCCATGATAATCAGGTCAATGATATCATCAGACACCTGCTGCTGCACCAGTTCCTGAGGCTCAATGTCTAACTGCCCTGTCACATCCGGCAGCACACTGCTCGAGTTGTCTGCCAAGGATTCAGCAGGAGAAAACCCTTCGGAGGATTCTGGAGTAAACACAGCTGTGTGAAGATCGCCGTGCTGGGATTTTTCTGTTGAGCCTGCACACTGATTCAACACCGCATTAGTTGCAAGCTGCTGCTGACTCACAGAAGGCTGCGGGACCGACGTAGTATTGGCAGAGTCCTCCAGGTGGTTTCTTTCCATGACATTTGCTTGAAACACCACGGTCTGTTGGGCAGCAGCCTCCTGGGGTTGCAATGTCTCAGCAGCTGCCTGGGCAGAAGATGCATTCACCTGTGCAACACTGGCAATGCTGGCTTGCAGAACGGAAGGTTGCCCAAGGGACTGAAATATCTGCTGAACAGGAGGATGTAGAATACTTGCATCTCCTGAGGCCTGCGTAACCAAAACAGGCACGTTTACCTTATAGAGGTGCCCTGCAGAGAGAAGAGTCAAAAACTGCTTCAGCAAGTTAAACTACAGATTCATCCCGGCCACCGTCCTGCTACCACCCATAGCCAAGAGCAAACACTCAGGCAAACTATGAAGAACAGGATGTCTACAAAGCAGTTCCCCAAGCACAATTTCAGCCTCTGAAAATCAACTGTTCAGAGGCTTTTCAAGTCAGACCTTCCATCCAGGCCACTGTGTTTAATATCCCTTTTTGGTTTTGGCCTCCACAATACTGCGTGGCAGTAAATTCAACAATTTAATTACATGTGAGGTTTTGGTTTTGGTTTTTTATTTAAAAAAAAAAGGAAACCCCTGTTTTGAATTTGTTTCCATGTCACTTCAGAAACTGAGGAATACAATGGTTTACTGTTGTAAACTATTCCATATCTACAGGGACAGTTCACTCCTTTAAAGACCTTTAGGGATCCCCTTTGAAAAAACTGCCTAGCTTAATTAAAAAAAAAAAAAAAAAGGACTCCTAGTTTATCTGTCCTCTCATTGTATGAAAACCACTCCAAATATTTAAAGTTATCATCAGTGCCAGAATTAAGATGCCAGAGCTAAGTTCCCAATGTAATTAGTCTTTTCTCCGCCTACAGAGTGACTGACAGGTCTCAAAACCTCAGGAATTACATCTGAAATATCTTGTGATATTAGTTCTCAAAGACCAGCTGTTTGAGGAAAGACTCAATCTATGACAGAAATAAGCCTTCCACTCATCACACCTTAAGCAGTACAAGCAGTACAGGCAGTTTTATCAGCAAAGGAGTGTGAGCAAAAAGGTTAATGGATGGTTGGATTTTATTCAAATAAGAAATCAATAGATTCTGAAGCATCAAAGTGTCTTCACCTTTTTTAAAACATGGAAGACTGTCCCTCATATAGGAGGAGATACCTCTGTCCAGACTGACAAAGGAATACATTTGCAAGCAGCCATAGACCAGGCAGCCCACGTTAACTGATCTTGCAAGTGTACACAACCAACACACTAACTAATCAATGTAACTCTGTCCCCCATGCAGCAATCACAAACACAAACTCCAAAGGAAGAAGAGGGTAATAGGCTCTACCCACCTATACTTTAACTTCCTTTTTATCTACTGTACTCGGGACCCTCTTTCAATATCCACATACAGTCAACAAACAGTAACATTTCACATCTCTTTAATCTTACCAGATGCTGCCTGCAGCGTCACTCCAGCTGGTACATGTATAGGATAAGCGACACCCGAAGGGAGAGCAAGAGTTGCACCCACTTGTGAAGCACCCTAGATACACAAGAGCTTTATTAAGAAATAGTGCGTACTTTATCCCCTAAATGTCACAGGTAACATATACAGATGAAATGTGAAGCCTTTTTGTGATCATCTTTAGAGAAGTGTTGCTTCAGACTTCTGAGATTTGGACAGATATTCTATATTGACAGGTTAATGACTTGCCCTGAGCGATCCCTATTTTCCAGTTATCACATTCCCTTCTTGTTAACAGAACACTTTCCTGTACCCCTGCAATAGACACACCACCCAGAAAGGCACTTTTCCACTCAGAGCCACTTTTACCCAAGCTTATGCATCACTCCACAAAGCACAGACTCCTTACCAAGGCCTATGAAGTCACTTCACATTCGTTTTCTCCTGGAAAGCAAAGAGTTGCATATACGGCTCCCTTTCAAGCTAGCTGTTCTGGGCAAATCCAAATTTTACATCAGGAAACTTGCATGTTACACAAACATCTTCCCAATACTATATTTCAGCTTGGCAAGCTAGTAAGCTTAAGGCTTAGGAGGCACTCAATAAGTTCATCAAGCGCTAACAATTAATTGTCCCTCCTCTCAAACAGAGTTCAGAACCTGTCAACTCTATAACATTCATTTTCTTTTGGGTGATTTCTACACCTCACAGATAATGCTGTTCCCAGCTTCGCTAGTGCTAGCATTTCCCAACCATGCTTTATTTTAACACTCAGTAATTTAAAAAAAAAAACACAAACAAAGAGAAAACAGATCTGCACATGTGCATTTTCACTGTTATCCTACGGGTTAAATACACACAGTCATGTCTTCCAACACTTCCAGCTGCACTGCTTGCAAAACCAACTGATAGATCCCCATCCTTTTTCACTGTTCAAGCAGTAGAGTTACAGCTCTCCCTCTGCAGACTCCTAATTTTTGTATGGTTTTCCTAAAAAAAACACAAACACACAAACAACCAGCCCAAAACAAAACAAACAAACAAAAATTTAAAAAGGGCTAGAAGTAACAACACTGAGTTTCTTCAGCTGTTTATTCTCTCTCAGCAGGACTCCTGCTTTTTTGCCTACATATAGAACAGATGAAACTGTCATGAGAAATGCAATTTTTTCAGTTCCTGAATGCTGTCCTAAGCATCTATACATGGAAAATATTTAATACTTGTGTCCATTTAAGCCTATGAACACCTGACAAACTTAGTCATTTAGAATTCAGAATAATCAAAATTGAAATAAAATGTCACCACAGCTACATACCACGTCTGCTGCTGCGAAATGCTGAACACCTCTGCCAGTTGGGATGACTAAAGAAGCTATGGAAAAAATAAACAAAACCAAAAAACACTTTACAAAAAGATTAATTTCTCACACAGTTGATCTTCCAGTAATTTACAGCAAACACAAGTGAAATTAAAGCAATCTAACTTCACTGTATATTCATTAGATCTACAAACAAATGAGCACATTGAGATAAAGCTCTTGAATATACTTCCCTTTATGTTGCTTCAAGATTATGCTGTACCCAAGGTGGGGGAACATTATACCCTGAATTTATAAAACATACATTTTGCTACAAGTTGGTCTTGGAGAATTTTGTTTGTTTAAAAAATATTTCTGTTTAACTGTTTGATCTGTTTGAGTTGCACTGTGAAAATTAAGCATGCCACTTCTACTTGTTACATCAACTAGAAGGACAGATGTGCAATGCTGCCATTTGAACATGACCATAATGGTGATATATATGTAAAATGTATTGCCTTGTCAACACAAGGACAACGCACAAGTATTTTTCTGCACCAGAGCAAATCCAATGGAGCCAACAGTGGGAACAGTAGGGTGGGATTTTTGAAAGCACTCAATACTGATTTCAGTGGGAGAAGATAAGCCAAAGGAAAAACTTCCACAGGCTTCAAGAAAAACAATTTAGGTAGCCCAAACCACTTTCAAAATCTCCAGCCAGAGGACAATTCAAATCACATTTACAAAAAAAAATAAACCACAAAAATAATTCACCGGCTTCAACAGATTGTTTTGCTGTAGTTTTGTCCTTCTAAATCTTAGAAATTACAAGGTAAAGCTCATTAAATATAAAGCCTCCAACAGCAAACAAAGCCAAAAGTATATTCCCTTTAACCACGTGAAATAAACAAAACATCTGTCTTCAAAACCAGTATAAAGATTGTAAAAAAAAACCACAAAAAAAAAAATCAAAAAAACAGATTAGGCATGCCTGCCCAATGCCCAACCTCAAAAGTGCACCATGACACAGATTCTCATTAAATCATCTCATATGTTTTTTGTTCTCCATTGGAAAAGTCCTAATGGCCTCTTGCATTGGGAGAGGCCTCAGCTGAGCATTACACTCTACTGTAACATCAGCACAGTGGTCTGCTAGACCTAATTGAGAAGATGTTAGACCTAATTGAGAAGTCCTGATGTCAGAGGCTGTGTGAACGTCAAGTACTTCTCTGCAACGGAAACACTGCTTTTAGGAAAATTACCTGAGAGACAAACCAAGAAACTCCCCCAAAACTCCCACTCTTCTATTTGAGCATGGGATTACATTTTAACAAGTGCAGAATCAGATTAAACTCCCAACATGGTGGCAGAGCTGCAGGGCACAAATGTGCCATATAACCTCTGCACACAGCATACCACACATTAAAAAAGAGAAGCAAAAGCTTAACTCTCCTGGTGAATCTGCAATAGAAAGGGCTACAATTCTGAGCTGCAGACAGGAAGGCTAAAATTCTCTTCACGTTTAGCTACTGGAAATAAGCAACAGATCAAGAGCATGCAGACATACTTGCATTAGTTTATCAAAGTTTAATTCATCCTTTATTAGTCAAATACTGCTTTCAGGTAATTACAGTTGCCCATCATGCCAGCTATGTACAAAAGCATCACAAACTAGGATTATTGCAACACCTTCAAGTCTTCCAAAAAGATTCTTGACTCACTGAGCTATTCTTAAATTGCATCTGTTGTGTTCAACAGCATCTGACCTGCTGAAGTCTGCAGAATGCGGTGAAAATTGGGCGGCAACTGCAGGGTAAACTGTGGAGAATGGTGGCTATGTCTGAAGAAGCCTTCTGTTGCTTTAGACTGCATCACCTTGGTTTCCCAAAGCTGCAGAAAGATTATCATTAAGGTCAACAGATATCAGCTTTAAAAAACAAACCACATCTAAAATGGTAATCAAGTATTCCTAGTTTTTCCAAGAGTAAATTGAGCCATTTTATCCCATAAACATAGTAACAATCACTACTACAGAATTTTTAGTTCCGCCAGTTCAATGCATCATTCACAGGTTATTCATAATTCTAAGTCAGAGCAAAATTTTGCATATTTTGGAGGACAAATAAATGGACAGGTACATCATCTTAAAAGAGAAAAAGATACACAACTTCTATTAATGCAAGGGAACACAACAAACCTGCTTCAAGTCTTTCAGAACCTGTTCCTCTAAACCTTCTTCTGCAAAGAGCTCCCGCACACCTTCAATCACATCGTCGATAATGGACTTGTATAGCTTAGGCTACACAAACAATACCCAAAATATTTTCAAGTTAAGATGAACATGAAGTAATTTGAAATGATAGCACAAAATCTAATTTCACTACACAAATTACTGTTACAAACTGAACAGCATGAGCAGATCAGTGTAATAAACTGAATACTTTGTGAAGTGAAAGGTCTGCAAGTTCACACATTCTTTTAAATCTGACATCCCTGGGCACAGATATCCCTGGAAAAATACTGGAATCGAACCTCAAATTACTGGTTTCTGTAGGCTACAGAGATGCTTAAGAAAATCCTAGAAACATTACGAAAAACAACTGCTGTGCTGTCTTTTCAAACAAGCATGTCCAAAATATCATTTTAAAACTGCCATTTACCGCTTAGTATCATTCTAGTGTCGTCGCCCCTTATTTAAAGGCCAACCAACAATAAAAGCTACTAAAAATGAAATGTTCCAATTCTATCAGAAGCACGATGTAAGCAACCTGCAAGAAATAACAGACTTTTTTTTTTTTTTCCCCGTTGTGGTAAAAGTCCAATGCTGTACAGCAGTCTAGCTATGGAAATTTTAATGCTACAGTTATCAATACATATCATTCATCTTATAACAGGACTCCAACACAACATTTTATTCCTTCTGCCCATGTCAGTGATTAAATCCTAATCTTGCAGTCAAACCTGGACAACAGACACACATGAGCTTTAAGATTCAACCGCTCAGACGCAAGTGTAAGATAATAAGCTTTTAGCAGTAAAGGTTATTAATCTTGACTATCATTACCACCAGAACAGCCCATACGAGATGAGACATGAAGCTGAGATTTTTCAGGAAACCTCAGAAGTCAAGATTCTGGGATTTTTATAACTCAACACCAAATTAATATTTTACTGCTCTCAAGGTCTTCTAAATTGCAGACAAAAAGCAATGGTTTTTTTTTTAAAAAAAAACCCTAAGTTATTAAGAAGTAAAACATTAGACTTTTTGCAAAAAGCTATCAGCACAACACAGCACTACTTTAAAATAACCACCCATACTCATGGTACAATTTCTTATGGGAGGTTAGAGATCTGCAAGATTTCCCCCAGCATGTCTCAGGATACTAGGAAGACAAAAAAAAAAAAAAAAAAATTGACTCTTG
This sequence comes from Eurystomus gularis, assembly GCA_013400335.1. Lineage (NCBI taxonomy): Eukaryota > Metazoa > Chordata > Aves > Coraciiformes > Coraciidae > Eurystomus > Eurystomus gularis. The sequence goes on from VZZY01013921.1 coordinate 126,346, forward strand.
TACCACTACACTAAAAAGAGGTTGACTAGCCTGCACGTCAAATGCTTTGCCATCATTGCTGGTCCAGAAGAGAGACTGAATTTAAATCTTCCGGCAGGCCTATTCCTCTCCCCAGGACTGCCAAGCTACAGTAAGTGCAAGTATTTCTTATGCCGTATAAAAACTGCACATAGCAACTCTAAAATTCAAACACTCCATGCTTCCAGATTATAGACAAATGGCTACAGTGCACATACTGCTGCGCTCTGGTTCCACACAGCCGCTCCTTTGCCAGAGCCAGGCCATCCCCACCGGGCACGGCCAAGGGCAAAACCGTCACCGACTTGTCTCCTTTGGATAAGGGAGGGGTTTATCAATACCCCAGTCCAGTAAAGCCAAAACCAAGCCTTGAAGTGATGCCTCCGAGGCTTCCCTGGGGTTATTGCCCTCTGAAGGAACACAGTAAGTCCCACATAAGGAGAGGCAGCAGCAGATGAAGCCGGCGGGGAGAAGCTGCCACTGTCCTCCTTGACACCTCGCACAGCTACTCCGTGGCCACAGCAATCTCTTGACACGAGGCTTTTGCCCACAGAACGCTTTCTAAAATAAAACCTCCAAAACCCAACGGCTTTCGAGGCCACCCCGGGCCCCCCGCGCCAGGCAACGGCTGGCGGCTCCTCCCGGGGCCTCCGCGGGCGGCACCGACTCCCACCGGGCCCGGGGAGGCGA
>VZZY01013921.1:127110-160722 GCA_013400335.1 Eurystomus gularis
CCTTCCGCGGGTGGGCTGCCCGCTGTCTTCCCCAGCCCGCAGACATCCCGCGCAGGGCCGCTCACCGGGCCGAAAGCGAGTGCTGGTTACTGGGCTCGGGGTGTTCTGTCACCTCCCGAGGCCAAAGAGAGGGACCAAAGCCCCGAGTTGGGACCCTGAGCTCTGGCCTGAAACTGCATCTCCTGAGCACAGAGGAAAGGAGCCTTCGGAGAGGTGAAAATACACCTTGGAAAGCTGGCTACAAAAGCATGTTCTCTTACTGTAATGAACTCCAAAGCCATTATTACCGTATAAACAGGGAGGTAGCTGAAGCTACCAGTGAAGTAGCATCAGTCTGGTACAACTACTGAAATTATTGCTTACATTTGCAGCAATCTGTTAATATACAGAGATTTACAAATTTAGCAGTTTTTCATCTGGAAAAGTGTTCATTAATCTCATACATGTGGGAGAATATATACTGTGGTCTTTATACACCTTGTACATGGATTGGTGTTGCCTTGGTGATTCTGAGAACCTAGAAACATAATCTTCTCTTTTTGCTTTCTTTTTCCTGTTTTAGGTAGCCAGGCAGTTAACAGTGCTTTCTTGGCTTGTGAAGAGGAGTCTCACCCATTCGGCTTTGATTTTTAAGGCTGATTTACACATCCTGAAAAATGAAAAGATTTTAATTAATATACTGACAGACCCTTAATTACATAACCAGACTAACACCTACAACAACAACAACAACAGAAAGCAAACATCCGTAATAATATTGTAGGTTGCATTTTCACGAGTGAGACAAATGTAATTTGCTATTGAAGTAGTTTTGCTCTGCTACAAAATATGTTTAATGACACTGTCTGGCTCTCAAATTAAACAGCAGTTGCATATTCAGCTGTTCCGTATGCCTTGCATCATCATGAGGAAAAGGCGAGCCATGTTGCTTTACTTATAGAATAATTTAAATAATAAATCTTATTTTTTTAAAGCACAGTGCTCATTTGAAACTGTTTGGGATAGTGTATACCAAGAGCATCATTATTCTCCTCCTGTCTGGTGAGTCCTGTCGTGTTAGCAGAGATGGCAGGGAGAAGTTGTAGCCTTTAGGACTTCACTGAGCACAGAAGGTTGCAGATGGTGATCCTGCAACCGGCTGTGACGTACTCACCAGACTCCGACACCTGCTGCTGAGCTATCTGCAGCATGCTGTATAGCTGTTTTAGAAAGGTGGAAGTGCAGGAAGAAGATTTATAAATTAGTTCCCTGCTTTCTACCACCCTTTGTTTATCGAGGGATTACGAAGTGCCTTGAAATTGGAACAATTTGTGTGCCTAACTTCCAAAAGATAGTGAGGCTGGGGAGCCTGATACCGAAGGACTTCTCCGATGGCTCAGATAATGGTAGGTTACTTTGGCCATGTCCACGTGAAAATTTGCAGACCAAAGCAAGTGATCTTCACTTGCACTTCAGGTTGATAGCATATGTGCCTATACCTGGCACATCCCATCAGCACAAGGCGTTGTGGGCTTAGCCCACGGGTTCTAAATTACACCCTTTGTATTCCCAGTGAATCCCAAACTCCTGTCACCAAGGTCACCGTGTCAGCTCCCCTCATGGAAGGGACAGAAGACTAAGCCTACTGACAGTACACAGCTGTCACTGGGGAGAAAATAAAAACTGGGAATGGGAATACAACTTTCCAAGCTGCACAGGGAGGTTGCAGAGGGTGCTTCCTGCTAACCAAGGCACTTACGCTTTCATCTGAGGTCTAGTAGCATCTTTTATATAACTTATTTTACAGACTCCTAGGGAAGGTGTCTTTTCATGCAAGCAGTGTGAGCAGTGTCGACTGAACAGCATGAGAAAGGCTGGTATGTATTGAAAAAATTCAGTCTTCTCTGAGCAGTTAAAAATACTAAAATAGCTATGAATAGCATTACTCATACTGACTGGCTAGCTTCCATATTGGTGATCTTAACCTAGTAGCAGTGTCCTGCAGTATAAAGTGCAACCCTGCAGTGATTTTCATGCTTATGGATTTTGTTAACATTTAACCCCACTTTTAAGAGATTAAACTGAGGCACAGACACACCGAACGTCTTGCCCAGGCTCACAAATGGCAGTCAGGAACCGCATCCAGGTTTCATCCGTCTTGGTTCAGCTTCCAATCCAGCTCTCCCCATTGCGGTCTCTTTAAAAGCTCACAAGAGTTTTAGAAGTCGGGGTATCAAAAGGATTAGCATGCTGATCAAACCCTCCTGATTTTTCAGGGTTTTTTCTCAGCACTTGGGATGGTGCTGCTTAAGGGCACCTCAAACATTCGTTTACAGGACAGGTTTTAATTTGTGATTATTTATACTCCTCTTGATACATGATGTCTAGAGAAGATTTATTTTTGGATGATGAACCTTTATTAATCATTAAAAAAATGACCGTTTTCAAATGCCTTCCCTCTAGAAACGGAGAGCCCTCAGGAAGCTCAGATACTTGGTAATGAATGCCCTCTTCTGTTTAAATCCAGCATTGCTGCTCTAGAGGAACATGGCTGCTCAACCGCAGGACTGCAGAATTCTTTCTCAAAGCACATTTTACAAATGCCACCTTGCCCCTCTTTCCAAATAAAAGCAATCATTCTTCGGAGGGGATCTCTTGCAGAATCCAGGCAGTCCTCATGGAGATGCCTTGACACGAGCAGAACTGTAATTTTATTTTAAACATACTCTCTAACATGCTCCCTTTGTTTGCAGCTGTTAACTCATAGATATACAGCACTCTAGTCTCATAACCGATTTTATTAACAGCGTGATTTTGTTGAAAGCTCCATCATTTCCATCGGAGCTCTCAGACAGCTGACACTGGGACCTGCGATTTGTTTCTCTTTCATTTATCATGTGTGACTCCTGTTTCTTCAAGGGCCTCTCCTTTTTTTATCTGATTTAAACCACTTTATCAGAGGAAACACAGCAAGAGCTGTCCCTTAATTCAATTTAATGACAAATTTTCTGGACGCTGAGTAGCATAAGAAGAGCTCTGACCTGTATGAACTGCTATATAAAAATGGCAGCCCTGATGGATCGAATATACTAAATAGTACTGTATATCTCAGCTCCTTGATAAGCCCTGAGTCTCGTGTAGTATGAGTAGAGCTAATTAAGGATTAAATAAGCCTTGCCTCTCCTAAATACTTACCCTGATACGTATGCCTTTTGTGGAGAGAAAGCCTCAAAGGGAAACAGCAGCCACTAGCCACTTCTCTGTCCTTATTCATGTCCCTTGCTTTCTACCGTGCTCCTGCTGGTGCCCAGCTCAGCGCTCATCTCCTGTTCCCCCACCTCCTTTGCTGTGTGCCTTGTTTCCTTGGGTATGGCATACGGATGTTTATAGCACCCTCTTTCCCTTGAGAGACCCCAACCTCCTGCCCTGCATCCCCAAGAAAAGCATCAGTCCAGCTTCCTCCTCTTTGTCTACTGTCTTTGCCTTCATTGCTCTCTAAGCCCCTTCCCTGTCATCTTATTTTACCCCCCTTCATCAATGGTTGAAATCCCACTTCCTCCTCTCCTGTCTGTAATTGCCACTTATCCTGGGCTCCCCAGCTCCGGTGGAGAGGAACTAGCTACAGGGGTGTGCAGAACCACCCAGAGGCAGGGTGCAGCAGGAGAGTAAATGCCAGAAACATCATTTCTCCTTATTTGAATTAGCTGCTGGAAGTTCATAGTCGAGCAGACGACTGCAGAAGCCCAGCAGTTTTAGTGTGAAGTTAAATAAGAGCACATGTTTTTGGTCAAGGCCAGTTTGCTCTGTCTAACTTTGCCTTTGGTAATTTGGAGAGGAATAAAGCTGAGTGACCACTGTAGCCCCTTACACCAGCAGTGAGTTTTGCTGCGCCAACCATACCACTAAAATCAGCCAGCAAGTGACTTTGACAGTTGAAGCACAGCTTAACAGTCAGATTCTCGTTTTTACTGACTAACTGATACCAATTTAACTCTACTAAAGATGTATGGACACTAACCTGCATTGCCATATTGAGTCTTAAAAGCATTTACACGAGGACCTCAATATTTGCTCAAGGTCATCTTCCTGAGCTTCCCTTTCTGAGGAAACGTGGTTGGACTCCTGCTAACCTAATACTTGACTGTACACACCTTCTCACTCTTCTCCCCTGCCGCCACCACTCTACTTTTGCATATATCTACCTGAAGTAAATGTTCTGCATGCCCCTTTTGATGTTACAACCACACAATTAGCAGCAAAGATACTCAATAATGGCTTTCCATGAAGGAAGCTAAAACACCTTTCTTTCACCTTTTCTTTCCAGGCAGTGGATGGCTTCCTGCATTTCAGATGAACTGTCATCTAAATCTTGGTGTCAGTACTTAAATGTAGACAGTAAAATCTACTCAACATTATGGATGACTTGCCAGATGAAGGTCTCTCCCTAGAGAGCCGTCCAACAAGGTTATAGTGGTAGCTTACCTCTGGGTATCATCAGGCTAATGCCTAAGTTCTTGCTTTAAATCTTCCCTTTTCCACTGCTGGGTTTTATTTGATATTTTTATTGCACCTCTTATAGCATGACTGTGTCATTGGTCCCTTGCATGACCAAAATCTTCCTCTCCAGGAAGATAGGTTACCATTACCGACAGCTGTGCAGATGTGATGCAGGGATGCTCAAGACAGCTTGAGAAAGTTCTGCTTGTCGTGTAATGGCAGCACATACGACATGCAAGCAGGGCCAGCTGCATGGCATAGCACTGCCCTGAGTTATGGCACACCACAAGCAGGCTCCAGCTTGGCTTGTTTGGGTAGGGCATCTCTCACTGTGCCCCATCAGTCTCACAGACACTTTGCTGTGTCTCCAGTGGCTCTGCCCATAGCCCCCTTCTTCAGCTCCTCCCAACTTCTTCTCCCCACCCCAGGAGCCTGTTCAGTTCATTTCCCCCCGACATCCCACAGCTACTCACAACTTTGTTCTTGGTACCTTCCCCTGAAGGCGCTTCTCTGCACAAGTTCCTCGCTGCTTTTCTATTTCACTCCCTTTTGTAGGTAAACTTTCCACCCTGACTTGGAGGCAGCAGTTCTCTTTAGCCCTCACCAACAAGCTCTGTCCACTGCCCTTTCCTTCTGCCAGCTCCCTGCCTCCTCCCTTACCTTCGCTGCCAGTCACTCATGGTGGATCTCTTCTGCTCCCAGCACATCCCCCCTTCTGATTTTTTCCCTGCAGACTTTTATTGTTGAATATGGAAACGGCAGTGAAAGTTAGTCTGTATTAAACTGAAGAGGCCATCACAATGCAATGTAATGCTGGACTGCTCCTACCCACAACCAGACGTACCTCATACGCTGGGGCTTATGGGATGGCAAAGCAGAACTGAAACCAATGTTTTTTCTTTTCTTTCTATCAGTAAGTCTTTGGCAGGGAGCGTGAACATCACTAACAACATGTTATGATTTGTATTGTAAAAAATTACAGGTTGTTTTTATTAAGGAATGAGCAGAGCTATAAAATAGCACATACTAGGCATAGCACATCCTAGGAAACCATCCCAAAAATAAATGTTTTCATGTTTTCACTTGTATTCTATAGCAATTTACCATCTCACTTTTTCATGCACCTGAATCACATTGTTCACTGATACTTTTAAACACTGCAAACTGTTTAAGCTCTGGAAGGGGATTACACTCCTGCCAGACGCCTGCTTTCCATTTGCAGGTGCTCATGGAAGGATAGAACACCAAGGAAGATGGTTGTTAACTGTATTTCCCAGTGTAGCTGACTGGTTCGCTACAGAGGCAGCAGCATGGGACAAGTGGTTATTTTAGACTTCACACCCATTCTCTGAGTGCTGCCCCACAAACCTCTGCCTGATTCCCATACTTCCCCACAGAGGTTTCACTATTTCCCCAGTAACAGCTCATTTCAAGAACAGACTTTGAAATTTGTGAAAATCTTAAGCAGTTGTTGCTACATTACATTGAAATATCCCAGAGAGATCAGAGGAAGTACTCAACAGGAGAAACCACAGTATTCTTTGGCTTACTATTGTAATGCAAATAAGGCAGGAAAAGGGCCTGCCATAAATGATCATTAATGGAACATAGTGCATTGTTCAGCTTTCTGCAACTAGCTTTATGTGAGACGAGGAGTGATGTCCCCCACTCACACACGGAGTGGAACTGCTCTTTCTAATAGATGGCAATACCTGATGACACAAGATAACCAGTTAATCATAGTAATTGTTAACACAAGCTTGATAAATTTCTAGTGAGGGGACAAGAAACTGTTGTTTGAAATACAACTTTATTTTTTTAATCAATATGCAATCTACAAAATCTCATTACAAGATTATCAGCATGATCTGTTTATGCTTATACTGACAAAAGACCCAAATAAAATTGTATTTTCCATTAAGAATAACAGCACTGCATCAGACTTATCAAAATTATAGGTAAGAACTACTAACTGCAGCAGTTAGTTACTGTGTTTAGTCAACAAAAAGACAAGTAAATGTAAAACAGAGGTGTGGCCACCAACACTGCAGCTAGGAAGTCCGTCAAGTAAAATAAAAGCAACTAAAAGCAACGCATGAAAACATGTTTTAAGATGTAAAGGACTTTGGACAATTAACACGGAATCTGGAGGAAAAAAAAGCAAGGAGCATAAGGATGACCGCATCTTGGCATCATGTTCAGTGGAGTGCACCATCATCCTCCTCAAGAGCTGCTACACAGGGGCAGCCAGACCATCATTCCCAGTCACTGCAAAGCTTCAGCTTTGACCCGGTAACAGCCCTTTTCCTCTCTTTTGTGCTCTTTTCTGGTTGGAATAAGCAAGCCTTGCAGGTTGCTTACTTACTAGCATCAAGAGTCTTCTACAGGGACTTTTTTTTTTTTTCTGCCCATTACCACTATTCCTTTCTTCTTTTTTTTTTTTCCTCTCCTTTGTTCTTAGACACTTTGATGCAGATCCCATTTTGTCAGTTAAAAGGCTTCCATTGACTTCAATGGGTGTTTGAATCCAAAATTACATCAAGTACCATTTACCTACAGTAATACAATTAGTACGAGAACGATGAATGCAAAGATAAAGTTTGCTGGTTTCAGCTAATAACTGAATAAGGCAAACACACTACAAAAATAGCTGTTCTCATTGATTTCTGTTTAAAATATAAAATATCCCAAACCCTGCTGGTCCGTTGTGAAGGAAACACAGATAGTGTCTAAATACTGCCCTGTGTGTTAGCGAATGTTAGCGAAGATTATCAGCATGTTAGGCAAAGTGTCAGCATCTTAAGTGACCCAAACAATTGGAAGCATTTCAGTGACGGCAGGGGCTAGCTGTGGGAAGCAGAGATCAGATATGTGTGAAACCTCGTTCCTCGCATGACGCCAATGTACCTCATGGGTTATTTAAAGCTCCAATCCTTCTGCTAGCTGGACGCTGAGCATCACAACAGCTTACAGCAACTGTTCCTCTCCCAGAATTACACTTAGGCTACTTATAGTCCAGATTTCTAGAGAATCAAAGCCCAAATTTCTGAAGAATCGAAGCCACTATGTTTACTCACGGTCACCTGCTGTAGAGTTTGTAGAAAATGTTAGCAAATGAGTCTTAGACATTGAGAATATTTGTTCAGTAGGTTATACTTAAGGACATCAGACAATGCAGAAGAAAGGGGAAGCCAGGTTATTTCTGCTTTGGCATGTTGAAATAGAATAGAAATTAGAATTTGGTGGGGAAAAAAAAAAGTCAGACAACCTAAACTTTATTTCATTAAACTGCAGCCCATTTTTAAACTTTCTGGCAGCAAGGCCTACAAGCATCAGGTTGAGACTGAACGGGGTGATTATTCAGCCTTAGGCAGCACTAATTGTCAGGTTTAAACTGAAAGCCATGCATTAAACAGAGTAACTTTCTTTCAGTGTGGCAATATTTCTGTGGAATTAATTCCCTGTGATCCTGATCCAATTCTGATTAAAGTCAATGGCAAGTCTTGCAGGCCTCAGATGGAAATCCAAGAGTCTGCAACATAGATAAAGCTGTGGCTTGACCTTTTTATGTTAATGAATTCACTAAGGATGAATGATCATTTGCACCATACCAGATATAACACAGGCTCACTAGCAGGAAAGATAACTTGTAATGTGGCTGTTCATCACTTAGGCCGTTCAAAACAAGAGCTCATATCCTGAGGGGTCAGTGCTACATGAGCTTCTTAAACACATGCTGAGATGCAGGAGCCATTGCTTCTGCAGGACCCATAACACCACCAGGTACAGAACGGCCAAGAGATGAGTGCTCCCAATGGGGATCCTAAGGTGAAAGAGTCCCAGAACAGCCTGTCTGTCCCTCCTCCTTAAAGACAGAAAACTGGGGGCCAGCTGGGCAAGATAGGCTTTGGACAAGAACCACTGCTAACAGATTTCCTGAATTAGCTGTATTAATGCTAATCAGAACAAGTCAGCCTTACACAAATGTCAGTGCAAGTATCTGCAACACGTATTTTGCTTCCTCTACCTTACTGAGCAAAGAGGTTAATAGATACTGTAGTTCTAGCATAAACATGGACTTCAGCAAACTGCAGAGCTCTGCCATGATGCTAAGTATAAACATTTCACTCTATCACACACTATGCCCCTTAGTTCAGCTGAGAAGTATATAAACCAAAATTAAATGCAAGTGGAAGAAACCAAACATGACTTGAAGGTGCTAATGGCTTCTCAAGTCAGAACACGGATGGAGGATGCAACAGCTGAGACACATTTGGATCACTACTGCACTCAAATGCTTGCTTAGATTTATAATAATAAAATCTGCTAATAAAAAGGGATATATAGAGAAGCCCAAGTACCATAATAGTCTATTTGGGGCTTTGGTAATGCAATACTCATAAAAAACCCTGCCCTCAGGACTTACTATAGAATCTATTACCCATTTCATTCCCAGCTTCCAAATGGAGGGAAAAGTTTATTGTGATAAACTAGGTTCATATTATGGCCTTCTGTTTCCTCAGACTGGTAATTTTCTCAGTGCATATCCCACATATTTCTACTTTTGGGGAATAACATTTATCTGTATTTTTACACAGTGTTCATATAAACAGTTACAAGCTGTGACAAAATATAAAGTGAGACTTAGTGCATTACTGTATTTTTGTTCTCCACTAATTTAAGTTTGAAGTAAGTGTAATTTTAGGAAAACTGCAGGGGGAAAAAAGAAGTATCAGGAAATTTTTTTTAATTTATCAGATTTTTTTCAGACCTGGAGTTACAGCCTGCAGAAAATGACAAAGGGGATAATGGCTGAGGGGAAGCATAAAACCTTTCCCTAAATGCCAATAGTTTGTTGAAAACACAGTTAACACATTGGTACAGGATTAGCAGCTCAAGCTGCCTGCTGAAGCATCACAGCTTCATTTCTCTTGTGATAGTCAATTCCTGCATTGATTGCCACAGAAAACACCTTTAGAGCCAGTAGCATGAAAACATCTCCCTTCCCATGCATGGAAAGACTCTCTTAAAAGCTACTCAAAGCAGCAGCTCCTGCAGTTTCCAAACCAACATCTGGAACTTGCATCCTAAAGGAGACCCAGAGCAAACAGCAGCAACCAGCCATTTCTTCAGTTTGTAGGGAGAATTCTCTGCTAGTGTAAATTCTAAAAGCTTCCTTAAATTAAATGGGCCTGGACTGATTTACACTTGCTGAGGATCTGCCCCTTGTCTCACTTGCTGCAGTAGTGAAAAAGATTTGTCTAATGCTGGCACAGAAATTTCAGTCACATCTACCATATGTTTTTTCCCCCGAGAGATTACTTAAGAGTGAATCTATAAAGTGCTGGGGAGGAAAGACTCGCAGCCACAGAAAAATATTATTGTGGAGAATATTATTGCAGAGGAACTTTTCCCATTTTACCAATGAAATCACCCAGTTTCCAACACATTAATTGAGGCTTTTGTCAAGAAAAATATTACAACTTGTTCTGTTCACATATATCAAGAGGAGCAGAAACATGGGGGACTTCAGTTTTCAAACCCCACTAAAAAATGTGATTGGTCCTGCTGGACCTTACACAGATGCTGCTCTGCACATACGCACTCTGGCAGTTTTTATTGCTGAATAATATATGTCCAAGTGACATGAACTCTTTGAGTAGTGCCATTAGGTTTCAGTATGGAGTATGAGATCATTCCCAAGTCATAGATACACAACAGGAAAATAATATATTACAATCAGTCAATTAAGTGCTCACATCCTGCAACTCTTTACAAGAAGACCTTACTCATACCAGTATTCCCATGACAGGAAGCTTACTTGAATGCAGGCCAGTCAAACGAGTCCTGATTTGCAGAATCAAACCCAAAAGCACTAAAAAAAAAAGAAAAATTCAGATGACCATGTTTATCCTAAACTAGGTCACTGCGCTTCTTCTAACAATAGAATTTCCTATGTAAATTGATTCCACTAATATCCTATGACGGCGCCTCCCTTCACTGCATGAGGCAGTTCCCAGCCTTGTCTGGATCTTCTCCATCAAGCCTAATCCACTTCTTTTCAATTTCAACCTGTAGTTAGAAAGGAAAAAAACAGGTAGAATTAGCAAACGGTTGGGCACTGAAAGTGTGAACTGCAGCAACAGCATGAATAAAAGCTTTGACACAGAATTAAAACATTTCCAGACCCAACATATTTCAAAACCACTGCTCCCAAAAATAGCTCAACTGAGGAAAAACAACGCTGCATTTGCAGTGCTGTTTCATCTTTGATCAGACAAGGAATTATTTTTTAATTATTCTTTTAGTCAAAGTCATTGTAACAAGTACATACAAGATGTCTGTAATACAAAGGACATTCGCTTTGCAAATACTGTGGGGAGGAGTGGGGAGGAAAAAGAGGCGGAAAACACTGAAAACATAGCCCTGAAAATACCTGGCAATCGTAAAAAGCTTTCTGAACCACGTGTTTCTGGGGCTGCAGATCGCTCTCTATGCCCAGTGACTTGACTTCTGTTCCTGAGGCACAGCTATCATGAACGACAAACTGAACAGTAGCAAATGGATACCAGTCAGAGGGTATTTCCTGGTCTGATCCAAGTTCCAGTTTGTAAGACAGGCTGTGTGGATGATCTGAACCTTGAAAAAAAAGAAAACAACAAAAACACACTATCGGTTATTTTTCTTTGTTTACAGTGCAAGGTTAATCTGCTGGCAAGAGAACACAACTCTTATCTTTTATTAATGCAGAGCTGTTGTTACGATACAAGATTATTCTCTCTATAATCTTTTGCCATTTGGGCATAAACTGGCCCCTTACTCATTTTTTGTCTGCTTCAGCACACTCTTCACAATTACTGCAGTTCTACAAATTAATTTGCTCAAGATTTACCAGATCCTTCCAGCTTCATATTCGGAGAACAGCATTACAAACTTAGGGATTGGTTGCTAAATTTAGACTATTAGGGAGGAATCTCAATTTTCTCTTAAAAATACATCCCATACTCTCATAGAAAAATAAAAATTGGAAGACCCTAGCTTAGCCAAGGCAGAGATACTGCCCCGTGTCCAACAGCAACCCTTTCCAGAGCTCTCTGCTGTGTAGGAATTTTACTAGAGTGTTTATTTCAAGTACTACAGCTATTTTGTGGAACATCATTTATTACAGTGTGCCTATGGCAGGAAGATAAAGGCACAGCTCAGAGAGCTGCTCAAACAAGATACATCCCAGCTGCCAGGATAAGGGCTACCGGGAGTCCCTTTCTGGTTTGGTTTGTTATTGGAAAATAACATACCCTATTTCTTCCAAACAGAAGTATTACTAAAGTAACTGTTACATTATAAAGCAGAATCATGAAGGACTGCCCATATATTGCTTTAATCCAGCCTTAGATCCTAGGGAACACTTGCTGTAGCATTTCTTACATGTGGCAATGGTGAAGGAAAATGTTTCTCCTTCTCATGGCATACAGGGAACACCAGGGTGAAATGCCTGCTTTCCAAAGAAACCAAGGTCAGCAGGCTCACTATATGTGTGAAAGCAGTATGATATGATATGATATATGATATGACATTATATTATATACTACAATATAATATACTACAACATAATATACTACAATGTAATATACTGAAAAGAATCCTTTATATTGCAGCTGCCTCTCCAAATTTTTCAGGGCAAAAAGTACTAATTCTGCATTTCTCATCCTCTCCAGGATTTTAAGCATCAGCACAGACAACTAACTACCATTTGGCTGCAGGGAGAAAAAAAAAGCAGAGAAACAATTGGCTGTATTTTGTCAAGGGCAAGCCTGGCAGCATATATTTGGTATTCATCCATTAGACTGAATGGCATCTTGAAGTTCAGGCAATAATGTGCCATTCTTTATGCACTGGCTTTCTCTGGTGGCAGGAATCAATTTTGTGTCAGAATGAAGGAAATACTGAAGGAAACACTGAGCTTTATCCATCCCATGGAAAAAAAAGAAGGCTGTAATGCTCCACAAGGCTTACGGGCATTTCGTAAGGCAAAAATAAGTTTTAAAAGTTACATCTCCATTGCTCCTGGGAGCCTTGGGCTGGGTGCAGCCTCTGGTGTGTGCTGCAGGTTTTCCCTGCCTCACAGCCTGCCCAAGCCAGTTCTGATTTGGGGAGATAATTTGTTTGAGCAGTTTGATGGGCAGAGTTCTGTCACACGCATCTCTGACTTCACCTCCTGCAGATTTCATTCCAAGACTGGCATAAAGTCAACGGGTCCCTAAAAATCAAGGCTTAATGAGCATGAAATACATACTCGTCTTAAGCATACTAAGACATTTAACATGTTGTTTTCCTTTTGGCTAATTATGTAATTAACATAATTAATAAATCTCAGCTGGACAGGGTGCTCAGCCACCTTATTAGACTGTGCTTTTCCCACGAAAGGTTGGACCAGACAATCCTTGAGGTCCCTTCCAAGCTGGTATTCTATGATTCTACGATAATTCCCTCCCTCTTCCTCGCTGTGACACTTAATATCATGGTTAGAACACAATTGTCTGGAAGAAAAGGTCCCCTAAATATGTCCAGTACAATGGCACCTTTAAGTTGAGTGGGGAGAAGTAGATGCCCAACAATGGCCAGTGCCAAAGCCAGCACAGAGGGAGGGAAACCAAACTGAGCAGGACAGGCTGGAAAGAACAGATGGAAAAACTACACCTCTCCTTGCAGACTTTACAACCCACCTGCCGCACCCATCAAAGCACTATGCTTTACAACGTGCACATGCCTAAAGAATGACAACCACCACCCAGACCATGGCCCATGACCAAAAGCTGCAGCACTGTCACCTCCTTTTTATGCAGTAGCCTCCCACTCTGTTCACTTGCACATCACCCGCGCAGCTATACAGCAAGGCGGGTATGGGGGCGACTTGCGCTAAATCAGTGCTCCCAGCATGTGTGAGACATTACTCACACCTCTGAGCACACTACAGGACAGGGTTCTTCAAGGTACTAAAGCACAAAGATACCCAGCTTGCAAGCCCATAAAGGTCTCAGGCAAAGGAATGCAATACCAGGGGCACGCAGTGTGTGGCCACTCTCAGGACAATAAGACAATACACAGAGACAGGTAGAACTGTAACATTAGGGAGTTTATTACTGAAATAGAGGAGGGAACAAAGTCAGACACAAGTGCTACAGCCACCTGCCAACCCCTTGAGAAGGAAGTTGGAAGAGGACTAACGTGTGAGGAGGAGATGGTGCTTCATCACTCATATACACAGTGACAGGCAGATCTGTACACCTCTGTGATGCTGGCCTTGTCCACAATCTGCTACTGGTCATCTCTTGCTGTGTGCAAGCCCATTTCTCCTCCACTAACACTCTGTTGGTTCACAGTGTCTTCCAGACTGCCTGGACACAGTGGAACAAGCCCTGTTGAGGTGGATCTCTCCATCCCTGAATGCAGCAACATCCCAGCAACAGCTGTGGTGACAGCAGCACCAGCAGTGAAGGAGACCATAAGAAGCACCTTGTTCCAGAGCCACTGTGAGATGTCATCCCATCTGTGCCACCACAACCCACCTGAGTTGTGCTCCTCCTGGTTCCCAGGACGTGCTCCACTCTCCTGTGGTGGTGCCAGGATGCAGCTTGGCAACAAACTTACTTGACCTGATCTTTGTGCTGTTTGCTAGGGTTGGGATGCATAGACTGCACAATGTCAGCTGCAAGTGAAGTGTCCTGGAGCAAACAGCAGGGCTTGCAACACTAAGATGGCCCGTCATGCCTTGGCCAGGAAAGCGGTTGCTCTCTGCCTCTATGGTTGGCCAAGGGGAGAAAAGGTTTGCCAAAGAGCAGAAACATCTTGTTTGGAGCATTTGTGGTAGAAGGAAAATGATGCAGATCTAAGAGCTTTTGGAGATCAAATTCAGCATCTTTCTGTTGTGGGAGTGAGGCTCATGAAAACAAAAAATAGCAAGGGGAATTGTCTGGAAAATTATTTTGTCCTCTGAGAAAGGGAATCCAGAAATAACCACTGCTTGGAATTTTCCTGGGCAGGTATCTGATGGTAAATGTTGGATGATAGATGTCCACTTGAGCCCAGGCATCAATAGGCCATTCCTCTTGATCTGCTGCTAAAGGCTCCTCTGTTAGACATGGCACACTCATGATTCAGTACCATATAGCCCTTAAAAAAATCTCCAGTCTTATATTCCAGCTAACCCACACCCATGAGGGGGTTTTGGGATCCAATGAGTTCTGGGGTCCTTCCTTTCCCCTAGGTGGTAACCTGCAAAGGTAGAGATGATAGTTTTGGGAGCTGGGTAAGGCTACTGCCCTGGGTCCTCTGGAGCAGCCTCCACTGGACCTTTTTGCCTCCTCCCAAAACACAAGGTTCCCCCCAGCCCACCCATCTCCTGTACTAACGTCAATCTGAGGAGGAGGTACTCACCACTTCTCTTGTGGAGAACTTCTGTCCACCATTGGGCTGTGCTAGGAGCGTGCTGCAACTTTTTTCCAACGGCTGTCAGACACCAAAGTGATCAACCAACACTTTTGGAAGACTATGAGCATTGCCCTAGTTTTCACCTAAAATTGTCCAATCCTTGTCATCTCTGCTCCATGGAACTATTGCTTCCTAGGCCTTATATTACACTGGAGCTAGAAGAAGAAAGAGAGGCTGCATATACAAGATCCTTTTGCAAAAGAAACTGTAATGCTGAAAAAGCAAGGTGTTGGCCATGAACAGAGAAAAAGTAGTGGTACGGAAAGACAAGTGGGTTGGAGAGGCACAGCGTAAGTCTGTACACCAAGCTAAGACAAGCCCAGCTATCCAAAACATGGCCCATCAGGCATCATGGAGACATGACCACCTGGACTGATGAAATCAAATCACTCCTGAAAGGCAACCAGATTATTTGGGGAGATAACTGAGCTGCTACTAGCTAACTTAGGAGACAGAAACCCTGAGGTTTAGGTGTCTAGGCAACTTGTTAAGACTCTCGTGAATTGAGAGACCCGAGTCTTTCCTGTTTTACATCTGAAAATCTGACTCTTATTTCCTAAAAATGCTCCAAATTCTTGTTCTTTCTCTGAAGAAGAACAAGAAAGCCAAAAGAAACAAACAAAAGATCTGTATAACTACAAAACTAGATTCAAATTGTCATTTATCATGCATATAGCACTTCACAAACAATTAATAATCTAACTTTGCAGCATCTACTCACGCTATTTAGCACTTATTCACCTGTACAACTAGCATTCAAGCAACCTTGATCTGAGAAAAGCTCATGAAAGCAAGCAACTTTGGCCAAAAAAAGAGTGCTGGTTATTGTAGTTAAGTAGTAATTCTACTTTCGCCAAAATAGGTCCCGCTCTAAAAGTCTTATTTTGAATGAGAAAACATGAACAATTACTAAGAACAAGTTTACTTTAGGATTGCTAGAAGTTAACAACTCCTGCAGTTATGTCTAAATGGATGCATTTATCTAACCTTTTGGGAGAAATCCATAGGAAATAGGGGAGTGGGAAGGTACCACCAGCAAGGAGCAGTTTGCAATGGTGCTGGTGCCAGGAGGACGTGGCTGGCCAGGGATGGAGCCCACCTGACAAAGTCATGGCTCTAAGTTTCCACCTAGGTGGTTTAGAAAATAAGAAAAGTGGCAGCTGAAGGTTGCTGGGAACCACCTCACCTCCCACACAGGAGTCCATTTAGCTCAGATGCTAAAAGGCAGTAGCAGGGCTGCCAGCAGCCACAAGCTCCCCTGGCTCCATTTCTCTGTGTTGCTTAATCATTGCTTCCTCAGCGTGGCTCATGATGCAGAAGAAAAGGAAAATAATCAGCTGAAGATTTGTTGCTTTACACAACGGCCCAAGGATGGAGGTATCTTAGCAGGAACCACCACAGGGCACAAATTTACATAGCAAGACATTAAACCAGTGTTTCAAAGTCCAGTCTCCCCCCAGCTCCCTGGGTGACACAGGTGCATAAATCTTCTCCAGTGCAGAGACTGGCCCCAGTACTGTGCTGAAATCACAACTTCTACATTTCCTCATACAATGCCTCCATTTCACAAACCTAGAGTGAATTTGCAGAAATTTCACTGGATCAACCCTTTGAAGTCTGTGAGTTCTTAACTTTTTTTTTTTTTAAATGATGCTAACACTCAGGCTCCAAACTCTCCATTTATGTATCTGAATAAGCATAGGCAGCTTTTAAAAATCTGCGGTATCTTGCAGCTCACACTGACTTTGCTTGGCCAGCACTCTTCCAAGGAAAAACCTTAGTAGAATCCAAAGGATTCAAACATATTTCAATGTCTATACATGAATTCACAGTATAACTGTAGGCTTTTTCCTTTTCCCTTCTATTTTTTTTGTTTTAAGAAGCCTTGGACAAAGGCTTTTAGAATGCAAAAGCCTCAGCATATTTTTCTCCCAGCAGTAAACTTATTATGAAAGTTTACATATTTCTATTAGTTTGACTGCCTCCAGATTTTTTGGCATGTCATAGGACAACTCTATTTTTAAACTCTTAACTGCATACAGAAAACTTCGTGGAGAGGTTTAAAATTTGACCGGGCAGTATTACTACCAAAAGGTTTCTTCAAACACATGAACGTTTCAAGGCTACAAATGATTTTGCAGCTCTCAGCCAGGGGAATTATTCCAATGTCAAAAGTTTAAGCCATCGGTAGAAAATAAGGTAAAGCTGTAGAATGCCACAAAAAACAGTTCTTACTTTTCAAATAATATAAACCCGAAGTTAATTGTGCACATCAAATCTTAAGGTGAATAAACTGCAGGGAATTAAAGACTCAGGAAGACTTATAATCTTCTTTAAATTGCCTGACTAAATTGCTGAGTTGATTTTGCAGGAGCAAACCTACAAAAAATAGCAAAGAATATTAAAAGCTACCCAAACAGTCAGTCCTGTAAGCCTTGGGAAAACATAGGGGTCACAGCAGCACGCTGCAAATCCTTGCAGCCTGGAGCGCAAGACACTCCTACCTAGAGATTTTGAAGACCTGAAGACTCTTCTTCTGTCTGCTAGTTCTGCATCTCTCCATCAACTCCTCTGTCTTCCCTGTTAGTTTTCCAGTATCCCCAGTCCCTCCCTTACCACTTCCCATTATCTTCCCTCTGTCATTTCTCTCCCTTCACCATTAATTCTGGCTTGGCTCCCTGCCTTGTGTCAGCCCATCTGCTGATACCGCATCTCCTCTGCTCTCCTGCTGCCTATTGCCTGGCAGCCACCAGCATCCTCTCCAAGCACACCGTGAGATACCCAGCTCACGAGCAGCATGTAAAAGGGGCAGCTCAGCCAGTTCGGGAGGAACTATATGGCATTAACCATACAGCATTACGTCCAAGCCAACCACAGTTTCTTCCAAAGCAAAGACAGGGAAAAACGGAGATGGTGTTAACGCAACATCATTTCTGAATCTGACCACAGCAGCATTTTTTGCTGTTTCTCATCCAGTGCACATCAATAAAAACTGAAAGGCGCAATTGCTTGAGGTTTGAGAGACCTCATCGCCTAGGCAAGACCCAGTCAACATACAAAAGGGACCAGTATTTCCAAGCAGCATCATTAGTAAAACTATTAGCTTTTATGTGCCAGTAGCCATGCAGTAACTCAAACTCTCACAACTGCCACATTGGCATGTTGATGTAGGGTGCTTTCAAATACTGTTTCAATACCAAAAGCAATCTAGATCATATATAGGCTCAGGATAATGTTCGTTTTTCATTTGCTCCTGCCTCAGTTTTTCTGTTGATCTATTACTTCTGTCACTGAAATATCAATCAGAATTCAAATATCAAACTTTAAAAAAATAAAGTCATAATTATCTAAACAGCAAGTCAGATTAACTAGATCTTAAAATTAGCTAAAAATGAGGGGAAAATATCATCTGGAGTATTTTTGCCTTTACTCTTTCATTAAATAGTTTCGAACATTAACTCTCACCTGTAGACACATCTAGCAGTCAGAACCTGGGAGTGGATACGTCAATTTACTACTAGCATACCTGAAACCAGAACTTAAAAGGATGAAATCTTTTCTGAACAATTTAAAGAGGTAGTTAGTCAAGACAGCTAGGATACTACAAGGCTAGGCCAATCCATTTGTTAATACTGCACACTTACTCCCTTCTTAAAAGTACAGATTTTACAGATATTTTAGGCAAAATGCTTTAAGAGACGCCTGTGTCAGATGCTTTAAGAGATTCCCAAAGCCTCAAATACACATAATGCATATCCAAGGAAAGGATCACATGCCTTCACTCTACAGCACCTGAAGCAGAATACTTTATTCCTCAAGAATTATTAAGCCTTTAGAAAAGTACTATATAGGGCAATTAATCTGGTAACATGACTAAAAATTGGAATTTTAAAATAATACATTTATATTTTCTTTTCCTTCTCTGAAAAGTCATGGAATCATAGAATGGTTTGAGTTGGAAGGGACATCAAAGATCATCTAGTTCTAAGCCCCCTGCCATGGCAGGGACTCCTCCCACTAGACCAGGTTGCTCAAGGCCCCATCCAACCTGGCCTTGAACACCTCCAGGGATGGGGCATCCACACCCCCCTGGGCAACCTGTTCACCCTCAGAGTGAATAATTTCTTTCTAATTTCCAATCTAAACCTACCCTCTTCCAGGTTGAACCCATTACTCCTTGTCCTATCACTACAGCCCTTCTTGTAGTCCCCTCTTCAGATACTGGAAAACCGCAATAAGGCCTCCCCAGAAGTCACTTTTTCTCCATTAAATTAATGAACTACTTTACTTAGTGGGAAATTAACAACTTCCATGTGCACCACTATAAATTTATCAGGTTTTATTTCTGCAAGTAGTTTGTGAAGTACGACCACAAGAGAGAAACAAGAATAAAGTGGGAGGCGTTTTTTGTCAGTGCAGTTATTGAGATTGTATGTTCCTGGCAATGTACAAACTCATAAAAGAGGTAATCAGTATTAGCCTTTGCAAAAGCACAGTCAGCTTCCTACACCAAGTTTGACCACAGTACCTTCTAGTTATGTATCATACCTACTGTTTCTTAAATGATGCTAGAAAGACAAGACCCAACAGTTACAATACCTCCTTTTCTATTAACTGTGTGATATTGGGTGGGCAAATCATTTTCCCTGCTGGCGTTTGCTTCCCATCCCATCATTGCACAGCTGGTATATCTGAAGCATAAACTCTTCCCTCTTTCTTACTGCAGACTTGAGGTTTACTCAGGAAGAGGAGAACCATTTCCATAATACAATAATACAACTGCCTCCATTGAATAAATTAGGAAAATGTCCTTTAAAAAAAAAAAGGGCTATATTTTCTTTTCCCTAAAAGACTACTCCAGCTTCTACCAATACCACCGCACAGATAAAATCTACAGAAGCTGATGGAGGTACACAAGCATAAAAACAGCGAAGATGTGCATCCAAGCCCATAATTTCATAGTGTAAATTATTTACTTGAGTTTTTATCTGGAAGCCTGTCTATCTTCCACACAACAGCCCGGTAGGCACTCTCGTATTTTGCTGTTCCAACTGAGACTTGTATTACAGGATCAGATTCAACCTCGTGTAAAGCACCAAGGCACGCTCTCCTGTTCATTTTTGCTTTTAAGGACTTCTGCCTTTGGAGGTTCATGGTCCAAAGTGCTTTGACCCACTGTGTGGGAACAGGGAAGCGTATCATAACATTTTCACAGTATTTCACAGAGGGTAAACGCGTTGGGATCGAAGCAGTTGAGGACATGTTTATAAAAGCCTGAAGTTCCACATATGCCCCCTGAACCACTACTGCGGCCTTCACAGAAAAGGGAAGGTCTTGCCCATTATACTGCGTCCTGAAACGCATCAGTTCCAGCCTACAGGCATCTGGGGGTGTAAACTTAATAATTCGCGATTGCTCAAACTCCTGCACTTTGACACAGTTATGGAAATGGTAATCAAGAATAGTGATCCATTTCTTCTCCTCCTCCTTCTCAAAGTAACGCTCATCCCTCTTCTGGAGCTCCAGGTCATTCAGGGTTAGAAAGCAGTCGGCACTTCCATTCACAAAACACAAGCAGTAAATGTGCGTGATGACAGCACTTTCTACAAGTTTTCCTTCTGCCTTAGTGACTTTCCCCCAAAAGTTATCCACTATTTCCAGAGTGATTTCTTGCTCTTCATAATTTCTCTTTTGTCTAGAAACAGTGGGAAGTTTCATAAGCTCTTCCTCAACCGTTACAAGGAAATCAGTGAAGTCATTATAATCTGTGGTGCCCAGCTTTAACATCTGCTCAACCTCCGGCTCATGAATCACTTCTACTTTGGTATGATACCTCCTTTTTTCTGTGTAAGACACGCACTCGATCTTCACAGTATGGATTTTTCCCGAGACATTATAGCTCTCTAATTTAGGTTCAGAGAGCTTACAGTGTGGCTGCAGCTGGAATTCCTTGAAAGGTTTCTCCAGGCCCTTTTCGTAATACATCTGCAATACACCTCCAGCTAGGACACTAAGGTAAATAGGGCCCCATTGCCGAGATGACATCATGTTCTTCTTTTCTGGAATCCTCAGCATGAACGGCCACCCATCTGCCTTCCGGCTCCTGAAGAGGCTGCGTGGGACGGTGGAGGAGAGCTTGTGCCATGCATGAGCGCTGGAGACGGGCAGGCTTCCCACGGCATCACAGCTATCAGCTTGCAGGTGCTCAAGCCTCTCACAGATGTAGCTGAAGGAGCCCTGGTTAAGGCTCTTCTGATCGTGGCAAGTTTCTTTGTCTTTAGGATGACAGGCACTCCTGTCAAGCACTTTTTCTTTCCTGTGTGAGCTAATATTAGCTGGTGACGTACTTTCCTTCCAAAAAGGACTGGAAAAAGCACAGTCACCCTGGAAGTACGGGAAGTGCCCCGGTGCCGACGACAACTCTCCTAACTCATTGCAGCCTCCTGGCAGATTAGGGCTTTCTTTGTCTGTTGATTTGGAGACTGAAGTCTTAACAGGATGGTCATTAGGTGAGATGTTCAAAGGAAGGCTGCTTGATTTCTGTGAGGTTAGGGAGGAGCAAGTCCCAGGTGATGGAAGAAGGTTAACGTTTGATGGCCATTCAGGGATGGGATAAAGGATGTGAATCCCAGGCTTTGGGATGCATGGACTTCCTGGGTAGTCTCTAGTAGGTGTAGTAAGTGGAGAGTTGCTGGGGGGTCCAGGGCTTAGGTAGAAGTCAACTACAGGAGACGAGAGTGGAGTGCTGCCTGTAGAAGATGACCTACTTGAAGACTCATGCACACTAGACAGATTGAGTTTAAGGCCATTTGCTTTACAACCACTCTGATTATCAGCTGATTTCTGAGGTGACTGGAAGAGCGGCTCATCATCGAAGGTGACCCAATTTGCTGGATTTGTGGAACACATATTGTAGGAGAATCTTGAGGCACTTGCACATGTATCACCCGCAAACCATCTACAAAGAAACAACAGACATGAACAGAAATAAATTCTCTTGAAAGACAAACCAAACAAAATCTGAATACAATTCAAAACACACAAAGCTTAAAATTTGCACACAGTTCACAAATCCAATGTACGTT
The DNA here is from genome assembly GCA_013400335.1 of Eurystomus gularis. Lineage (NCBI taxonomy): Eukaryota > Metazoa > Chordata > Aves > Coraciiformes > Coraciidae > Eurystomus > Eurystomus gularis. The sequence goes on from VZZY01013921.1 coordinate 149,160, forward strand.
GTATTTTACATGTAAAATCATAGATAGCCATTTAGAAACAGATAGACTGCCCATGAATCCCCACTGCTTTCCTGGGCTGGGGAACAAAGGGAGATCTAAGCTTTATGGGCTGTTCAGAGCATCTGAGGTATGCAGCCATTAGATCAGAGAGAGCAGAAAGTCCCACGGCAGTACAGGACCGCTGAGTAACACTTTCTACAATACATCCTATGTGTAGCTTGGAATATGGACACAGATTTTTCCATACTAGGCATCTGCTACAGGTGAGGTTTCCTCTCCTTCCCCCCATTAAACAAAACAGCGTTTTACTACAAATAGTGCAGCTGTTTCCAAAACTAAAATTAGGAGGGTAAGAGGGGACTATTTTGTTGTTGTTGAAAAGCTGTAGCAACTCATTGCTGATGGCAAAGCTACACATACTACAGCCATCAGGGCAAAACCAGCTCACCATGATAACATGCAATGAGCAGGTTTCTGAGGTCTCTCCAAAGCAGACATTCTACTCCTGCGATGGACACAGGCAACAGGGCAGTTGCATGAGCATCCTCAACTGAGTGGCAGTAGGGAGCATGGTGTGGCCACCAGAACTGGTCTGCGCCTCACCACTCACTCCATGCTGCTGCCTGAGGTGCCTCCTGGCAGGAGCAGCATGTGTAGACTGGTCCCAGACACCTTCCACACCTGGGCAGGAACTGTTTCATGTCATTTCCTTCAACCCTGACTTATGCCCTCAGAGACTAGACACACTGGTGAGGGAGAAGAATTAGACTTACAAACAAGAAAGTTAGCCTAAGGATGAGCGACGCATCCGTGTTGAAGGGTAGACTACAGGCATCCACTGGAGATAAAACGCTGCCAAAACACAAGTCAAGGCCAAGTAACAACATACGCATCTGCTAAGCACTACACTGGCTGGTGGCCTGGAAAAAGTACAAGTCTTTAAACCACTTCATAAACTGCACTTCATCAAACAAAGTATCTTTGGTAGAGGGCTCAGCTAGATGTCCTCGGAGCAGGACTGCAACCAGCACATAATTAATCTCGCCTTCGTGGTTTTAAACCACCAAGTTTCATGCACTGAAATGTAAATGCTCCCTGTATCCTTATGCAGGGTATGTCGGCCCCTGTTCCTCCCCACTGCTCCCGACTGATGAAGAAGCGAGCAATAAATTGCTAACGACTGAGGAGGAATCGAGCACAATGAAGCACCACGGGGCACATACAAACAACGTTCATTTGCGAAAAAGTTCTTGTTATGTCAGAACATATTCATGTTTGCCTGAAAGCACAGGGAGGCAGAGCTCGTACAGACAAAACCACCTGCACATATGTTACTCCATTAATTAAGGTTAGATAACAATGACTTAAAGCTATGCACAGACAGCCATAGTTAGGCCGTGTATTAATTGCACGGCACTACAGCCTATAATCACATAACCACAAAAGCCGTTCTTTATCTGGGGCGTTTAGAGGACAGCTCATTTCCAGAGATGACAAAGTTCAGCCAAGTGAAATCTTATGCTGCAAGTCGTTATTTTTATAATTTCTCCATTACTTTTTGGCCAGTCTACAGCCATTAAGAAAGTACCATAAACTGTGGCACAGCCACTCACCCTGTGGCTGAGCAAACAAGAGCTTGCAATGAGAAGGACTCTGGCCCTTCATTAGTTTTTGAACTCTCGACCCTTTTGTTCAGTAAAAACATTTGCACTATGCTAGTTATTTTATAAGCACTCTCCTCTCCACTTAGAGAGAGAGCGAGAGAGAAAAGGAGCAAACAAGTTACAAACGACTGTCAGACTCAGACACACACAACTACCAGTGTATCCTTCACCCACACAAGCACTTCATCAAAATAAAGTGTAGCAATGGAAAGAAAAATCACAGCTATTTGGTCTCTGACTCGGTCATCATTTTTTCCTCCCATCCCACACTCTTCCCTCTAGTTGCCGGCACTGCTCCTTCAGCAGTATATATTAATTATTTCTAGATCAGGAAGTTTGACAGTCTTCAGACCTTGCTTCACCTTAACAAGGCTCATTTGTTAACGACAGCTTGTGTGATGCTAACTGGGAGCATGACTATTTTCTGTAACAGCCAGCACCGCGGGGCGCACTGGTAAATAGAGAGCATGAGGGACCGCCTCAAAGGCTGCCATTAAAAACTCTTTTCAGCATTTACAAGAGACAAGCGACCGCCAGCAAGAGAAAAAACCACGCCGAGGGAGGGGAGAGAAAGCCTTTCTGTCCGGAGGGGCTCCGGGGATGGTGCAGGGGTACGGCACGAAACTCAGCAGAATTGACGGCGAGTTTGGGAGCTATTTGTGTGGCCGCTTTTATGCTGTGAGGGCACATCACAAAACACCGAGACGTGTGTGAAGAAGAAAACGTTAAAAGGGAATGCAAGTAAATACAGTAAAGAACACATTCTGCTGCCTGTGTCCCTTTCTCATTAGAAATGAAGTTTTTCGGCATTCTTTATTATTTCCAGATGTTGATTTTTTGTCCCCCCAGCGTCTGTTACTGTTCCCTTTTTTCAATGTGATGTTACAGATTATTCAGCAGGTTTTTTTTCCTGTCACAGAACAAAAAGAGGTTTGAAATTTACCTGCCAAATATTTAACTTCAGTCAATAAATGTCTATGAAGAAAACCACTTTTTGCAGATGGAGCTCTCCTCTGCGGTCACAGTATCCTCAGTGTACCTGTTAGAGGCTGTAGCTTTCACCTTTTGTTACTATTCCAGATATGTGGGGTTTTTTTTAAATAAAGAAGATACAGATGCTAACAGAAACAGACATGTAAGAAGTAAGTGTTGAAATAGATAGTGGTTCTCCTACTATTACTCACTGATCCCCAAAACCAACTACTGGGAATGGAGGGAAAAAATCCAAATGGATCTTTAAAAGCTGTTTGTATAATGTCATGCTAATAAAAGGAAATGCACCCTCGTGTGTCATGGGCAGCACCGTACACCTAGTTTTAAAAAAAAAATAATTAGTCTATGCTACTTTACGTAGCTTGTTCTCTGATGCTTTTACATCTGCACAACACAATGAAGCAATCCTTTCTCTCAGGTTGTTTTTTGTTCTAAAAAGTGCTCCAAATCCCTTCTTAAGAATTAGGATGTTCTTCCTCGAAGCTGCAGTAAACTCAGGCTTCAGGATAGATGTGTTTTGCCTCCAAAAGTCTCCCATAGGATCCATGTAAATGTAACCCAAACATTTTGGGTAAGAGGAAAACGATACAAGATGCCATTGATCTCCATTACCACATATGTTATGCAGCCCATAACATTTAAATTGCAAGCATGTGTGGTATCTCCTTCAGATATGTGACAGGAAATACCATTTTTAGAATACTGAAACTGCTAAGAAAAAAGCTGGCTGAAATAACAGTCGATCCTAAATGCATCAATTACAGTGAACCCAAAAGCTGCGACTCGTCTCAGTTCATGCTCTTCTGCCTGAAAACAATCTTCCCATTTATCAGATTAACTCCACCCCTCAGCATTTAATGAACAGTAGTTGCAGCTTAATTTCTTCATTTTAATATGCCGAGGATGTAAGTAAGAGAAATCCTATCCTATTATTGAGAGATTTTATGGGCTGCAGCTATTACTGGGTCTTTTGTTGCTTTGAAAATCCCAGATCAAATCTGCAGCAGAAATACTGCTCAACTTTTGTGCCTCGCTGAGGGATGCCGTTATCTCTTCCCACAGCGAAACAATAATAATAACTTCCTACTTGCTCCAAGGTGCAATTCAAGGTATTGACTTCGGCACTTTTAATCCAGGTACAGCTTGGTCCTCAGCTAGCTGAGGATGCTGAGTTGCCATCCAACAACATCCCTCGCCACTCTGATGGGATTAGCCTTCCATCACCTCCTCCATGGTGGGAAACCAGCACAGTGCACGATGGAACCCCCCAAGCATCGCACCCCCAGGGTCTTCCCTACCATTTGGCACCTGTTAAAACCCTCAAGCACATCCCTCTGGATTTAAACACAACGGCCCTTTTTCAAATATTGGAGGAGCTTGGGGTCAGCTAATGGGGAATGGCAGGAAAACACCTCCCTTCTGCAAGGCATAAAGCAAGCAAATGTAATGTTTAATAGACAGTACTCATGCTCCAAAACACACAGAAAAGAATAGTTTTATAAATACACTCCTTGTTGCCTCCCTAGCTCAAGAGGCCATCATGGCTTCAAAACTGTTAGGCTACACATCCTCTATACAAATTCTCTTTTTAACACATGAGCACGGATCTTATGCATGCCACTTGCATAGCGGGGTCTTAGTGGGCAAATACCAACCTCACACATCATTTCAAGCTCAACAAAAGGAGATTTACCTACACAAAGTGTGACAAAACAGTTGAATAATGCCTTCAAAGTAAGCTGAGCTCTTTCCACGGGCTACTCTGTTTGTGGACAACACCTGGCTGTTATATTTCTACCCTTCCAGAATGACTGTGGACCCCATACACTACTACCCATCAATCATATTGCCAGGAACATCATCTGTGGTACATAGGCCATATAGAGATTCAACACAAAACTCTGCATACTCTGCACGCCGCGGTGACGCTGTCCCATAACGATACCATATGAGTTGTTAACATTTCTTGTACAAATATGTAGACAATTCTTCAAGCAGTTTGCCATAAAGTGTAATAATCTCGCAGGAAAGTACAAATTCTCTGCAGTTTAAGCAATAAAGCACATATGGTATATAACATACCCTAAGCGTTTGTAAGCCCCTGTGATATCCAAGTAAAATATGGCAGATTTATCTCTGTATTTTACAGCCATATTCTTCATATCACTGCTCTGTTTATTACTTAACTATGCAGAAAACCTTGAAGCCTACCTTCTATGTAAAATACTCCTTGATTTATGTTGATTTGCCTCAAATCTTATTTGGAGACTACATACGGCTGCATTTTTATTTAACTCTGCTTTTCCTCCCCTAGACAGACATACACAAAAATAAAATTCTCCAACCTATACCTCTGAAATGAACATAAACAAAAGGCACAACTGACAGGAAATAGGAATTTCTTGGCTTGCGCTTGTATTTGGGATATATACGTGGATTAAGTCTCCCACTGCACTACCCATTTCATTACTTTTAGAAAATAAGGAACTGGTGTAATATTGAAAAATATACACTGACTTCAAAGTGTGATGTGAGCTTCTATTTACATTGCTCGCTCTCTGGGGCATCAGCACAGCTGGGAGAAGTTTGGAGCTCGCAGCTGATCTGTTTAATTTGGAATTCCTTACTCTTGGCCCTGAGAGCTGGAGGAATTAAAGCTTTCAGCTTTTGACAGGGCACACGTCCCCAGAGCAAAGGCAGACATAACTCATGCAAACGCCTCTCGCTATTACTTGTTTCTGCCTTGAGTCAAAGGGCAGTTTACAAATAATTTATGAATTGGTGCTTGCAAGAGAAAAATAACATTGTTAAGGGCATCAACACAACACATCATAGTATGTTCCCAAGCAAAGACAACGCTCACTTCCCTCACTGAGCAAAAAGATACGGCAGAGGTGGCAACAGCCTCTGGGGAGGTTGGTGTCACACAGGCTGGGACACGGGGGACTCCCCACCCAAAGGACAAGTACTAACGGCCACAGCACTGGCACTCTCTGCATGCCAGGAGAGCATCTGGTGCTCGGGAGGGATGCTACCACAGAGGCACCAGAAGAAGGAGCCTTGAAGAGATGCCGGCTCCTCTGCCTCTCAGAGCTGCATCTCATGCTTTAAAGGCTGTAAGCAGACACGAGATTCACATAGGAGGGAAAACCTATGGGAAGCTCTTAAATGAAAAATGAAAGAAAAGTAGCAGTGCCACCAGATTCACATCTCTGCTATTGCAGCTATTCCAGCCCACTCAGCTGTGGTTGAAGTAGGTCTTCTCCAAAGGAGTAGCTCTTCATCTTGCTTACAACAGGAGGTTAGATGGTGAGGGCCTTCTGGTTTATATGAAAATTTAGTGTAATTATTCAAAACAACTCCCATCTTTGCCATGCAATAATCACCCAAACCTCAGCTGTTGTGAGCTGTAAATAAACACCTTTTCATGTCTAGAGCCATTCTGGGAGACCTTCCATAACACTCAGATGTGAAGTCATTTCAAAGCTGCCTCAAAAAGACAACAAAACAGCACGCATGACCGGTCTTTTGTGTAACACAATCGGCCTCAACCGATCTCCCCGTGTACTGTAAGCCCTGATTCCCACACCCTCCCTCGCCCCACTCCAGCGGTCACACCACCATGGGTGAGTCAGACCAGCTTTCTCCTTCAGTATTTTCTTAGCTGGGAATAGAAATAAAGGCAGGAAAGCCTAGAGGCTACATTGTACTGGAAGTGCCTGTAGGGTTTTATAGGGACGTGCCAAAGATGCTTTCTGCAGGAACTGAGGGATTTTCATAAATCACTCCAACACAGTCACCTGGGATCTGCCCCATCATTCCTCTCAAGGCTTTTTCGCACAGTTGATTATCACAAACGTAACTTTCAGAAAGGGATAAACTAAACTAAATAGAATAAACTAAAAATAAATAAACTAAAATAGAAATCTAATGTAAGCATAATTGGGAAAGATACTAGAATGGAGACCTGAAGCCAGTCTTTGAAGTCACTCAAGAGTTTCTCCATCAGTGCACACAGCCAAGCACTGAGCTGCAGAAAACAAGAGTAGTCCTCTCACCCTAAAAGCCACCTTGGTCACCTGAAGGGAACTATAACATTACTTGCAGCGATTCCTACAGTGCTCGCTGTGACTTAGCCGGTGTGCAGGCACATTACAGAACACGTGAATCAATGAATGCAACAGCATGGAGAAGTCAATCAAAAGCCAATCAATCTCTAGCTACAAAACGATCAAAGATCACAGTGCTTGCAACAAGCACTTTCTAACATTAAAAAAAAAAAAAGTTTTCCCAATCCACAGCTACATGTAACTATTTTGTTTCAAGGAGATGCAATCACATCACCAACTCTGGATAACTCTGGTACCTAAAAGCCAGAAACAGGTACACTTTATAAGCTGCTATTTTTTTAAATGTAAGAAAAAGTGACAAAACCGACACTTATCTCTGGTATATCACCAGGTCTAACCACAAGAATGGCAAATACCAGTACTTGACACAAGTCTAAGCATCTTTCTTGGGTCCATCAGTTCTAACTTCTCAGCCAGTTCCTCCAGAAAGACTCAGAAAAGATAAAATCTTGGATTTCTAGCATGTTCCTGTTCATGGGGTAGATCTTCTGTGTCTGAAGGTGACAGATTGTGCCAGGTCTAAGTAACATACGTCTGGTAGCATGTGCTTCTGTGCATCTTTGGACTGCAAGTTGGTAACAGAGAAGGCAAGACGAGGTGTACACATGCTCATGCCCCATTTGCTGGCAAACAGGGGGATGGTCAGGAAAACCTCAAGAGGACACTATCTGCTATGAAAGACAGTAAGAGCATTTTTACTAACTCAGATGAGAACAGGATTAAGCCTCAAAACCCATCTGAACGTTTGGCTGTGTGATCTGCTCTAGGTGATCCTGCTCTACCAGGGGGGTTGGACTAGATCAGGGGTCCTCAAACTTTTTAAACAGGGGGCCGGTTCACTGTCCCTCAGACACTGTCGGGGGCCGGACTATAGTTTGGAAAAAAATGGATGAATTCCTATGCACACCACACATATTTTATTTGTAGTAGTGCACAAAAAACAGGAAAAAGAATGCCGTATCCGGCCCCCTGGACTAGATGATCTTCAGAGGTCCCTTCCAACCCCTACCAGTCTGTGATTCTGTGAACCACAAAATGGTTGTACTGAACATCTGTAACAGAAGAAAACTCTTATTTTCCTAGAAGTAACAAAAAAAGCCTGATCAAATAAATATTAACTACTCAGTGTTCTTATTCTTTTCCTTCCTGGATATCACAGTGCCTTCCAAGACACATCACTTGTGTGCAAGATGTGATTGCAAGGTGTGATGCAAGACGTGATTGCATCATCTTGAAACAAAATAAGTTACAGCAGCTGTGGATTGGGAAAATTTCTTGGGTTTTTTGATGTTAGAAAGCGCTCGTTGCAAGCCTGTGATCGTTACGGGGTTCGTAGCTGGAGATTGGCTTTTGATTGACTACTCTGTGCTGCTGCACTTAAATTCTTCCTATTATCTGCTTCGACAAGATACGTAAATCATTTTTCATTCACCTCACTGTGCATACGCATGTTTCACGTTCTCATGTGTACAACACACCTCTCCTCGAGGCCTTTCTTCTTGCCACAAATGCAACCCCACAGTTAGAAGGTGGATGGGGGGAAAGGGGCTGAGGGTGCTGGGCTGTCAAGCTGCGGGGAGCAGCGCGGGTGTACCCCTGAAAGGTGCTTCTGTTCCCACTCCCATTCAGTTCACTCAGCCAGTCCTGCTTTATCCTCTCTGAATCACACTCCTCTTCAGCATCACCATAGTGACTGCATAACTTACACTCTGTAGGCAGATTTCGGAGAGCCAATGGACAGTTGCAGAAGAGTCTCATGCAAACTGTTTATTGACACTAGCTGACATTTTGCTGTACGGAAGGTCTGGTGTTTTTTTTAAGTTAAAAAAAAAAAAAAGCCAACAAACCATCAGCAAAGTACTCTGGCCTGGAAGAGACAGGAAAATAAATCTATTTTTATTTGTAGTGCTTCTGCAGGTCACTAAGTTAATGGAACGTTACTACATCTACTGAAGCAATTTTTAACTGTGTTTAGGAAACATGTTATTATTAGGAACGCACAAACATCCCACAAAAGTACTCTGGTCAGGGCAGCGCTGCAGAGGGCTCTGGTAAGTAGTTTAAACACCCCAAACCCCCTCCCTTTCCCCTCCCCCTGAGCAGAGGCAGAGATTTATCATATGCTACCAAGCAGCAGAAATGCAGTTACGGGTGGCTGCCCCACTTCTGTAAAAGAAACATCTTTTTTTTTTTAGGATTAAACAGCTCTCTGGGTGGAAAAAAAAAACAACAAAAAACCAACCAAACAACAAATGAAAAAGCCTGAATGCTTTGGCACATGGATCACAGCAAAATATTAAAACTGGTCAGAAACAAATTTAAACCTGGTCCTCTGCTAGTGTTTGCAGTGTCCAAGGGCAGTGATGGATGAAATGCCACAAAGAACACACGACGCGAAAGCACACTTCAAAAACACTTGCCACTAATCTCAGCACTGAATGATAAAAGGTAGGGAATCTAACAGAAATGCTGTGTTTGGCATATTCACTGAACAACACAATACATTCTCCCATTGTTTTTTACTCATGTTTAAAACTGTCTCATGCTTTAGCGCCCAACAAACAAGCGCCAGTACCTTCTCAGAAACCACAAACTACAGACTAACAGACAATGTAAGACTTGCACTTGCACTCTTGTAACCTGATAAGTACTGTCTGACAGCTATTAGTAACATTTTCTGATAGACCAAAATGCCTGACAGTGCCCTTCTCCCTGCCTTAAAGCCTTATAAGAACACTAACACTAAGAAGGAGGAAGGTCACAATTAAATTCTCCTTTGCTTATTTGGACAGAGGTATTTTTAATAGCTACTGATGACAGCTATGTCAGAAAGTATAATTCATAATGCAGTCACCCAAAAAAAGCCTCATTTGGGTTCCTCTCCAATAGCTTTTTAAGACAGATCTGTGGGTAGCCTGGCTTTCAGGAGCCCAAGACTTCAGCTCATATTTATACCTATACCAATCAAAAACAAGAATAAAAGGAGTGGTGGACTAGAGGAATCTTGTTTTCCCAAGCACAAAGTAAAGCACTGTCCACGAGAGCGCATCTCTGTTCATGCCATTGGGTGCATTTTGTGTTGGAGTTAACACTCACCCCCAGACTTAAAAGTTTCCATTAATTTGCTCTTTAGAGGTCTGGATTTGGGCAGCAATATCAAAAAGCTGGGCTATTGAGCTTATGAATCCCCGTAATCTGTAAAGCGATAGAAAATAACATGCTTTGTGCAGAAGGAGATGGGGAGAAGGATAATAATCAAACCAGAGCACGGAACAAGGACCTGCCCTCAGGCAGAATTTCCCGTCGGTGCAATTCACAACTCCAGCCACACTCTCTGTTGTACAAACTACTTCTGTGCTCAACTACAGCTAGTTACAGAGAGCGGCGCTAAGCACTCCTCTCCATGTGGCTACCCACCCATACAGTCGAGAAAGCAGCTCATCTTTTTTTACAACGTTTTCTCACCGTAGATGTGCTTTCAGTGCACTAAACCAGGCGACCCAAGGTTTTGGCTTCAGCCACCACTTCTCTTACAGACGCAGCAGAGTCTCTGCCTCCAGACAGGGAAAAGTGAGTTAACAGCAGAATGAAGAGCTCATATTTAAGAGCCTCAGGCTCCAAAACTTCTGCTCCCTCCTCCCCAGACTGTCATTACCACTCTTCCAAAAAAAGCCAAGTCCTGTTGGCAGAGAAATCTAGTGAGGGTTTCTAGTGCGCTCCACCTCAGAGGAAAAACACTGGGGAAGGTAAGCGCAGAGTTCTGTAACCTAACTTTTGCTGGGCTCCCACTAAATACCTTTGTCAGCGTTTTTAACTCACACTCACGTTTGCCACAAGTACCAGAATGCCTAAATCTTTACAGAAAACCTTACTGAGCAGTCCCCCTTCTTATTTAAAGCCAGAAAGTGAAAACTTTCTGTTATTCTTTCTCATCTAGAGTATGCTTGAGATGCCATCTCCAGCGTCTGCCCTGAGGGTGTCTGTGGTAAGTGCAGTCTAACATGCAGCACATCCTTCTCCATCCGTCCCGTTGTTTTCCCCAAGCCCTGCACCCCACTGTATGTTCCGGAGAGATTCCTGCGGCAATGATTTCAAATGCTGTGAGCCTACACACATAGTTTAACATCGTCAGCTGAACCACTAGAAAATAGAAGACAGGCTCCAGGAATTCATTTTGCCTCAAGTATTAAATAAATATTTTTAAAAAAAAAAAAAACAACAACAAACTTCTGGATCGCCTCAGTCTCCTCCCTAACAAGGCAAAAGTCATGGGAACTTGATCCTGCGGGATGCCTGTCACCAAAAGCCCACTAATTTCCGTAAGGGTTCAAGCTCCGGGTACCCTGTGCAAAGTCATCCCCTTTTCACCACTTCTAATTTAATTAAAAAAAAAAAAGGAAGAAAAAGAAATAAAAGAAAAAGAAGAAAGAAAGGAAAGAGAAAGAGAGGAAAAAGAAGAAAGGGAAGAAGAGGGGGGGAAAAAGAGAAAAAGAAAAGAAGAGAAAAAGGAAGATGAAAAAAAATGATAAAAAAGAAAGGGAAAAAAAAGAAAAAAGAAAGAGAAAAAAAGAAAGAAAACAGAATGAGAAAAAGAGAAAGAGAAAGAAAAAACAGAGAAAGGATAAGAAAAAAAGAGGGGGGGAAGCAAAAGGCGGAGAAAATAAAAAAAGAAAGAGGAAAAAAAAGCCAAATATTGTTATTTTTAAACCCGGTCCTTGCACCAAAACAAAGCAGCCCGATCCACCGGCCCGTTTCCAGCCGGGACTTCTGCCTGCG
>VZZY01013921.1:160765-191162 GCA_013400335.1 Eurystomus gularis
CACCGGCCGGCCGGGGGGCGGGGCCACGGCCGGACAAGCTCCGCCCCCTTGCCCCGCCCCGCCGCCGCCTCCCAAAGGGGAGCGTTCCCTCTCCGTTCCCTCTCCGTTCCCTCTCCGTTCCCTCTCCGTTCCCTCTCCATTCTTTCTCTTCCCTCCACCTTCCTATCTCCAAAAGGGCAAACGCTCACTGCCCCCCACCAAAAAACCAGGGTGAAGGATTTCTTGTTCCCACCCCAGGAAAGGGACATCTCCAAGAAAAGTACGCGATGTAGCCCGTGCTGCTATGAAGAGGAGATTCAACCCTTGGGAAAGAAGCGTATGGGTGGAGGACCTGCCAAAAAAATATCTGTTGTCCTCAAGAGTAAGTGTAGGAATCAAAGAGGGGTGAGGAAGGGCAAGGTCCTGAGAGAGGAGGAGATTCAGAGGTGGACTAGCACTGGTTGATGGAGTTGGGGATGTCTTGTGGAATGGGCTTGAAGGAAGCACCTTGGCAGCCTCTGGTGAGGGTAAAAGATGCTGCCGCGTGAGCTGAGGCTGATTTTCCATGGGGTGAGCTACAAGTTCTCATGTTGTCAGAAAGTCAGACAGGCTTTTCTGGAAACGGAGGCAGGCCCCAGTAAATTCAACGGTGTGAGGTGGGATGAGCAGCAGCTCTGAAAAGTACAAGACGACAAAGACTTCTGTCAATGCTGAAAGACAGCATTTCCAACAGCACCCTGATCTCAGTAAAGCATCACTTCTTTTTCTTCAAGGTAGGCCGTCAAAATTGTTAAGCCTTCCTAAAAAGCAGCAAAGCCATGGAAAGACCAAAATGCCATGTAGGAAGGCAAAGTCCAGGCCAGGTCTAGCCCTCTGTTCACCCTCTGCAGAGTGCTCTCAGAGCAAACACCTCCCAGCTCCAAGAGAGGACAGGTTTCTTCATGCTTCAGAGTTCCTCTGGAGATAGGAGTTCCTCCAAAGACATGTACCACAAGGCTTGGGAAATAGCTTAATTATCAACAGGATAACACAGTGATACTCTCTTAAGCAACAGAAATTCCTCCTCACCCATTACACTGGGCATCTCTAGAGTGCACCTACCAGAAGTGACAAGGTACCACATGGGAAGTCTGCTCCTAAAAGGACAGAGCACATAGACAGAATGGGTAGGATGAAGAGGAAAAGGGAGAAACCACCTATAAACCCCTCTAGAGCATTCCCAGGGGCATGGAGCAGAGCTGCCAGGGACAGCAGATACTCAGGTTGCCCATGTGAAAAGCTATCAATGGCTTCACCTCACTTAGGGCAGTGAGCTCGTTTTTTGTGTAACGCATCCACAGTTCTTTGCAAAGCATCATCTGCCCATTTTAGCCCCGCTGTTTTTCTGTGTTGTTGAACTTCCCGTTGTATTTTATGGAGAATAAGGAGAGATGTCCTGTTGTAAATTGCTTTCATTTGTCCTACTTACCTTCTCCAAAAAGTTTTCTATGTTTTTACTGAAAATGAAGCAATCCTCCTTTGCTCTATGGATGGGGAATATTATTCAAGCTCTGTCTGCATTTGCAACAAAAGTGTTCAATACAGTTTTCCCTACTAATAAATTCTTCTGTAAGTTTCATGCCGTTACAAAAATTGCAGTAGGAAAAACACTGGCCATTCTTGGTTTAAAAGAGTCCATTTTTATTATATTTAAAAAAAAAAATCCAGTGCTCAATATAGTTTGCCAGGTTTTTGTTCATGAGTGTTCATCATTTCAAACCAGGTAAGATACTGGTTGTTAAAATTGTGCTTCACATGAATTTGACATTGATAATACAGAATTTCACCTGAGGGTTTGCTACCTGCCAGCTTCTGACAGAACCTTGCTGTTGATCATATTTCCATCTCAGTACCACATAAGGGACGGCAACGATTCACAGAGGAAGGATGCGTGGTTCTTCTACAGAGACAGGAGAGGGGAAAGGAAAGATAGCGGCCTTTTTTCCAGTAGCTTGGAATTTTTTCACCATAATCTAAGCTGTAACTTGCAAGCCACTGAACAGTTACATTATGTTTTTCTTTCTTTACAATGTGTTTCTTCAGAACTGCAGCCCGAGGCCTCCCGACTGAGAAGGCAAAGCCAGAGCCCTGGCAAGCATGGGGTTAGGTGGCTCCACGTGCTGCCCGCATCTCAGCATGGAGCCCTGGAGGTGCCAGAACCTGATCTCAACCTCTACCCTCTGGAATACCATCCCAGTGAGTTTTCTGCCTCCTCCCAGGACACTCCCAACCTCTTGGCAGAGGGAACCAGAGGAACAATACCTCCCATTTCACCAAAATGCCAGGAAATTACAAATACTTGCTAATGTCTAGTATTTTCTACATACTCCAAAATGGGTCCTGCAGACTCTCATGTACTCCCGCACAACATTCCATAACTCTTTTTGCCTGTTAGCTTCCACATTAGTCCATCCTAATGGTTTTCAAGTGGGAAGGGTATTAATTTCTCAAATCTCCTTGTCAGCATTTGTCTACAAATAGATCTGATTTCTCCTTTACTGAGACAAGCGTATACATTTTCAAGACAAGACAGTTCTCCAGTAAATTCTGCTCTCATTTTCTTTTCCTCCGAAATAACTGAGTGCAATATAAACTTAAGCAGCAGAGGGAAAAAAAAAAAACAATCTAACTGATGCTGAGTTATTAAACTCAACACTTTACAATGCTAACAAAGTCAGCTTACATGGCTAACTATATTTATTGTTGATCTTAACACGATTTGCAGCATATTACCCTTTCTATAAAAGGTTTGCTGTTTATGACTATTGTGTCAGAAGTGAAACCTGTCAGTTCGTATCTTGCTAGAACACAATATTCTTAATCAGAGGCAGGAGAGCTCTTGTTTCTAGACTTATTTAACTCTTTACTACTTCGCAGTTTAGCAACAAATTTCTGAAAAAGTCCATCTTAACTGAGCATTCAAACCAAAATGCAAAAGGAAGAGCCAAACCCTTCTCTCCCTCTCATTTAATAAATTCATTTTCCACTTAGTACTATTGCTATTAGAAAAATCTCACAAGTTTAGTACATTCACTCCTTAAGTGCTGTATATTCACTACCCATAGATTGGTTCTAGAAATGTAGCGTACTCCTGTTCTTTCTGTGAGAGATCGACTGCTTGTTGGCTTCAAATGCTCTTGACCTCTTGGGCTAGATGGACAGCCTAAGAGAAACTTGTTCTTGTCTGCTTGTTCAGACTAAAAATAAATGAGATTTTCCCAATGTTGGTGAAACTGATTCCTCCCTTCCCAAGGGGGATATTTGTCATGTTCAACATTGCATATGCTATATGCAATTTGGAAGTCACCAAGTAGAAGGCCCGTACAGGGTGCAGCACCAGCTCCAGCATCACAGCTGCCCCCGAGGCCAAAGGCTGCCGTTAATGCAGAAACTGCACCCAAGTTCTCAGTTCAGGCTTTTTCAAGCTCGTAATTTCATTAAAATAATCTTCTTTGAATTAAATGTCCTGCAGTTACTATTCAAGCACAAACTGAAGCCTTCCAAGTCTGAGAGGAAGGAAACTTGAAGCTTTAGACAAGGATGAAGACTCTTTCTAGTAGCAATAAAGGGGTGTGTGGAGACTTAAGGTGTCCCTGTACTCACTTCAGACACAATGAACTTTATATGGAGAAAGTCTGCAAGAAACTACGTGCCACCACAGACTAGCTCCCAAGTCAACTCATGGAAGAATCCAGAGTGCTTAAAGTGACTGGAAATTACCTGGATTCTTTAATTTTGTGGCTTGAACTCTTCTCACGACCAAGCTGTGTTGTTTATGGGAGACCATAAATACAGTTTGGACACCAGGCCTGGATTTAAAAGGCTACTTCATTAATTGAGACCCCATCAGCTTATAAAGTTTAGGACTTACAGCATGAATTAAAACTGGTACAGATAAAGGATGATTTCTACTGTTATCTCTGCAGTTTCACACATAAAAAGCTTAGAACTAGAGTTCTCGTAGGGCTGCTAGCATGGTAGCTTGCCACGCGAATTAAGCCCAGCAAGAACCATACGCTTCTTATTTTGCAGCTCAGCTGCATATTTGCACTCAGAGCTTCTGTAAGAAGCCGAGCGGTTCTGAATGAGCACTGACGTGTCTAAAGCTGCCTGCACACACAGCAGAGGCAGACAATGAGACCTGCCCTCAGGCGAGTTTCCACGTGCTGGATTTCACAGCCCCAGCCAGGCCTTGGTTTATAAAAGGCCCTCAAAAGCTTTTCTCTGTCCCCATCTGGAAGCAAGCTAGCAGCTCGGCAGGCACAATTATAGTTAAAGCGAGCTTCTAACTCTTTGATTACAAGAAATACCCAGGAATTAGGGCAAACAAGGCCTCTTCTAAACAAACATGGTTTTAATTCACTGCTGAGTAATACTGCTAGTAACAGAAGCAGAAAATACAGAATAAGGCGGAAGAAGCATTCTTTCTAGCCTTTGTGGGAGGAAGTCATCAGACCTCTGGTAGCAATTACAATTTTTGTACTGCACAAAGCTTTATTTTTATTATGACTCTGCTGTTGCTAAGACAGTGCTTTCAAATTACCTCACCTACATACTGGATTAGACAACAGGTTTGCCCAGCGTACAGGGCCAGATGGTTCTCCAAAGTTTAATACAGCATTGGATTTATATGTAAGAAAAAAGTGTTCACGTTGCTCAACGGAGCCAGTAAGTAACGTCTCTGGTCTCAGGACAGATGATATGTGGATAAAAAGTTTATTTCCTTTCCTGTTTGCAATTGATGCCTTGGATGTCTGAGCAAATCTGTCCTTTGGAGGTGTAGTGAATGCTGTTGAACAGCGACAGGCCCAAAGCCTGCATCAGGGAAACACGCTGGGCCAAAGATCTTTCCCCACCAAAAATGCAACTTGTCTGTCAGTGAGGGAAGGTAGAGTAGAAAAGGCATCAGGATGACAAGCACTGTGATTAGAAGTCCAAATTAGAAAACAAGCTGGCTTGGTAGAAATGGAGAATACCTGGTATAAATCACCAACACATCTCAACAAAGATGGGAAAGCAAAGTGTTTCAGTCGTGGCACTGATGCTGCCTGGAGTGCTACTAGATCACATGTAGTGTGAAGAACCTGGCACCACTGTTACGGAAATGTTGAGCTGGTTAAGAATGAATCTCAAGGCATTCCCTGGATGTATTTAAAAGCTGTCTAGATAGAGTGCTCAAGGATATGGTGTAGGAGTGGGCCTGGTAGACATTCGTAATCGTGGGACTCGATCTTGTAGGCCCTTTCCAACCATAGCAATTCTGTGATTCTGTGTGAATTAGTAAAAGACATTCCAAACACCACCATTTTTTAAATCAACACTTGAGATTATCAGTAAATCACAGATGTATAGTTATGTATGGAACAATTTAAAATAATCACATCACTGTTTGAACAGCAATGAGATGCTTGCACAGCTTATGACGGTGTCAGCCTAGGACTCCCGCTTTAGAAGTTAATCCTTCAGGCAGGGAAACCTCTGCCCTGTAAGAGCTTAAGGCCTTTTAAAATAGCCAAAGTATTTGGTGCTTCTTGGGTGTTTTCAAAACTCATGAAGCAGTAGTTCTTAAGAGAGCAATCTTGAAGTTAAATTGATTCTTGGTTATAGCAAATACTTAGTTTGAACACAGAGTAGTTACTGGGGGTGTATTTTCAGAAATCTAGGACAGCTAAATATTTTGAAGTCTTTGAAACTGTTAGCATAGGTTTAAAATGAAGTTCAGAAAGTTTTTGAAGATCCCGTTAATAAAACCATTAACAGGAAATAGTGCTGTTAACTGAATTGTTCACTTACCTACGAGTACGAGAGATTACTAATGAAGTGCCAAACATTATGGAGAAATTAAGCACTCTAAAAATGCTCTCAAAACTTGCATAGCAATGAACTGTCCATTAAAAAATTAACTACCATTAGGATTTTTCCATAACCTTCATTTTATACTGTACTGTTCTAAAATTTTCCTACCTCACAGTTTGTCATTAGTTTCCCAACAAATCAACTAGGGAGTCAAGTATCCACACTGTAAATTTTTTTGAACTTTAATTCCAGTATAACTTCTTTGCTCGAATTTTCTACATTCCATAATAATCTGCACAGACCATTTTCATATAAGACAAAGCAGTTCAAATTCCTATTTCTGGCAACTTTGTCTCAAAGATTTAAGTCTTCTTTAGCTTTTTAATAGCATGGCATTGTTCAGTAACAACGTAGGTATTTAAGAGCATTTGAGATGTTCAGAACCTGATTCAGAACCACTTGCTTAGCAGACAAGCACAAGCTAGTTGGGCATTTCCCCTTGTTCCAGTTCCTGATCCCACAGGGTTGAATGTAATACGCTATTCCCCTCCACAACATTACTACAACAGTATCCAAAATACCATTTTAAGGTTGTTTTTTTCCCAAGATTCTGTAGTTTAGGATTATCTGGAACTTACTTGAAAGCATTTCCTTGAAAAACTGAAGGCAGCTTGAGTGATCAAAACTGGCTCTTTCTGAGCATGTGTACTGGTGAGGGGGCCACCCAAATGCATTTCCAGATACTGCAAGGCAAAAATGCTGATAAACTAATGTATGTTGGAATTGTACCTAAATGCCTACACATTCTGTATTAATTCCAGTTTTGATGTTGGGGGTATAGTCTTTACAAGAGTTTGCGATAAAAGATTTGGCTTTTTAATGCACATTTTTAAACAATCCTCAATGCATATTTTTTACTTAGACTTGTCAAAAATGGCATAAGCAGAAACTTTTCCTGAATGCAGCCACCTATGAGAAGTAGCATCAGTAACAAGTTCAGCAATTTGATACGGAGAATTAAAATAAGGTAAGTGAATTAGTACCTTCACTGCAAGACCAAAAGTCCTCAGAAAAGGCAGCTTCAGAAGAACCAAAAGCAAGCAATTAGCTTCCAACCTTGACTGAAACCACTGAAGCTCTGCTTCAATGAAATGGTTAGAGAGGTAAACACTTCCCAACCCTCATTAGCACCACCACGTAGTTGAATTCAACACGATCCTAGTAGGAAACCATGCAGACTCTCTCCTCCAGTTTCATGACCACATCCATTTTGCCATTAAAAACTGCA
This sequence comes from Eurystomus gularis, assembly GCA_013400335.1. NCBI lineage: Eukaryota > Metazoa > Chordata > Aves > Coraciiformes > Coraciidae > Eurystomus > Eurystomus gularis. Next base: position 167,868 of record VZZY01013921.1, read on the forward strand.
TCAGAACAGTTCCACAGTTGTGATCAATACAGACCAGATGCTTGTTTGCCTCCAAGCAAACAAGATGGTGAGAAATGCTAATCTGAACTCAGTGTCCTCTGCACACTGCGGCATTACGTACAGAAATGCAGCCTGGCTTCAAAAAACGAGAGAAGCACTAGTAAGAGCAATTAGGCTGGTCTAATTACTTCGTCTCACCTCACCAGGAATAGCTGTTAACCTCTCACCACAGTACCACACCATGCAACCTGGGTCTAACCAGAATTAAGAAGAAAGTCAAACTGGTTTTGCGTAGCTGATTTTATTATCACTTCCTAATAATATATATTGACACAGCTGATACCAGAGTAAACCCTTATAAGACAAGTTAAGTGCCATAATGGAAATTATGGAACAGAAGATCAGTATAAAGTGTGGAGCAGCACAGCATCTGATTGAAAAAAAAATGTGCTGTGAAAACTTGTGGTATTAGACTTCACTTAAAAAAAAAAAACCTTAGGAGAGGCCTAAATTTCACAAACTTCCCAAAACACAAGAAAAGCCATGTGCATTCCCCCGTGAATCCATCAGGACTTAATTCCATGAAGGATTTTTACAAATTCAGTGTTTAAATCTTCCATATATTTCATATTCTTCTTCACTGTAAGAGAGCACAGTAAGCTGATCTATTCTACACACACAGTTTCACTCTTTTGGGGCAAATTACAATCACAATTTCCTCAAGCTTTAAACAGCTATTTCAACCAATATATACACGCATGTGTAAACAAAATGCCTAAGTAAGGGCTCCAAGCAATTTCACAGAAGTATCCCAATTCAGCTCTTTGTGCTCTTTACTTCAAAACCCAAAGTGCCAAATACAAGCAGCAAAAAAGTTTTCACTATTGCAGTCTAAAATAATGATCCCATTTACTTGTGTGAATTTCTAGAATTGTTTAAAGCCACAATTCCAATTAATTCCAAAGGGCTGAGAACAGGAATAATACATTTACAGTAACTGCACAGCTTGCATGGCCAAAAAAAGTCCCAAACCTAATTTTAAAACTGTTATTAACACATAAAGGAATGTATACATTGGCAATTTAACATATAACTCAAAAATAGACAACTACTGCACTGATCCAGATTTGTTAATGCATGATGTTTGAAAGTATACAAAATTTGAAGTTGTTACATGAAATTAAAACCTGGTTTTAAAAAGTGCACAGTAAAAACTGAAGCTAATTACTATATAAATTATCCACAGAGTGTATTTCCTGGTTTAGAGCCAACATTAAGTTCTGGTTTATCTGTTACAAGTTCTAAATATTTTAATGCCATTTACAGCACCAAATCAGTTTTTACTAGACCCAATACCACCCTCTGCTTCCTGGAACAAACAGGAATTGGATGATGAACGTTCACTCTCTGCATCCTGCGCAGCAGCAGCTTCCGGAGGCGGTTGAGGAGCTGTAAGCTATCGATTTTTGTTCTTTTTAGAATTTCCCTGCAAAAAGAAACAAGCAAACAAAACACATAATTCATGTAAGAAAATCTAGACAGATAACATAAAACCTGATATCTGAATTTATGCCTACAGCAAGCAAAGAAGTACAGTCAAACTGAAAATAAACAGTCCATTAGGCTTTTAATAACAAAAGCTTGTAGCTTCTTGCTCTGAAAATCCTTCTATCTTTACAGACATAACAGAGGAAAGCACCAGATATTTCAAATAAGCACAACAGCACCTTACTTCAATTGAAACCTGTGGAAAAAAGACATTTGAGTTATGTCTGAAGACACTCAATTGTATTAACAGCACTAGTATTGTAAGGGCAGCGAAGGCAAGTCAAATCATGAATCACCCCTAAGTGGTATTTCAAATATAAAATAAGCCTTATAGGATAATTGCCTCAAATTAAAATCAACCCCACACTGTCATTTTTTTCCCAAACAAATGTAACTTTCACTTGGTTTATATGGACTATTCCTAGTTTAGAAAAAAATTTGTTCTACAGCTAACCAATTCCACAAAGCAAACGTGTAGCTTAAAATAAACTTTTGTGCAATAGTTACTTGCTGGCAGTTCTCTGTCTTCCTCTTCCCTTCAGGCAACATTTGTTTTTCACCCTTTGGTTGCACTCTTACATAAAGAACAAACTTCACAACCTCACATTGCTAGTCTGTCTTTCCTAAAAAGTACATAGCTATCCATGACAGCATTCCAGTCATGGGAGCCGTCCCACCATGTCTCTGTCACTGCAGTGAGATCACGGCCCTGCAACTGCACCTAGATCCCTAGATCTTCCTGCTATTCCCCATGCTGCGTGCAGTGGTGCACAGGCACTTCAGAGATGTAATCAAGCCAGAAGGTTTCCCTGGAGGGGTGCAAGAGGAACCACCACAGTCATACCCAGCCTTGAGGTGGTTGGCCTTCTGGCTCTTACCTTGGAAGGCAGATAAGGAACAATTGTCATTGCTTTGGTTGCCCTGGCTTATTCACCAGTTGGGTGGGATGGCATGGCATGGGCGTGGCTATCTTGGGCCCAGCCTCCTGAGTCCTTCAGTTTAAAGCCCGCCTTACCAAGTTGGCCAGCTTGCTGCCAAAGATTCCCTTGCCTCTTCTAGACAGTTGGATCCCATCCCTCCCCAACAGGTTATGGTCAAAGATACTGGTAAACTGGTAAAATGGAGGAAAATGTAACTTGGGCACCAATCTTTTTGACCTGCACCTCCCAGGGCTTTATAGTCTTTGATTCTGCCCAGGTTCTGGCTCACAGCATTATTCATGCCCACATGGAAGAGTAACAGTGGATAGTAGTCAGTGCTCTTGACAAGTTATGGCAACAGTCTCAGATCTTAGCTCCTGGGAGGCAGCATACCTCTTGTGACTCCCAATCAGGTCAGCAGATGGACACCTCAGTGCCCTTTAACAGAGAGTCACCTGCTATGAGCACGTGTTTTTTTCTTTTTACGGTATTCACTACATGCTGCTGGTGCAGTTTCTCCATGCAGACCCTTCTCATGGGTGCCTATAGGTGTTAAAAGCTTCCTATCTGGTTTTGATGGTGATGCTGGAGGGTGGAGACCTGCTTTTGTGGGTCACCAGGGTACAAAGTGCCCCATTCTCAGTGGTGTCCACTGCAGGAACATGGTTATGAAACTACCTATCTATTTTGTCTTGGCTCCTCTAATACATAGGTAGTTTGTAATAATAAATAGTAATAACGCTAGTTTATTAGTTTGACAACTAGACGAGTAAAGGCTAAAGGCCTTCACAACATCTGTTCCTTCCTAGAACCATCAGAATAAGATGTACCGTGGTTTAATCACTGACTGCTTGAAACAGCAGACTTCTGCATTTTTCATTACTAACATTTCATTACTTCTGCATTCATTACTAACATCTCTGACAAGTTGTAACCTCCTTGCTTGGAAAAGAATTTAAGCGTGCATTTAAGTTCACAGAAGAATGTAAGTGGCAACTTCTTCATTCCTACGTATGAGAGAGATAGCTGCCAAGAATAGTATGCTGCAACCGAGAGGGGAGTGCAGAAAGGACATTCCTACCAATAGGTTAATCACAAACACCCAGTATCACTAGCTGGATTTGCAAATAGCTCCATTTTCACCACATAGAAACACAAAAGGTGCTGATCTTTCATCAGAGGGCACACTTTGAAAGCCTACTTTGAAGCAGTGACATAGAGCGCTTGTTCTTTCCCACACGTATGTTTTCAGTGAAGAAAAAGATTCTTGCAAATGTGCAGGATCGGGTTTGAAGTTTCCTTTCCAACTGGCCGAGAATAAGAACCACAGAATAAGAACTACTTGTTAATTGGTTTGTTAAAGGATAGCACTGAAGAAATACCAAATGTCACCCAAAGACCTTCAGACTGCAACCAGTGTCTAAAGTCAACACCTGTCAACTTACCTTACCAGTCATCTTTAGCGTATCAATTTCTTCCCTTTGTTTAGTTAAGGTTTCATTCATACTGCAAAGATGGTCACTCATCATACTTAACTGATCCTCGTAACTTCTCTTCGTCGTCATCAATTCATCCTAAGGGAAAGAAATAATGAGAAGCCTTTGCTCAATATTAGTGACAAAAGGCAAAGCAGCCAACTTCTATCTCCACTTAGTAAGCTACACTTTATGCTGAGTGTGCGCAGCTAAGCTAAACCATTAAAAAAAAAGCTTTATGCAAGTAAGCCAATGACTATTTTTTTTACCTGAAGTCTCATGCATGGTCTGTTCCCCTTATTTTTGCTCCGTTTCCTTTATAATTTTTTTCCCCACTTTTTATAGCTTACAACAGATAAGTTTTCCAACATTGCTTCCAGACAAGAAACAAGTAAAGTTCAGACGGTTAGAGCATGGCCTGTACATCAACAGACGTAGCATACAAAGCTGAAAGAATCAGCAGTCTACACGCTGTTCCAAATCTCTCTGGGATTAGAGACACGTGGTGGGATAGCGTGCATGACTAGAACGTAGCAATGAAGGGATACAGACACTTGAAGGACAGGATAAGAAGGGGAGAAGTCATGCTTTACGTGAAGGAGTGGTTTGAAGACAATTAAGATCTCATAGGTAGGGATCAGAGGAGGCTAAAGGTGATATGACAGGCATCTGCTACAAGCAGATAGAAATCTCTCAACCCCAGACTCTGATCCTCATAAGAGATTAACTACTCCATCATCTCCTGGAAGGGCAACAAGGTGAAACACAAGCAACTCAGGAGTTCTCTTGAGTGTGGTAAAAGAACTTTCTGATACCAGTGATCAGTTGTCCTAAGAGATGCTCTCTGCTGGACCTGTTACTCACAAATAAGGAAAAGCTGGTCAGGGATGTGAAAGCCAATGGTAGCCTTGGCTGCAGCAACCATGAGTTAGTGGAATTTAAGATCCTGAGGGAAGCAAGATGAATAGTAGAATTACAGCAACCCTAGACTTAAGAAGAGCAGACTTTGGCTTTCAAGGTCTGCTTGGCAAGATCCCAGGTAAAACTGCCCTGGCAATCAAAGGGGCCCATGAAAGCTGAATGATTAAGGACAGAACAAAGAACAGTCCAGTAGGAAGTGGAGTAATTGTGGCAGAAGGCCAGCATAGCTGTAGAGGAAACTCGCGATTCAACAGCTTGATCTAAACTCTCTCTGCTCTGACCAAAGCAGGGGACTAAATTACCTTCAGAAGACCCTTCCAATCTAAACAATTCTACAATTCAGTATTATGCAGACTATGAAATATACAACTTGTGCACCTGCTATCTTTTCTTTGGAAGTTTAATATGTAATTGGAGATGAACGTCTCGTGCCAAGTTGGATATTGATTGGGGAATTTGTTAAATAAATAAAAAGCACTTTGTGATCATGAACAATTCTTTTATGTAATTAAATTCACTGCCTGCATGGAGCATTTTAGGTACTCACCATCTCAGACAGGTGAGCAATCAAGATATGAACTAAACGTAAAGGAAACACGAAGATATTTATAAACTGCATATTTATATATACACTTCATTTTAGTATTGGTGCCTTTCTCAGCTGTGTGGAGGGGAAGGACAAAGGGATAGGACATTCACAGGACGCCTGGCATAAGAGTTTATTATCTGTTGTTGTTTACATTTTTTTAAAAAAAGATTACCCTAAAGTTATTTTTACTTAATATTAAGCTATCCATCTCAAAAAAACCACCCAGGCATTTCTAAGACTTTCAGTCCCAGGTGCTAGAAAGGATTAAGAATTTGGTGTATCATCTGAAATCAGTCACACAACCACACTTTTTGACATTAAAAAAAAACATTTTCATAAAAAACCTTGACATCATGTGCTAAAACGTAGGCTTCACTACTCTAACGTTTTCCTTGCAAGCATGTTCCACTTCAGCTTTATACCTGGGATCTGAAGTGTGTTATTTACGTCTCTTCTCTGCACACCATTGGAGTTTTTACCTCATAACTAAGGACCTAGTAAAGGCATGGCCACGCTCAATGGTTGTAATTTTTCTCCTTCAATTTCTCCTTAGAAATGATTACAAAATGCATCTATTTATAATATAACATTTTACTTGCCTGTAATCTACTGATGTTTTGACTAGCTAGTTTCAACTCTTCTGTGAGCGATTCCTTGGACTTCTCTGCTAAGGACAGTCTTTTGGCAAGTGCTCGACACTGTCAAACAGGACAGGGAGGGTAGAAGGAAGGAAAGTTAGTTCCAGAGTATTGCCTTGTGCCATCTTTAACTGAGTGCTTTGGATGTTTCCATCTTTCTGTATTCCTTAGATTTCAAGAAACTTGAGTCAGACCTTGTGCGCATTTTTTAATGTGCACTTAATGTAATAGTTAACATTACATTTTTGTTTCATTTTACAGAATTACCATATTGCCAATCCTCTAAATATCTTATTTTTCACATGATTACTAGGAAATATTTCACAAGTAAAAAGCAAAAGACTTGTTTTACATATTGCTGAAATATCAGAAAAAAGATGGTTCCCCCATACTATGTCATCTACCATTAAAAAAAAAAAAAAAAATTGAGAGATTTTGCTCTGTCAGCCTGGAGTTTTGGTATATTCCACATCAGTTAATTGCACAGACTGAAATGCCCACTACTTTCCAGAAAAATTACCTCATGATTTGAAATGAAAACAGGAAGCCATAGATATAATGAATCATTTTGTTCGTTCTCGAAGTTAACTGTAACTTATGCCTAAGAACCAATTTCTCAGAGGAGAGCTGTTTTCATCACTTCATGATACATTCAAATGTTTTTGAATGACATCAGCATCACTTTAGATTAAGTCAAAACTACCCTGGTAACTAAAGCCAGCTGCTTCATCTTATATGAACAAACATACTTCTTAATATCCCCAAGACAAGGCTACCAAAGGATTTTAATTTTTTTTTTTTTTTAATGTTTTTCTACAGTATCCATTTTTATGCATACTAATCCACAGCCAAAAAACATATTCCAGGACCAGATTTTTATGAAACATTATGTTCCATTATGTTCCCTGTCTTAAGACTTGCCTGTAAAAAGCTCAAAAATGGATTTACTGTCTCAGTACAGACACTGCCTGCATGCTCACCTCAGCATGGAAGTGTACTGATTTGCTGTCAGCAAGCTGCAGATGGGATGTAAGTTCTGCTATCCTTGCCATGTAGTGGTTTTTTATCAGGTCTTCACGAGACTCAACATCTGGAGCCTGGGAAGGCAAGAATTTAAGCAGACATATTTATGTTTAGCAGACTGAATACTTGCATCACAACATTGCCCTCTATACTGACTTCTCTTCTTCCCTCCTGAGGCCTAGATGCTCTACCCAAAAGTATTAAGTTCCCCAAACATAACAGACAAATTACAGCAGATCACTCTGCAACTTGTCACTCTGATCGTGACACCTCCTTAAAGGACAAAGCGCTGACTCAGGATGTAAGAAGTTAGCTTGATTTAACATATCAAGTCTCTGAAGATGATGAAAATCCAGTGGACTGCTTTCACCTACATAAAAACTTATTGGCTTTTCCCAACAAGGAAGAATTCCTTTGTGTAACTCAATTTCAGAAGCTCACAACAGTCAGAACTATTTCTAATTCTGCATGTTCCAGAAGTTTTAGCCATTTTAATTTAAAAGTAACGAACACAAAACCAACAAAAAAGACCCATTCCAAAATCCACAACTCACTAGTTTACTGTGAGTTACAGAGTAATCCACTACAGGCAGCTTTCACACAACTTGTCATTACCTTCAAGTTCAGCGCTACACAGTAGCTTTTAAGAACTTTTATTAGTTATTATCTAGCCCCCACCCCCTTTTTAATCACCAAGTTTAATCAACAAGTAAACTAAAACACACATCAGTTCCCTGCAGTATCAGAAAAGGGAAATCACTGAATCTTCCTCTGCTAAACTCCTGCTGGGGCAAGCGTTACGCTATAGCAGTGCTAAATAAAGAGTGAACATTTAGTCTGACAGCTTGTTTGAAGTTTCTTTCAGTGTGAGCTGTGGTTTGGGACAGCCTGTACTTCAGTGTTAAACAGCAGGCAGTGACTTCTTTTTGCAGCTTGAGCACCTCCTCAACAGCTAAGAACCGAGGCTTGGAATGCAATTAGGGTTACTGAAGTACAACCAAAAGTGTTTTCTTCAAATTAGAGAGCAGAGCTGGACCATTGCTCACACTGCTCTAAACTGCTTACATGAATAAAAGACAGCATTTCACTAGAAAGAAGAAGAAAATTAAGCAATACATGGATTTCAGGAACATGAACATAAGTGTACAGACTACGTGGGTGACTCATGCCATTATACTACAGTATTCTTTGTAATTAGACCTTTGGAATAAGTTTAACAGAGTCAGAATTGAAGTATTTACCAGATGTACTTTGATAATGTTTAAAACAGATTACCTTTTCCTTATCAGTAGCTATAGTCAACATTCCAATCTAGAAAGAAAAAAAATACACTGAAGTGAGAACTGCAAAAATAGATGCCATAGCTGCAAGTCATTTTTGGCTTCAGGACTTTCAATTAAAAAAATTAATCTTGCAACAGTTAAAACTAAAACGTACTTCCACCTATAACAAACAAGGGTAATAATATTCATGAATGCCTTGAACAGAATTAAAGCTGACACCAGCTCTCCAAGTACCTCCTTTCCCTTACGACGTACACAAGAAAAAGCAACAAAAGCAGCAAGATGCAGCTAGTTTGTGTGACTGCACAGCTGCTTGATTACATGAAACTAATTCAGAGGTACGTTAGTACATTGAAATGTTACTTTTCAGGTTTTAGAGCAAGGAAAGCCAACTTGGATTTCTTAAGTACCTTCTGGTTTCCTTTCTTTCTGCTCTGACTTGTACATTATGCTGACAGTTCAGTGTATAGCACTGACAGAACTCTAGCAGAGGGTTGTGTGCCAAAAACTGGTTTCATGGAAGAGCAGCTTCATAGAGAACTAGAGGGGTTTTTTTTTCCTGATCTCAACAGTACTACAAATTTAGGTATATAGGAAATATTCATACAACATGTCGACCTGTGAGTTACATCAAGTATTGTGGCTAGAAAGAACCATTCTCCTTCAACTCCTAACAGATACAGGGTCAAAAACTTAAGATGCCAGTTTACTTCACAATTGGGGATTTCAAAACAATCCACTGGTCATTTTTATCCTGGAGAAGGAAAGTGTGGAGTGCTGAGCTGAGCAGATTTCTTACAGGTGACATCCCTGTTAATACCAATTCAGAAATGGTAATTCAGAGGAGAGGCCAACCCCTTTTAAATACTAGTAATAAACAGGAAAAAGCCATTTACCAACATAGAAAAGGACAGAATGCATGCTATACCCAAAAGCAGCAGTTGAACCCCAGTTGCGTACATCTGTGAAGATTACATCAAAATCAGTGCTCCAGAGAACACTGAAAGCTTGAACAGCTTCGAGCTGAAATTCAGCTATAGTAAACTGACCTGTAGTAAGTCTTATAACCCATTTGAAAATACTAGTTACCTACTTCCATTTGCTCTAACATACCAAGAGATGAAAAAACTACTGGAAACTCAAGAGATGGCCTGAGAGACATACTACTTGCAAGGCTTCCTAACTGCAGAGCCAGAAGAATCTGTAAGTTAAGCAGCTCTCATTTCCCCATCAGTCATACAAGTACAGAACTACAAATCTCTCCATGATGCTAAAGACAGTGAACAAAGTCCCAAAATCCAAGACGTTCCAAGCTCTGCAGAAAGTATTAACAAGCAGCTTTGCAAATACAAGGAGCCCAAGCATGAATGCATTACAAAACAAGAAAAGCTTTCATTATTAGTGTTCCACTGATCAAACAGCACTACTACTAAAGAAAGTGGATTTTTCTCTATTGAAGGAAAAAGGTCACTTACCAGACTAGTACTTTTAATAGGTTCCCTCAGACTCTTTTCTGTGGTTTCCTTCTTTTGTTCAGCTACATTTGGCAAAACAGAACGCTCTTGTATAGTTTCAGTTAAATTTCCACTAAGGGAGTTCTTCAGTTTCTGGTTTTCTTTCTCTAGCTTTATTTTAGCTAACTGGGCCTCCAACATCCAGTGTTCTTTTTCTTGTTCAAGTTTTGCAATTTTCTCCAAACTCTGCTGGACCTTTAGGAGCGAAAGTTCACAGTTCATGTTATTGATTACAAAAGGAAAAAGACACATATAGGAGATGTTTGAAGACATTATTATTTTAAACCATTACATAAGTGAGCTAATGAATAATGCAGCAGGTGAACAACTGCTGATTCCAGCTGTACACTTAACTGTGGTCAGGTGTCAGAAGTGACCACGTTATTTAATTAGCCCGAAACACACATCACAAAGTTACAGCTCATAGAACCAGCAACATTGTATTAGGTAAAAAATCAAAGCAAGGAAGAATTTTGTGAAAACCTGAAAGATGTTTGTCTTTCTAGCACAGAACAAGACAATGCTAGTGCCAGGCACACAATCTCTCCCCTCCCAGCCACCTCACCTCACACAGAAGAACCCACTTGTCCTGATAAGAAATCAGCTATGGAACAGTACACTTCTGTTGAAGTTCATCTCAACCCTAATACACTTTTGAATATTGGCCACTACAAAAAAAACCTCACCAAAATCTGTTTCTTCGGTAAAAGTTCAATGACAATGACTCAAGCACAGTCTGAGCACTCCAGTTAATGAGGAAGTTTTAGTATTAATCAGTTTTTGAGTCTCATTCCTATGAGATGGGTAAACTGTGTAGGCCTTTTCAACACCATTTAACCTCCCTCCGCACCACCAAAAATACATGCGACTGCATGACTGATAAACTGTAACCTATTAATAGACTAACTGAAAAATCCTTGTTCTTAAGCAGTGCTGACGAATCCTGCGTAGTTCAAAGTACTCAAAACCATACATAATATTAGAAGTTAATACTTCAGTATTCTTGGCTTTATTTTGCATTTATCTGAATTATTAAAGACTGTCTCACTTCTTCTATTTATAAATGAAGACATCAGTGCCCATAGTCCTGTCTCTTATAACTACATGTACAGTCTGCAGGTACAGGAGAACAAGTCTTGGATAACCCAGCCTGACAAGGGTAAGTTTCACTTTCAAAACTCTACGAGTACGACACCTACAGTCTAGTTTTAAGCTTCAGTATATTCACATAGATGTACAAATGACCACACAAATACGTGGATCCTATTTGATACTGCTTTACCTTTATGAAATACATTATCATCTAATGCTCGTAAAACTTATACCAGAATACCTGTTGTGCAAGGCCTTCTCTACTTTCCGTGGAACTCAGAAGAACTCTGCGATTGGCTAAAGCCTCTTCATAAGGCACTGAATCTGCACAAGGCTGCAGAAGGACAAAAGAAACCTCAAAACATGTTTCACAGTGTATCAGAATATGTGTTCTACATTTATTTTCTTACTGCTCTCCTTACTTCAGTAAAAGGAAGAAAAACATCTTCCAACTGTTTACCAGCCAACAGAAAAAATGGTTTGAGCTCACAAAAAAATAACGCCCTAAAATGCACACCTGATTAAAAAGTGCTCAGAAAACTCCAGGTGTTAATTAATGATTAAATGCATCTTAAGGCCCACTTTGTAGACATTGTGGTAAAGTGATTTAATAACAACTGTCAAGCACACCATCACTTAATTTTATTGGAGACGACAGGGAGATCCAGCAGCGCTCAACCCTTTGGTTCAGCACATTTTCTCCAGCAAGCCTCCTTTTCAGCTGCTTTTCTCTTTTTCCTGTTGCTCTCCACTGTCTTCCAGTGAATGCAAGCATAAGAATGAATATGATGTCATTCACTCCATATTCCTGGTGAATACGGGCGGAAATTTGAATAAGCAGCTACCCTCTTCTCCTTGGAGCCTCGGAACAGCAATAATTCGTGGAAGTGGGTAATGGCAGAATTGGCACATACCCTCAGCTGTGAGAGCAACTATGCTTGCTAAATTTTTCAACAGCGTTATTGCTATAAGGCTTCTAGTTCCTCAGCCAAAGATTCTCCTTCAGAGAATCTCATCCATTCCAAAATACTGAAAATCCCTAGTTTTCTGTTGTGTTCTGTTGATAGCTGGGAATGCCAAAGAGAGCTGTGATTTTTCTGGGCAAGCACGCTAGCTGAACAAACCTTCTTCAAAGATTTCATGTAAGCAACCGCCTTTTTCTTGTACTGCAGCATACACTCGGCTGAAAGAGGGCTGATGAACTCTGCTCCTCCTTTAGGGCCATAGCTCAGTGAAGTAGTGAAGTGATCCAAGTTGTTGCTAAAGAACGAAGCAATCTAGACACATCAAGAAAAGTCACTTTAAGTTGACCATAAAGATTCATCAGAACAATTACTTTTCAAAGAGAAAGACAAGTATTTAGTGAAACTGGACTTGACAACAAAACGCCAAATAAGCTACAAGCTCTTCCACGTAACTTAGACCTTACTAACGCAAAGTATCTTTTTCACAGTATCTCCTTTTATCACCCTATCCTGGTTTTAGCTGGGATAGAGTTTATTTTCTTCCTAGTAGCTGGTATGGGGCTGTGTTTTGGACTTACTGTGAGAATAATGTTGATAGCACGCTGCTGTATTGGTTGTTGCTAAGCATCACCTATCCTATGTTAAGAATTTTTCAGTTTCCCGTGCTCTGGCAGTGAGGAGGTGCACAGGAAGCTGGGAGGGAGCATGGCCAGGACAGCTGACCTGAACTGGCCGAAGGGATATTCCATACCACAGAGCATCACTCAGAATATAAACTGGGGGGAGTCAGCCAGGAGGGGCAGATTCCTGCTTGGGCATCATTCAGCAGGTGGTGAGCAATTGCATCATGCACCATTTGTCTTTTCTTGGGGTTTATTTCTCCCTCTCTTTGTTCTATTCCTTTTCATTACAATTTTTCTTTTTTTCTTTAGTTAAACTGTTCCTATCTCAACCAACAAGTTTTAATTTTTTTATTTTCTTTTATTTTTTTTCTCAATTCTCCTCCTCATCCCACTGCAGAGGGAGGAGTGAGTGAGCAGCTGAGTCGTGCTTAGCTGCTGCCTGGAGTTGAACCACAACAATCCTATTCAGTTGCTTTTCACTTGTAGCCTGAAAATACCTTCGAACAAATCTGATATTATAGATTATTAATATCAGAGGCACACGCAGATTTTTCCAAATCATTCATCTAAGTTTTTTAAAACAAAAAACCAACCCACACAAGTTAGGGCATTATATTGAAACAAAAATACCCATTACCTTGCCCACTCCATTTGTTAAAGCCACAAGAGAGGATAAAACACAGTCATTTGTAGTTATGAGTTTCTGTGTGGCAGTTGGAACATCTTGCTCTAAAGTAGCTTTCTGACTGTAGTGCTTGGAAATATCTAGAAAAAGAAAAAAAAACACATTTATGTCAAATTATGATTTTTCTCTCTATCAGCAACCATTTTCAAATTCTGCTTATGACCTCAGGCTTTGAATACTTCTCCTCTCTAAGTAAGTTGTATAAAAGTTTTGTCCAGCTACTCTTACTTCTTCAGTATACTGCCTTAACTGTCTGTGATCACAAGGAATAGACATTTTTCCTATTACACGATGCAGAATAAAGGTGTATATTTAAGTGTACTCTGTAACCCAAAATCACACCCTTATAGAACACCCACATTCGCACAGAACTAGCACGTCGTTTCACAAGTATACTTTCCATTTCTGTATGTTTAAATTAGGACACTTAAAAGTAGAATTTTTAGTCATGTTTGCTATCCGAGTGTTAAGCTTACATGACTTGTAAGGGAAGAGTATTTTAATTCTGTCAGAGCAAACCTAAAACACCACCAGAAATTTAGAATGCTACTTCCTATATTCCAAAGTGCTTTTTATGCAAAATCAACAGAAGTCCTCAGAAAGGAAAAAACAAACCAAAGAACTTCTAAAAAGTCACTCACAAAAGCATCTTAACTTAAATATAATAAATTCAACAGCACCAAAGTTCGATAAGACTCAGGTATTTATCATGTAAGAACAAACATTCCCAACTTGTCAGATTACTTATTTTTAGTTAGGCTAAGTGAGCATTTTGCTCCTATTTTCCAATAAAGTACTATTGCTACAGAATGGAGAAATCCTGGGTTACCACCATCACAAGTTATAATTTGGGGCAAACTTAAGCAACTGGAAATTAGTTTGGGCTGGGGAGGAGGAGAGAAATGACAAATCAAGCATTCTGGAGTATGGGTGTGAGAGATGCTAAGTACAACATTTCTGTTGCTAGCTAATGGATTTCCACTGACAGTTTTCTTCAGGACTTCTATTTTCTTTTTTCCCTTATTAAAGTATACGTTTGGTTGATTTTACATTACAGTAACTATTAAGAGGTAGAAGGTACTTATCAATAAACTTACCTATTCTACAGAACTCTTCATTTAGTTTGAGAAATTACAAATTTATTTTTTTTTAAACAAGGACTCTGCAAAATGGGGCTGTGCTACTAATGTCATTACTAAAAGAAACAATTTTGCTTAAAATTATAAAAACAATGTTTAAACAGCTGAAGAATATTAAAACACTTCACCTATACAAATTATCTTCTCCCTAGGAACACCTATAGTATGATACAGAAGTTCTAGGATATACAGAAACATCAACATTTTAAAACTCCTCGAGTTTTAACCTCACTGAAAACGTAACATATCCATGTTCTTCTGACAAAAGGAAGGTAAGCCATTTTCAAGGAGGAAGTTAAGTTTCAAAAAGAATGCAGGCTTCTTTGTAAGCTTTGCTTATATATTCATGTTAAAAACAGTAATCAACCTAAAAACAGTGAGGAAAAATTCCATTTTGAAGGCAGGTACTCGGTCAACAATATGTAAACATACGTATATTTAATAGCATTCCATTCTGCATGCTAGTTCCACTAGAGCAATGAAGTTCAGAAAGTAAAGTGATACTGCTCAGGAAGATCTAGAGAGACACAATTAAATATTCCAGCAACTTAGAAGAACAAAGCTAACAGAATGGAGGACTGAAAAAGCACGTGTGCATATCCAAAACGAGGAGTCAGTAGGTTTAGTTTCTTATCTCAGTTTGTAAAGGCAAAACAAACGAGATTTATCACATATTACACATTCAACATTGTTACAGAGAGAACGCATGTACGCTATGCTAAACAAGAAAGAAGCAGCACTGAAATATAACAATATTCCTGTACTCTCACCTTTTAATATGTCATGAAATCCATGAAGAGTTGCAGAAATGTTTGTAAACACAAAGTTGTAATTTTTCCTAAGAAGTCCTTCTGGTTTCGTACCTGAGTAACATGTAGAAAGGACAAAAAAACCCCACCAAACAACCAACACTAAGATTTGACTACGAATGAAAAGAACGTTGACTACAAATGAAAAGCTTTGAAAATAATACAACTCCCACCTACCAGAAATATTTGAACAGAGTAAGAGAATCATAACATACTCGTGTACTTAAATCTCCCCTTCAATATCAAATGTATATATACACACATACCAGATTTTGCCAGAGTAGGCAGGTAAAAGACTTCCTAGATTTAATTCAGATTTTACAAATATCAGCTGTTTTGGTCTCAAAAAGCAATTACACATACAGAAAGGTTTACACGCTCACTGGTGTAGGAAGGACCATCTGGGTCCTTCTAAGGAGTGCAGACTGAAATAACCTGAAGCTATACATTAAAGGTTTCCTCTTATTATTTACAGTATGCATTTGTAGATAGTTTCCCCCCACACATACACACAAAGGTTTTACCTGAATTAATTTAGTCATTACTATAAAAGTTGTAGTTTAATAATCTTACTAACAAGAGGAGCTGGAGGTGATAATAATAAAATGTCATTTATCAGTAATTTCACGATTAAGAGATGACGAAAAACTTACAGTTAATCATACTATAAAAACCCACAGTCATTTCTCCTCCTCCATGGTTAACTATGACTATCTAAAAAGTGGTATGCATGCCTGCTTGGTAATTTCCAGGCCTGCACCATGCCCACGTCTATCCAGAAGGAAGAGTCGGGAGCATTAAACAAACACCCCCAACCTGGATAAAAGAGGGTCCAGTGTGACAGAGCATACTGCAGAACTCTCTTGTTCCATAAATACTCAAAGAGTAGCGTTAACCATGTTTCCCTCTATCATAGAGGTGGCATTTTGTGTGCACGTATACATATGTTTAAAAAAAAAGACCAAAAAAGCCCCAACACTGGTGTAAAAAGAAAACTAGTACCTTCCAGTTGCAATGTAACCAACTTAGCCAAAACTGGCACTTACTTGGCAACGCAAGAAGACTAACATATGTATGTAGCTTCTCAAAGACTGCAGTCAACCTTTTCATGTCTCTGTGTAGCTCCATATTTCTAGCTCTTAAAGCAGCTGTGCAAAGAGAAGACTCACACTCTTCTTCCAAACTAGGAATATATGAATTATTCTTTTAAAAAGTGAACAATTATCTTAAACAAGTTCGTGACTTTAGGAGTAGATAACTAGTGCTCTCTACATCCCCAGTCCAGAGCATTAAGAGTAGGAATTTATTTTAGAAAGGTTAAACTTATCAAGAGTAACATAGCAATACATGAAGATTACTGCGTACATGTAATCTCTCCACAAATATCTCTTTGTAGGAGCTTCAGTCACAAGCCAGGAATGGTTTACAAAAGGAACTGATGGCATCAGTTTAAAGACTTTATCCTCTACTACTAAATGTACTTTTTGCTTCCAGAGAACTTGTAAAGAATTCATAAAACAAGTTTTTTCTTCCTTAATCCAAAACTTCTTTTTAAGTCATCCTTCACACTGATAATTCACCTCCCTTTGACCCACTTGGGAACAAAGATTTTCCCTGCAGAAGCAATGCGCATCTGGGCAAATTTTACTACATTGCTAGATTTACTGCATGATAAATAATCTTCAGTCAGGCTCAAGAAATTAAGTTTCAGTGTATCATACCTGAATAACATTAGCACTATTGAATAACATTACAAAACATTAACAATCTGTGCAGCTTTCATTAAAGTCTCATCTGCGAGGAGGGGAAAAAAAGCCTTTAAAATACATGGTTTTAGCTGTAATGCCCAGCTGAAAAAAAAACCATGCACAACCTAATGGCTCAAAAACCAGCAGGCAAAAAACTGGAAATTTCTGCCTTTTACACCAGAGTGTTTTAAGGGTTGCCTTAATATTTGAGTTGTAGATGTTGACAGTGCTGCATGCCTGACACTGCCCCTTTAATGTGACCTATCAATCAAATCAAAAGTACCTTTTTAACTGGTAAGGAAGAATCTTTCTTAAGAAGCGTAAGTAGGAAGCTAAGTGTTCAGAGAAGGCCTTCAACTTCACAGCTGTTTCCTGGAAGGAAAAACATCACCTAAGTGGTTTTTGCACTGTAAAAGTCTTGTTCAATACTAAACTGAAGAAATCTTACCAGGACTGTCACAGTGTCTTCTGTAATGCTCTCGAACAAGTGCAGCATTCCTTCCTCCAGAGGGCGAACGTACGAAGCGTTTTCATGAAGATACTGCGAGAACTGAGTACAGAGAGATTTTAAAATGGTGCTTCCTGAAGGCTCTTGCAAACTCGTGCAAGTTCACAACTGAACGGCTTCTTCAGCGAAGCACCTGCCATCTGCAATGATCCCCAGGACGTCAATAATCAGATAACAGTCAAGTGATGTACAGCAAGCTCTTCTACAGGACATACAAATACACACCTTGAGGGAAAATGAGAAATAGTGAAGACTGCAATGGAAGTCCTGGCAAAGCCCCATCCAGGGCTTTGCCACAGCCCCCTGTCTCATTTTAACTGCCATGCACTGCACCCCAAACCTTTGCTGCTTAAACATTCTTGCATTCCTTGCTCAACTCTGTCAAATTAAGGCTAGATCCACACACCTTTAAGCCACCAGAATAAGCTATACTACTTTCCTGCCAGTTGTTTGCTTCTCAGCCCTCGGCCTGCGCAGCAGCAACACATTCTTGCAGAGCTATGCTGTGCTCTGCAAACTACTGAAGAACTAAAGCCAGTTAAAACTGAGAGCAAGAGATACATTTTAGTCTGTATCTGTATCCAGTCCAGTTTTCAGCACGGGTCAAAGCATGTTTATGCCAATGCAATGGATGGAGCAGGGACTAATCAAAGGGAGAACTCTTACTTTCAAGAACTATGACAGGTTTGGGCAATTATAAAACTTTGGCCACACAGAAGTGCCTGACTTAGCTAAGAATTGCTTAAGTAAATTCTATAGCTAATTTTGATTTTAAAAAGTATACCTGAGAACAAAGGCGTCTACTCTTACACACAATCAAAACATAGCAGCACTGTTAGCTTCCAATTCCGTACCACAGTATTACAAAAACCTCTTCCCCAGATTGACATAGGTAATCAAATGTGATCTTTTTTATTTTACCCCGCAGAAAGATACCTTCACCTTTGATTGATACCACAATAGCAGCTGAAAGATCCCAGGCAAATAGGGTATGAGAAATTTTAATTCTTTCTTGTATTATTGCAGTGCAGTAACACAGTGTTAACAAGAAAAGAGATATGCCAAGCACTCATTCATGCATGCACAAACCTAGATGGAATTAGGGAAAATTCCTAAATCTAAGAAGGAAGAAATAATACATGCAGAACGCTCCTGGCTTGTGTTGCAAGAGAGAGGACTGGAGTTATCTGGCACAATGCTGAAGACCCAGCAGAACCCAGCAATCCAATACTTAAAGAGAAAAGGAATACTTGAACCTGGAGGGGAATTGTCCACATCTACTTTGAGTGTTTGGTGGGGAAAATAGCTCGAAAGCGCCAGACAAGACCTGGAGTTGGGGAAAAATAAATCAGTGCAAGTGTGCTAAGCCTCTACTTGACACTTGTCTCATTTTCTGTACCACACTAAGGGGAGGTTTTTGAACCACTCAGTGGAGGAGCTAAGATCACACTGAGAACACTTGCCAAGCAAATAAATTAATCAAAATTAGAGGAGCAACAGCAGCTTCAGCAAGTGACAAAAGATGCTTCACCGCTGGAAAATCACGGCAAAAGCCCTGAGAGGTAGCATGCGCTGAGGCAATTAGGTCAGGAATATACAATGGGGCAGACTACAAGAGGCATAATTATGAAAACAAACAAAGCCTGAACTACTGAATCAGAGTCAATTATCAGAAAAGAAGAATCAAATTACAGTTCTGATTAAATGGCATGTTTCAGCTGTGTGAAAGCACCTCTCTGCTGAAAAGCAACAAAGGAGTGTTAACCAGGGCATTAAGAAAAAGAATGCCTGAGAAGCAATGTCTAAGAAACCTGATTTTATTCCCTCACTGCAAACAGCAATAGTGTCTGCAGAACCAATCACCTCGCTGGGCCACAAACAAGGCGACAGTTCGTGTCCCAAAGAATTTGGTTGATGACAAAGCCACAGTTTTCCCAAGAAGGATATGCCATTTTGACTACATTGGGTGGCAGGAGCAAGGAAATGTTGTTCTCAAACTAAGATCTATGCTGAATCCCTGTAAAAGTATTCTTGATTCAAATAATTGAAACAACTGAGAAGGTAAACAGAGTGGGATTTCTCTAGTGGATAAACACTTTCGCAAGCATATGCCTGCAAAGAGGCTAAAGTTTTGTGAGAGTTAACATTGCCACTACAGGCACTGCGGCCACTTGAGGAATGCAGATCACATCCACCTCAGCAGCTTAAGCCTGAGCCCTACAAACTACCAAATTGAAATCATAGTCTAAAAATACTGCCATCCAACAACCTAAATGCAAATAGGCCCACTTGCACTATGAAGTCAGCAACTCTGATGTTAAAGCAATTTTATTCCAAAGCAGATGTTTATGAATCCGCCAGACAAATGCTTGTGCACAAAGTTCTTTTCCACGCTTCATGGCATAAAAAGACAAAGTTAAGAGATGCAGCTTAACAGCTCTGAACGATGCTCTCAGAAAAGTCTTCCCATGGAGTTGCACAGAAGGAGACAGGTTGGGTTTCTTAAAATAATTTCAAGACGCTCTACAGACTTGAAACTTCAGAACAGTTAGAGGAAAGATCTTTAGACAAATAGCCCCAGATCAGATTATAAAGTTATTTTTTAACAAGGGAACAGAGTCCAAGTTCTCTCCTTCATAAGCCTACCCAACATCCAGTTTATTTCACATTAGAGTTGAACACTTTAAACACAAAACCTCCTGTCTCAGCATCTCCCATGCCCTAGTGCATTAACTAAGACAAGCCCCTATTTAGCAGTATTTTAAAGTAAATCAGTGGTACTTTTGACAAATGCACTTTAGTTTAGCACTTAAAAAGCAAAGCATTGATTTGACTGTCATATTGCTCTTGCAGCAGAGGCACAGGAGAAAAGGATTCTCTGCAGCTGCACCTTCACCCACATCCAGAAGACTCACCCAACAGAAAAGACTTCTCATGCAGGAGAGGCTGCATCTCAGGAACACACTTCATACACTTCCAGTAAAGGCAGCAGAAGTTTGCATGACTAAGATTATTCACCCGTGAAAATCTATTTAATTGAATATAGTTGCAGCTGAAATCTGTAAGCTTTACCTTTTGATTTAATGGTGATATAGTGTCTGTTGCAGAATCAATGGGAAAGATCTGTACTTTCTGCTCAGTGTATGTATGGAAGTTCAAAAGAGCTGTTACAAGTTCTTGAACAAAAGCCAGCGCCTGGCCAGCAAGGTCTCGCAGCTTCAGCTGTAAAGAGAGTTATAAAATGATTATATTTGACATGCACCCATTTCAACATGAAAAAAAAATAATCTATGGTTGGATACAAAAAACTGCTATCAATGATTTCTTTCTTGTTACTAATTCAACCTAAAATATATAGCTGTAATTATCTTTACCTTAATTTTTAAAGTTTATTAATAAACTACAATGTCACACAGAAGGGCATGTTTATTCTAGTGAAGAATTATATTTTTATTTCATACAACAGGTGGTGCTTTGTCTCTGCTGCATTTCTCAAACTATAGGCCACAAGAACACCTAGAGGTTAGCACAATTACAGAAACCATCTTTGAAATTAAGATTTCTAAANCAGCTGAAATCTGTAAGCTTTACCTTTTGATTTAATGGTGATATAGTGTCTGTTGCAGAATCAATGGGAAAGATCTGTACTTTCTGCTCAGTGTATGTATGGAAGTTCAAAAGAGCTGTTACAAGTTCTTGAACAAAAGCCAGCGCCTGGCCAGCAAGGTCTCGCAGCTTCAGCTGTAAAGAGAGTTATAAAATGATTATATTTGACATGCACCCATTTCAACATGAAAAAAAAAATAATCTATGGTTGGATACAAAAAACTGCTATCAATAATTTCTTTCTTGTTACTAATTCAACCTAAAATATATAGCTGTAATTATCTTTACCTTAATTTTTAAAGTTTATTAATAAACTACAATGTCACACAGAAGGGCATGTTTATTCTACAATGAAGAATTATATTTTTATTTCATACAACAGGTGGTGCTTTGTCTCTGCTGCATTTCTCAAACTATAGGCCACAAGAACACCTAGAGGTTAGCACAATTACAGAAACCATCTTTGAAATTAAGATTTCTAAAGACCAATAGATTAATTGCGGACAACAGCTCAGTTCTTTCAGTAGGGTGATATTTGTAACACCTAGTTGTAAGGAAACCTAACTTTAATTAGGAAAAAACAATGATGTTTTCTCCCAGAATAAAAGGTGTCTGCTTCTCTAACCAGTAACACAGATTTCTTATTCTCCCGCCTGGACAGAACTGGTAAAGTTTAGCCTGCATCAAGACACTTGATTTACTACTTTAAAAAGCCATCATATATTTAGCTATTCAGAGAATAATAAAGCTCATTTTTGAATATTGAGTAAACCACATGCCCCAAAAAATTGATGAAATTACAGTAATAAACAGTTCCTGTTCCTTTTTAAAAAAGGACATTTAAATTAATAAGGGTGATTTGGCTGCAAGTAAGAGGTGTTTTGGCAAGAAGTATCCCATAAAATGTAAATGGACCATCCAGAGTTCTCAAAGATACGTTATTTATTCCTTAAAAGGATTATGACTGGTGACAAGTAATATTAACTAATACGGCATTCTACCGTACACATCAGTATATAGTTTGCAAATGCAAACAGTCTTCGGGACTCAAACGACATAACTGAAGAAGCTCAGTTTGAGGGAAAAGAATTTAGAATACCAAAGCTACCTCTGTTCAACAGAAAGTTTAAGACCTCTAAACTAACGTAGTTTTAACCAACTTTAAAAATGAAGTGTTCACATTCTAACTTACTGCAGGCTGGCATAGTAAAAGAGTATTTTGTATAACTTTAATAAGAAATAAATATTACAACCTATCTGCCATTCTCTTTAGAAAGCCATGCCTGAGTTAATACCCACAGTGACCATCAGCCAGTCGCCAATGGATTAGCTCTACTGAGGTGAGGTGAGCAGATGATTAGACTCCTCGACATCAGAACGATACAGACTACCTTTTGAAAAGCATGGAGGCTCCGTGGACAGACATTCCCTTGGAATATCACAACAGTAGTAAGACAGGCTATCTTCTGCCATTCGAGCCACTGAAATAACTGATTTTATTCACTATCTGTGTAGAAAGTTGTATCTTTACACATGAAGCCACAAAAAGTGCTTACCTGATATCTTCTGTTGTGTAACGGTACGTTCAGAGCATTGTATCGATTAGATCCTACAGGACAAAAATTGAGTTATAAGCACTCATTAAATCATGGAGTTTTTAAAGAGACACTTATTGGTAGTGATTTTCATGTAAAATTTAATTTCAGGAATATTACAGTTCACATATGCAATAATAACTAAAAAGATACAAACAATTGGCTTCAACCAAATAAGCCTGAACATCTTCACTTAAGAACTGTTACTGTGACTAGGTAGAGAGAAAGCACTTCCATACTTGTCTCAGATTGTAAGTCAAATTTAAGCACCCGAACACCCTGAATTTGATAGGTAAGAGCAGAATCCTCTTCTCCAAAAGAAGAGTATTCATCACTAATCCAGAGGGACTTTGACAGGCTCAAGAGGTGGGCCCATGCCAGCTTCATGAAGTTCAACAAGACCAAGTGCAAGGTCCTGCACCTGGGTCGTGGCAATCCCAAGCACAAATACAAACTGGGTGGAGAGTGGACTGAAAGCAGCCCTGAGGAGAAGGATTTGGGAACACTGGTTGATGAGAAGCTCAATATGAGCCAGCAACATGCATTTGCAGCCTTAAAAGCCAACCATATCCTGGGCTGCATTAAAAGAAGTGTGACCAGTAGGCCAAGGCAGG